>CM019171.2:44693097-44818462 GCA_009739505.2 Apolygus lucorum | reverse complement strand
CTTGTTTTCCCTATTTCCGACGATTAGATGCCTAAACCACCCCAACAATACAATTTGAAAATTCAACAAAGATGCTATTTTGTATATTTTTCCGAAATTTTCAAGGTGTTCCCCCATAATATGTTGGACAAAGTATTTGCTTGATATCAGGACTGTCTTATTTGGACACAGTCCATGTACACCCTCCGGACGCGGTACATTAAATAAAGACGTAACGACCGTCCGAAATTCTAAATTTGATAAGATTCGGCACCTCCGAGGGAAATTTGCGATCCTGGAAAGATCTCGACACGCCTTCGTGATGAACCTCAATCGATGTGAAACCTCACTCTAAAATCCCTTAATGTATACAAATTGTACATTATGGGGCGAAAATGGAGTCATAAATTTCGGCCAAGTGTCTAAAAAGCGAGATGTCGTGGGCGCAGGCGCCTCAGGAGCCTTTAGGAACGTCCGAAACTGTTGGAAATAACGAGCTGTCGTCTTCTTTGATCTCCTCTCTTCTATTCCGAAGAGGTCCGTCCAAATTCGTCGGAGTTTGTTTTTTCGTTATTTCTTTTTTCAAGGTAAAGACATATTTTTGGGGGTGCTCCGAGGCGTCAAACGTGCAATAAAATCGACGTGTTAGGAGTCATCAGGGGATTTTATGTGTCGAAGTGACTTCCGAAGAATTTTTTTCAAGTCTGTCCTACCACGCGCTTTGCTGAGCGAACTTTCAGAACAGTTCAAGGTTCCTCGTACTAGTAACGCTGCAAATCATTACAAAACGGGTTTAGCATTATTACTTTTTAATTCATTCTAAGTTAAATAAGTTAAATCTAAGGTAAATCGTCAACCGTCATCCACCTATTTCAACAACTATCCGCCCATCAAACTGGGGCTCCCTCAGTTTTTGTATAAAATTTGTCAAAATGGATTCGCTGGTAAACTTAAATTGAATAGAACAAATCTCGTCCATTTTGAATGAAAGATCAATTTGCAGCTCAGCTTTTTTTTAAATATTGTAATTCAAAATAGAGTTACAATAATTTTACAATCAAAATGAATATCAACCTTAATTGGCCAAGCTAGAGGCAAGCCCGTAATGCTTGACATGAGTTCAGTCTACAGTTGTATTGAAGATATTATGCGGTTAAATGCCTGCAGGGCGATACAATCCGGTCAATTACCTATTTATATGGTAGTTAATAAATATTAAGGTTTAAAAAATATAGAATGTCAAATCACAATTCGTAGTAAAACAGTTTTTCAAAGTTAATATTACAAAAAACTCGACACAATGTACGATTGTGGCATCAATCATTATTGCCAGTTTATTTGTTTTATTATTTTTTTTAACACTTGCGTCAGCACTTTAAACGAAACTCCATTGGAAGAAAAGTTGTAGAACCTAGACCCGACTTGTAAAGGGGCTTCCTGTCAATCGATTTACCGAGACGGACTGCAGGTGGCACGAATTATTTCATCTCCCGGTTGTAGTAGAGTGGGTGTCGGAGTGCTGCGGTATGTGGTCAGTGTTTTCCGCGTACGTAAATGAGAGCGCTTAATACGAAGAGAGCTGGTACAGTCAGTCTCCCCAGTTTCCTACAAAAATTAACTGTAACAGAATGAGAGACCTGAGATGTCTTCAGGTGAAAAATGGCTGACTTCTGTGCTCTGAAGGCTACCAATTTATGAGCAGAATTTCCCTCCATAGAAGAACTCCATAAGAAAAACAATCCCATATAGAGGCGTAACATAAAATTTGACGATGCCAGTTTAATAGCCAATGCCTCAATATGCCTTGGACCATGACACACGCGAATCGATGGTGATGCCGAGAAAATTCACTTAGGCGTCCAAAGGCCCGTTTGGTTGAACTCCAGAAATTGTGTTTCTCTTCATTGAGCAGCAAGGAATTGGACTTGCACCAGTCGTGGACAACCCCCTGTCGTGGACAAACTGCCTGTCTTGAATAATTCCATAAGAGACTTGAAGAATCTCATTTCGCCAAAATTGGAGATCGTAGGTACGTCCGTGAGTGATGAAAATCAATTTTCTCGTGAGACACTACCGTACTTGAATGATTCTTGATATCACTGGTTCACGGTCAACCTATAAATGTATACAGTGGATCAAATTATAGTAGGCGCTTTAGATGCTCCAATCTGAGGATTTTGCAAGGGCTGTCATCCTGTTCGACTCTCAGGCTGCAATTGTTGCACTATGCTCCGACAGTGACACAAACTCCCATGATTCTCTGAAAGGTAGGAGACTCTTGAGGTGCTACTTGGTAGCGGGGCAACTGTGGCTTTGCAGTGGATACCCTCACATGTAGGCATTTGGAGAAAATGAGAGAGCTGACACCCTGGCCAAGAAAGCTCTCAAATGCCCATAGCCCGACGTATTAATCAGTTTTATGTATAATGAATGTGTATAATAAGGTATGTATAAAATCGTCCGTCGTGTCCTTAGTGTCGGTCATCTTCTAGGGTTGCGAAACAAAGGATTCAATACGATTCAGGGAAGTGAAAACGGAGCAAGTAATATAAGGTTTTTGTGGTTAGTGCTGACTGTGCTCATTCGAAAGTGTTGATACTCCACCAAATTGCGACCATCAAGCTAACGTGGAGCGTGGAGGTTAAAATTTATGTATCTTCTGAATATCTGAAAGCGATTCGGACAAAGTCAGATCAGCTGTGTGAGTCATGAAGATATCTTCTTATATCTTAATAAATGCTACGTTTGCGTGCGTCCTTTATGATTCTTTGTCGTTAGTGATTCGAAACAAGTCAGATAATTAAAGTCAGATGATTTTAAAGATAATTCTGATTCATCCCAAGTGTAGAAGTGCTATAACTAGAAGAGTGAGGAGGTAGTTTCCTGAAGACGTTATACGCCTTCTCCTCTCCCCGGTTTACCCACTTCCATGCATCTCCAACCCGTCTCCAAGATGAATTCGAAAACTCGGATTAGCCCCTCATTGCAACGTTTTATGAAAGTTTATCTCTCGCTAAAGGGATGATAATGCAAAATGCCAGGGTTACTGGCTCTGCTCCACCCGTTCAGTCTAACCGAAAGGTCAGGCGGCTTCAAAAATTAAACAAGGGGGATAGTAATCCAGCCTGAAGGGTAAACGTGTGACGAAACACGTCATATCATAAAGGCCAATCAGCGTCCGATGACTATGGGAGAACACAGCGGAATTTTTACTCTATTTCGCTTTAGAAACACTTGGTTGAGAAATTATATTTAAAAAAAACATAAAGCTAGAAAACAGTGTTACACAAGCGTAATCATGAAAAAGTTAGCTGTGTGTTTTTATTATAGTTTTAATTACAAATTATGAATTCGAATTTTCATTTGAATTAAGAGTAGCATTGAGACGAATCGTAAATAAAGATGGGAAGTGTACATTTATTTAATAAAACTGTTTCTATGTGTAAAATATCAAACATTTTTAAAAAATCAATTTAAAAAAATTCCTATTTTTAGCAATAAATTTTGTTTTTGATAGAGAAATTCAGTTATTGAGAAATAAAAGCTGAATTTCTCTATCAAAAACAAAATTTAGAGCTAAAAATAGGAATTTTTGTAAATTTAATGTTCCTCAACACAGACAAATTGTTACAAAATGGCCGTAAACTGGGGTTTTCAGAGGCCCAAACAGGAGGTACGCAAACTGGTATAGATGGAAATAATTTCCTAATTATTAGGAAAGCTAGTATAAATAACGGACAAGTAAACTTCGCCAAAAATTGATGACACTCATATTGGACTCATTTCATCTGTTCGGAAGAAACTGATGAAAATGGTTGGAAGGGAAACTGATTGAAAAATTGCGTTAATATGATTGCTCCGAAGTAGGAAACTGGTCCCAGGGGACAACAGCAATCTCAACCTTATGGGCTGGTTTCCTCTGAATAGCCATTTGTGGACCAGTAGAATCCGATCTTATCCAATTAGCAGCAATTCTTATGTGTTAAGAATGTTTCCATAACGCATTACGTCGTAGAAAAGGTTCAACATTCCTCAATCCTAACAGTACTAGATTCAAAACAACTTTATCGAAAGTAACATCAAACAATTTACTGAAACATAGGAGGTCTTCTTTCTTTTCAACTTATTTGTAATCAATAGGTATCTCTGCATCTGGGGCGTTCAAAATACTAATTTTAAACCCCTAAACTGTGCCAATTTTTGAAATTAAAAAAAAAATCTCGGTGTATTAACAATAAATTATAAAAATATCAAATGTTGAAATAGGAGACTCGACCTGATGAACGTCTTAAGTATCGTTACTCGAAATCCTGTTAGTATAATACTTGATAATCGGAAAATAATTTAAACATAAATGATTCTTTTCGACGTTATTGATTGCTGATGTCTTGAGTAGAAATTATGTTCGTATTGTTGATGAAATTCACCAGAAGAGTGGTCTTCAATTGGAAATTGATTAGTACAAAATATTGTGTTGAAATTTAGGAAACCTTGATAATTGTACCTATCAACTTATTCTTTGATCAGTTTAGGTTGACAACTTTGACAACTCTAATTACTCTCAAATAGTATAAATTTTCGAATTTTTCGTTGGCAGAAGTTCTTAATGGTTCTTGTTTTGTATGTTTTGTTAGGGCCCTAAGGTAGGTTATATCTCTAGGGCATTTTTTTTTTTCTGATCGTGGTAACAGAAACAACCAAAGTGTAAAACGTATTCTTTCATTAAATGAACAAACTACAAAATTTTTGTAGTTTCCACTTTCCAACTCCGAGACATAAGCAACAGGATCAGTCCATCCCCGCGCCGATAATAAATTACGTTTCAACAAATTTTAAATCCGTTAGAATGCTCGAAGATAGTTTGGCCAGCGGATTTAACGATAAAGGTCCATATTTCTACCGTTAACCTCCATCAGAGTCGGAGAAATGTGAGACCACTTCTTCCAACGACTCCGACCTATCAAACATCCGTTACTCCTCGCTATTGAGACCTTTTTTCCTAGCACTCAAAAGTTTGGCAGTATATCGTTCAATAGGAAATTACTGTCATAAAGAATTAGTTTAAAAAAATTCTATTCAATTTAATATATTCATTAAAATTGTTTATTAATTTGTTAAAACATCATTCTGAAGACGTTGTCAAGAGATTTGGACTTCTCTTGTATTACGGTAGTAACTGATGAAGATCGTTGCAAATATGATCAGTAAAAGAGTCTGCCAAGTTGGGTGGACAGTATACCTTTCACGAATAGAACTACTTGGATGAATTATTAAGAGCTCCCTATCACTAATAAATCCACCCAGGACAAGAAATTTATCACTGACTTACCGACAGACAGACACTGAACTTGATGTGTTCAGAAAGCACTGAATTACAAAATGTGAGTGGAAATTTTATTTTGGAAGACACACACATTTTTACTTGATTTATTTTACGAATACCAAGTTGTCTCGGGCAGTTCCATGTAAATTCATCCTCTTAGCCCAAAATTGACCGTCAAGTGTAACAAATAAATCATGGTTTACCTAAAACGGCTATTTGCAACGTTGAAATTTTACTCCAATTTGAAGGTATACTTGGATGATAGTTTTACAAAATTGACGTAATAATAATAATAATAATTACTGAGTAATTCAATCTCCAGGGGAGTTCCGAGAGAAAAGCAAAATATTCTGAAAAGTACGTCAACTGATTGGGAATGGGGTCAACTGAAATTCAACCTCTTTGCCGTGCTATCGGTAAATTTATTACCTTTTTCAGGGCTCGAGGGAAGTTTTACTCAGTGGGCATACCAAGCCTCAACACAGAATGAAGCCACCATAATTATTTAAGACCAAATTTTGAGGTAATAAATGAAGAAATAAAATGAATTAAACATCATAATGGGGTGTGCGCATGGGTCGGAAAAACTCTTTATTGTTATTTTTAATCTAAACAAGACCTCATTCTGAGAATTTTGACACCAACCGCGTCCTTCTAGCGTGAGAAGACCTTTTTCTATGATTTTTTAAAGTTTCGAATGTTTATGACGTCACAGTGGGCTGGGGGTTCCGCCCAGGCGGGAGGGGCGCGTGAGGTCATAAACATTCAAAACTTTGAAAAATCATAGGAAAAGATCAACTCATCCAAAAAGAGCACGGCTGGTGTCAAAATTCTCAGGATGAGGTCTACATTCGATTAAAATTTTTAAAAAAATCAGGTGCACCCCTCATTATTGAAGACCAAATTTTATGGTAATAAATGAAGAACTAAAATGAATTAAACATCACAATTATTTAAGACCAAATTTTACGTTAATAAATGAAAGAAATAAAATGAATCAAACATCAGCTTTTTGGAAACAATCAGACGAATAAAAAGATATATCACAGCTTGGAGAGAATAGAATAATCCATTCCCAATCAGTTGACGTAGTGTGTTTTGTTAGGGTCGATCTACGTATTTGCTATTCTTCAAAGTCTACATAAAATGGGAAGAATATACAATCATATTGCGATCAGATATCTAAGTGGAGCTACTCAATAGTTCAATCTTAGAAGGAGAAAGCTATACTGCCCATCCAACTTGGCAGACGGTGTTCCAACCGGTATACCAGGGCGATCGAATGGAGAAGATCTCATTGATGAACAAAAAATTCGCAATTATTTGAAAAAATCCAATTTTAAACACTGTTTGTGGGGTAGTGTTTGAGAATCGTCCTGCTTGTTCTTAACTGACTGTCTTGTTTAACTGAGTATCGCCCTCTGTGTTCTTGTAAGGCTTGAGATTCACAAAAGACAATCAGTAGCACACCTTCGCATGCATCAACCTTTGTGACAAGAGGTTCCATTGTTTTCTCATTTCAATGAGAACAAACGGTCCTGAAACAGTTCCCATGTTCTCGTACCTACTAGCGAGATGAATACGACGTTACAGGACATCATACTAAGTCGCCGTGGGAACAGAAACGACCTGCCGCGCATATTTGTCATGTCGTGGAACGTGCTCAAAACACGGCCAACGTAATCCTGACCTGCTCTATTAATAATGCGAGATAAGACCCTGTCCGCTGGTAGAGTCAAATAGCGGATCAATGCTCTCGTAATCCCACCCTATGCATCTCTTGTAAACGAAGTGGGTGGTCAAGTCTGACGACTTTCAAAATTTAGGTCGAGAGAAAATCGCCTAACAAGAAAATTCTAGTAAAAAAAATTATGTGTTATATGCGAATTTTGTTAAATTTTTGATTTATCAGTTCCTAAGAGACTCTAAATTTAATCCTTATAAATTTGAGTGCGTTTTGATCAATAAGAACCACAGCTCACAAATACGTCGAATTCTTTGCATCGATTAATGATTCAATTTTGTTAGTTTGTTACCTATCGATACTGTTTCGATACACCATTATATTTACTGATATTAGTAAAATATCGTTCCCTCGATTCAAATATCGGAAGTATCGGAAGCTAGGTATCGATACCAGTAAATATCGCAAGTATCGAAACAACACTAGACTAGATTACTGACATAATCTTCAGGATGTTTCTCTTTGTAAGGGTGCTTTACTGGCCACTTAACTTGAAAGAATTTTTTTTTATATACACCTTTCTCCCTTGCAACGGTTTGTTACTGCAAGCTGTTTTAGTAGATGGATGGTAATTGACATTTTCATGTCTTTGCTTTGGCACATGAACTGAAAAATCGTCACGAAAACTTTGATGCTTGGGTTGAACTAACAACCTTACTTCACTACCTTGTTGTGTAGTGGTTGACATGGAAATGTCCCAATGTGTTGCAGACTCGTATGCAAGCATTTCTGAAGTTTCAAATAAGTTTTTTTTTTTTCAATAATAAGCCTTTGGAATCGAGCAAGAAAAAAAAATTTTAACCCCCTCAAAATTTGATGTTTTATGTTTCAAGGTACGTAGAATCCGAAAATCCAATAAAAAAATTTCCGTCCGTCCGCCGTACGCGGCACTTTTCTTTGCTAACACTGGACCGTTTCGAAATGAAATATTGTCTTGTGATATTTTGGATTACTATACTTTCATGACTACGACACCTACCATTTCAAGTTTCTGAAGACACAAGATTCATGCACAGCAAACTGAGAGTAAGGGCGATGCTGGGAATAGTTTTATCAAATTTGAGATCCGACGTTTCGCAATGGGACTGAAAATGTACAACCGCACGGTGTGAAACGTCGGGCTGTATTAACATTTTGTGGATGCCTATGATTTACATACAAGAGACGCTATGAAACAAACCGCAGACCTGCGAGTTATGGTAATGCGAGCGGGGTGTTTTGTCACTTATGGTTTTCAGGGTCGGTGTGGGACAGGTGGCCTACGACAGTTAGAGCGTTAGAAATGAAGCTGAAGGTTCTAAAGAATGACACCATAAATAAGGTTATAAATGTCACCACAAATTTACTTCTTCGACGATCAAATGTCCCGGCTCGTAACGTTGAAAAACGACTGCACCCAGGGATTTGTGAATCAGTCAACTTGTTGGTAAAGTATTATGCAACTGCCTACTTGAAACCCTACGTTCACCCATCAACAATTGAAACTTTGTCTTTCTGAGCTGCCATTGCGTTACTCACATCGAAAATTGCGTTTTTTGAGGGGCAAGTAGAAATATTTAAAAGTGTATTTAGAAAAGTAAAATTCCTCATTTTTGTAATTTGAGACAAAATTATGCAGAAATGACGATTTTTCAGTTCATGTGCCAAAGCAAAGACATGAAAATGTCAATATGACTTCTAGTGAGTTAAAAGAGCACAAAACCACTTGCAAAATCAACAAAATTGCTTGACAAGCAAGCTACCTTCAATACGCGTTACCTTCAATCCTTTTTCCTCGCCTCTCAGCTGTCATTAGACCTCGACGCATACTATGGAAGTGTTCTTCCTTCTTACTTCCATGCAGCCTGCTTGTTCTTCTATGTTCTGTGTTGAAGCAATTCCAAGAGGAGTGGTTCAATAGCCAGCTTGTGCACATTCGGTAGGTTATCCAGATTTCCTCAGTCGCGGGTCTAGGTCCCGAGAAATATAAATATTTAAAATTGTATTTAGTAAGATAAAATTCCACATCTTTGTGATTTAAGAGGAAAGTAGAAGTTTTTAGTAGTGTATTTGATAGTAACGTTCAATTCCATATATCTTTATTATTTGTGAGGACGCCGAGGTACCCCTTGCTCAGTTCAAAGGGACGCTGCGCTATGAAGGGCAATCGTCATGATGCAAAATCGGTTGCCTGCAATGGGAAATAACAGTAGCTCCATGGCTCACACAGCTGATCTGATTTTTAATGATCCACGCTGAGTAGAAGACAACTTTGAGCACTCACTGTTTACCGGACTATTCCCCGTCAGGGCGGGGGGGCTGCTTATCATACTTTTCAGGAACAAGACCTGCCTGCAGCATCCTCCACGCAACAAGAGCCTTTAGTCCGACCAACAAGGTTCCCACTGAAACGGAAAAGGAATAGGTAATTTGATTTGGGAAAAGGGTTCAATTGGCCTGGAAATGCTATTTAATACCACTTATATGGATTCATGTCCAATTCTCAACTGATCGAACGTCACAAATAACCCCTACTTTATTCATTCAACGTTCAAAATCGGGATTTAAATCCACTTAAACAAAACTTGAATTCATTTTCGACCAATATTCGATCCAATATTCGATCAATCTCGACCAATTGACCAATGTTATCCAGTTTTGGTCCAACACTGTTGAATTTGATTTCCGTGTGGGCCTACAATTTTTTGTTCACTTAGAAATTTGGCTTGAAACATTCTAGAACGGTAACTGGATACACAACGATATTTACATTCACTTCATCACCTACCTAGGTGGCTCCACTTACCCTTAGATCTAGCTACCCATCCAAAACGATCCCAAAATGTAAATTATAATTAAGAGAGGATGAGTTCGTTGGTCAAAATTAAAATTTAACTCAGAGGTGTCAAATTTGCAAAACTTGTTAGTCAAAATATTTCCTTTTTTCCCAAATGTGTTTAATGGGAATAATCATCTTAATGGATCTCAAAAATGTGTATGTATTTTAAGAATGTTTAACAATTATAGCTGGATGGTTTGGCAATAACTGCAGTAACCAGTTACTACAGTAGTAACTGTAGTAACTAACGATGTTGCGTTTCATCTTTTTTTAATTTTAAACATGTGCCTCTTTAAATTTTTTTTCTGGTCATAATGTACTTAACATTAAACATCGGACAGAATAACTTCCCAATGGAAGGTTCTATGAGTACCGAATCTGGATTTGGAATACGAAATTCCGACCCTCTAGCCTCGCTGGTAGGTTCACCTCTCCACCCTTGATAGCTAGCAGCAACTCAGATACTAGTGATAAATCTAGCCTTTTGTTAAATTAACAACACTTCCCTTTTAGATGTTGTATTTTTTCTAACATGTGCCTATTTTAATTGTTTTTCTAACTATAATTCATCATAAAAAATTTGACTGACAATTTTCACAATGGGATGTTTTATCAGTGCTAAATCTGGATTTGGAATGCAAATTTGCGACCCCCTAGCCTCGCTTTACAAGCCTTGATGGCTACACTGAAAGCTATCACAATGTGGAAATAAGTAATTACCTTCTACCAGGATAAATCAGTATCAGGTTTTGATATCTGTCCACAATTTATCATCTAAATCATTTCTTCTTTTTTTGTAGTTTTCATTTTTCTTGTAACTCATTTTCCTTTAATCTTGAGTTGATCGTGAGATTGGCTCAACTAATAACTGCACTGTATAAGTGGGAACCTCGAGAGGAATTCAAAACGTGGTTCCCCCACTACACTAACCCAGGTTTAACTGTACTTGGAAGAAGTCTTTGTTTATTAAATAAGTTCTTTAGCTTGGAGTAGAGGAGAATACGTGTAAGAAACATGATTCTGAGATGGTTTCCAGATAAGCCCACGATAGGCGAAAGATATGAGGAGTTCAAAGAGGTCCATGGCGCACCTTTTGTGGTGTCCCACTCAATTAGCCGAGGGTTTAAAAGACTGTTGAAACAGTCACGGCAGCGTTTTCCGCTTGGATCGAATTACCGACCCGTTACAAGTTCTGCTCCCATCCGCCTGCAGCGCTCCTTCGCTCCTACAAAGCGTTTTGATAATAATTTCTGAAGAGTCTTTCATGTCCAGACATCCATTCAAAACTGCTTCGCATAATTTTAAAGAACAAGAAAAATGTAGGTAGTAACGGCTGAAAAAATCGTTCGTTTAAGATTCATGCTAATTAATGAATTACAGACTGGTCTAATGTTTGAAAACCCCACCACCACCACCTTCCTTAAACGTATTAACCCATTAGGGGACGCTATGCGGTACTCCGTCGTAAGTCTGAAGCAGGGCGGTAAATCTTGGTTTAATGTCGGTGACTTCCAATGGTAATCCTACACAAATGGTACTAGTGAAAGTGACGAATCGCATGTGTGTGCAGTCCCGAATGAGGAGTTTCACCTTGTCGGAATTTCCTATCTTTTTCCCCAAAATCGGATTCAGCACCTCGAAAAACCTCCTAAGGCAAACTTTCAGCCCGAGCTTCCTAATTTACGAATAAACAAAACAGTGTAGAAAATACGAATGTTTAAAAAAACCGGGAAAATGACGTCATCCTGGAATAGTTCATTTACGGCCGCTTGAAGCGCTGAGATCGAGAAATCTATAGTCCCCAGATGCAAAATTTCACGAAACAGTAAAGTTCAAAATCGAAAAACTGAAGAAAAAAATAGAAAAATCAAGATGGGAAAATTAGGTTTCCCCTGTTTTTGTTTGATAACGTTCCTCTTAGAAAACACAATTTCTTCGTCCCAATGGGCAACACTGGGAGGAGATGCCGATCCGAACAGCCCAATCAGCGACCGTTCCCGCTTCACGTCCGTTTTCCCGGTTAGTTTTGAAATAAAAAATTTTGATTGTCTCCCAAAAATAACAGGAGACTTATTTTCCGAGATCAGCCCGATTTTCATCTATCCCACACCATTAACTATTCAGGAAAAATGCAAACAGAATTCGGTGAAATTCCTCATTCATGTAACACCGATAACCTCTACATTTTCCATCCGATTTCGATGAAATTTTCAGGGATTATGCGGATTGGAGTTTAGACGGTCCCCTATGAAAATAATAGCCTGCAGACTGATATTAGCCACTATAATAAATAATAATAAATAATAAATAATAGCCACTGCTTAAGCGCAAACGTGTACTTCTTGTCACAGTCATAACTTCTACATTTCCCATCCGATTTTGAAGAAATTTTCAGGAATTGTACGGATTTTCATTAACTGACATAATATTGTATTAATACCCAAAAATAGTGAGAAATTTTGGAAAATGTATGTACGGAACAGAGTACTCCTAGCGTCCACTAATGCCACAGTCGGCATAGCGCCCACTAGTGGGTTAAGTAACTGTAGCCGCCTATTTAACTGTTTGTTGTACCTACTTAATATATTATCAAAGCAACTATTGAAGGTTAATTTATAACACCTGATTGTAAAGCCTTTGATTGTCCTAACACTTTTTTTTCTTTTTACAGGTAACTAAGAATTCCGTCCGTTTTGGGTTTTATTCCTGAAAGGTCAGACACTGATGGTATGGAGAAATTCTATTTATAATTAAATAGATATACATTTTGAATTATGCGGAAAACTATGGGGTCTATTCCTTAATGTTCAACGAATTCTTAAAGGAAAGAATTCCCATGCATATACATTGAAGTACCTCCTATGCACGACGTTTTTGGTTTATTATTTTCAATAATGAACCTTTGGAATCGACCAAGAAAAAAAAAAAATTTTAACACCCCCTCAAAATTTGATGGTTTACGTTTCAAGGTACCTACGTAGAATCCAAAAATCGAATAAAAATTTGGCCGCCCGTCCGCCGTACGCCATACGCGGCACTTTTGCCACTTAGCATTGACCGATTTTGATGAAATTTGGTATATGGGCTCCATTTGGGGTCTAGTTGTGCCCCGAAGCTTTTGGTTGATGTAGGTCACTTCTAAGGGTTCCAAAATCAATTTTGAAATTTTGAAAACGCCCTAACTCAAAAAATTTCGATATAAAGGTATTGTTTTTCCTTCAATTTAAGATTCTCTAGAATTTTTAGAATTTTTTGAGACCACGCGGAGCTTTGTAGAACAAACCGTTCGCTCCCTACGAAAATTTAAGGGTTTATATTGAAATATGTATATATATAAATATATAAATCAAAACACGAGTGTGAATCGCAAAAGAGGCCTAATCTCCGTTGAAATTAGAGCTGACTGAAATGCGATCAATGGTTGGTGATTTTGATTTTTTTTTTATTTTTTTTTTAAATTTTTTTTTTATTATTATTATTTTTTTTTTTAATTTTTTCCCTTCATATTGGATGGTTGGTGATTTTGTAAACGAGTGATCTGTATAGAAAAATAATAGACCATTGTGTAATAATTTGCAGCGTTTTGTTGAATTAACGAAAAACCGCACTTCATGTATCGAACACCTTGCAATTCCTGAGCTCTATTCATTTTCTATTCTCCTAAAAATGAATTTTATGTGAAATTCGTATTCTGAAATTTCCACTGTAATGTGTTCGATAAATTATCGTTATAAGATCAACATGAAATAAGATATAACTTGTGGACATAATCTCATCCAAACGGTGCGACTTCTGGAGCCCATTTGATGTTCTAGTAGGTACTCGTCATTATGATAAATATGTCCAGCCCTCATACCGTAGAGTACTTCGTAAGTTCACCAGGGACCAACTTGACGATTTTGAAGATTGGAGTTTTTCACATTTAAACAAAACAAAAAGGATGAGGTTTGGAAGATGGCCTTTGGCTACCCACCACCAGAGTGCTCTGGGGTACCTGTGGGATCTTTCTTAACTCTGCAGCAAAATTGTTTTTATTTGCTTTAAATTTTATAAATGAACTTATAGGTTGAATTTTGCGTGTCAATAATATTTACAAATTGTGTACTCATAACACGTCTATTTAATAACGTCTTATTTATTTACAATAAAAGTGTAAGACGTTTTGAGCGTCCTAAATCCGAATTTGAGGTCAACAATTGTAAAAACACATTACTTAGCGAAAAGTTTCCACACATTTCTTCGAATGCTAGAAAAATTCAATTATTCTTTGCTCTGAAGGGCAATTTATCTAGGTACGACCTCTTAAATATCACCTTAGAGACAGTTTGGTACATATTAAAAAAAAAAAACAGACTCATGTTTCTTGAATTATGGCTAATTTGGAACACTGAAGGTTCCGATTTGGGATTTTGGGACTCACAAACCTCAAAACATTTGCATTAAAATTGTACAAACGCTTCGAAGGCTCTAGATTTGACCATAATAATTTTGGAAACCTAGTTTTGGTATATCTAAAAAATAGCTATCCTAAATTAGGATCAGCATTGGTACTTCTGAAAATGTATGGACCCAATCATCGTTTAATTGAATAATAATACCATTTAACATCAAGGAATCAATAAGAAGAGTTATTAACAACATGTTCTTCGACTGGCAATTCGCAAAACATGAAGGGTTAATTTGGAAAAAACAAGTTTACAAATTTCCATTCGAAAAAGACCCTGATAACAGATTTTAGAAAGATAACAGATAATAACATAACAGATTTTTGGAAACCCACATTGGTACATACAAATTAGGGCAAATGTTGGCCGAATGTTGGGGCGGCGCTGTGGCCGAGCGAGCTACGGCATGCGTCTCTGGAGACGAGACTCGGACCGGTTGTAGGGGCCGTGAGTTCGGGACTCGCCTCGGGAGCATATTTTCGGGCAAGTCGGTCGCAGTTCCCCCTCGTCCCAACCCAGGGCGGTGAGGCCAATGGGAAGCCATGAGCGAAATCATCAGAACAAATTATGATCTTCCTGTCAGGAAGACAGCTGATGACGTCCGCGACGCCAGGAATGGCAGTTGGACGAAAATCCAACCTGAAATGGTTGTTTACTTTACTTCTTTACTCAATAAGAAGAGTTATTAACAACATGTTCTTCGACTGGCAATTCGCAAAACATGAAGGGTTCATTTGAAAAAAACAAGTTTACAAATTTCCATTCGAAAAAGACTCTGATAACAGATTTTTGGAAAACCACACTGGTGCATCATGGCAAATGTTGGCCGAACCCGTTTTTGGGATGTCAAGGCTGCAAACTGAATCTTCTTCATTGGTTAGGTATTAGATATCCATGATAGATATCTGTGGTAGGCATTCTCGTTGACCCAAATTAGGCCCACTTTTAGAGGGAAAATGTCGTGTATTTCATACTTAATTAGTGTTATCCAGGAATGGGAACCTACATGAAACCTTGAATGCTTCAAGAAATAGTAGGTAAGTTGTTTCTACTTCTTCAGAGAACCTTTCAGTTTCTTTGGAATTGCTTGCCGCAACGCGCCATCAATGGTAAAATTCCTTTAGCGAGGACATCTCAACCACTTTCTTGAGTACAACCAGTCGCCTGGCGGTCATCGGCCGATAAGAGACTACGTGACATAACAGAGACTTACCGTATGAAGACGTGAAGCTGACAGTCTTGACATGACACTTTCCCTGCACGTCGATCTGTTCCTGTCGTGCAAGGATGGGAGGGAAGTTCGCCTATCCAGGATCTTGTCAGTCTCAGAGCTTCACTCCTCGTCATTGCATTCGCATTAACTGTCGTGATTCGACTGAACCAGTGATTCAAGTCATTTGTCTTGATCGGTCATCTTTCCGTGATGATTGGGTTCTCCACCATGGAGGGAGTTGGTTTCAAGTCGAATTCGGTGTACGTCTGGTTGCAAACGAATCCATGGTCAGCCTCGAATCAGCTGGACATGACGCTGCGCGAACTCTTGGACTCGATGCGTCCATTGCCCCCTGCACCACCAGGCCTAGCCGAGGTTTGTAAAAAATAACAAATTTCAATTATAGCTGAAGAAATGTGGTAATAATTAATTGTTCAGGATACGACTCTCTTACTGAAGGATCACCATGAAAACAGTCAGCATTCACTCCATTTTGTATGTCCAGTAAACTGTAAAGCAATTTGGTTCCTCAAAAATCAACATTTTCGTTTGCAGTTGGCGTTCAAGAGCTTTTTAAACAATATTTTATGTGTGTCTGTACGTCGAACGTTGTGTTCCTGGTCATTGTCTCGTCATAATATCGCAGTCGTGTTGCTTTTTGTTGATTCGGAAAAACTATCAACATCATTGTAAAAATCTAGCTTTTCAAGAGGTTATAGTACTGTTACCGTATTGAGACGTTCTCAAACAAAATTCAGATTCTTGCAAACCAAATTTAAACTTTTCCCAACAAAACTCAGACTTTAAAAAAAAATGCAGATTTTCCCAACCAAAAAAGGACTTTGCCCAACCAAAGTCAGACTTTCCCAACCAAACTCAGTATTTTCCAAAAAAATTCAGACTTCTCCAAACGAAATTCAGACTTTCCCAACCAAAGGATACTGCCAATAGGACCCAATAGGACCCAACTGCCAATTTTTCCAACCAATAGGACTTTGCCCAACCAAAGTCAGACTTTCCCAACCAAACTCAGTATTTTCCAAAAAAATTCAGACTTCTCCAAACGAAATTCAGACTTTCCCAACCAAAATAGGACTTTGCCCTACCAAAGTCAGATTCTTCCAAAGTAAATTCAGACTTTTTCCAACTAACTTCGGACTCTTCCAAAGCTAATTCAGACTTTCTTTAACCAAATTCAGGCTTCCCCTAACTAAACTAAGACTTTTTCCAACTAAATTCGGACTCTTCCAAAGCAAATTCAGACTTTTTCTAATTATTTCCAGAACTTAGTTAGGAGTTAATGTCAGTGGTTATTACTTTACAAGTAATGTAAAAATTCTCGTACTTTTGTAGTTTTTTTAGTCTAGAAGCTAATGAATTGGTTTTAGCACAAACGGAAGCACAAATCCGCAGTTCATCATGATTCAGAGGCTTAGAAAGTGAAATCATCACGAAAGGCTCTCGTCTACTCGGGTAGACACCCCTCCTGGGAGAAATGAGCTACTTGGTAGGTAGTTGCCCACATTGAAAGTGTTAACCTTCATAATTTGCATAGGGGTTTGAAATTGAAATTTCGTTGTTGTAAAACTTCTAAATTTGGACCCGATAACTGCACCTTGTAAAATTCAAGTACATTATAACATTGAATAAATTTATAGGTTTTCCAAGTCAGATTGAGAATTTTCGAAATCAAATTGAGAACTTTCCATTTCTAATGACTAAACTACGAAAAGTGATTACCCGTTAGTATTTATCGGGGAAATCGGGATACAGGTTCCTTGGTAGGTATCTCATCAGCAGAATTCCCCACTTATCAACCCTATGCCCGTCTGCAGCCCCTTTCCTCACTTTGAAGCTACCTACCTTCGTCCAGAAGGCAAGAAACAAGTTATAAGTTAGTTATCTGTTGGATATCCACTTCACCAAAAATGCCGTTCTTTTATATCATTTTCAGTTTTTTTTTTTTCAGAAGATATGAGTTTTATGTATTCATGTATATTTCAATTTATGTATTTCAATTTCTGCACTTTTTCATAATTTGTATATGAAGTTGGATAAAATGAATGAATCCTTTTCCATCTTGAATTACTTATCTTTTTCGTTTCTTCAACAAAATATACCTGAAAATTCTCGATTTGATTTGGAAATTTCTCAATTTGATTTGGAAAATTCTCCATCTGAATTGGAAAACCTAAATACGAACTCCGATAGGTGTTGAAAAGTATAAGTTACATTGCAGAGTAGGTACTATTTGTCTGCATCAGATCGACTCAGTTCTCACATTCAACCCACATCGACTCTAATATCTTTCTACCCGTCAATTTGAAGCTATAAAACGTTATTGGCGTTGTTTACATAATGATCGAATCTCGCACAAAGCAAAACGCAAAACCAATTCAGGTTGTGAGAGAATCTTCACCTGGATTCGTCCCTACCAGTGACGGTTCTACTAGGCAAATTTTCGCCATCATGCAAAATAGTGTGATCTCCATACGTAACAATGGGCCCTCGCAATGATAGGAGACAAGATTCTCATGGCCTTCTGGAGTTCGTTATGACAGGTCCTTTTCGAGTCCTGCCCATATTTCATCGCTGGAACGTGGGAACGGAGGGGTTCTCGCTGGACCTTCGGTCCTTAATGATTCCTCGTTGGGATTTTTCTTTTTCATATTTTATTTGCGAAATCAGGGCGTAAAACGTCAGTCTGTGCAGGGTTTTCGGACTTGATGGCTGGAACATGAGGTCAATATGAATGGGCCGCTCCCCGGCCTTGAAGTGCCTCGACAGACTCTCTGGCGTTACTCCAGCACTAACCTAAATAGTTGCCGACCGATGGCTACTCGACAGAACAGTTGCGTAATTTTTGATCCCTAACTTCGCTTATTCAGTAAGTCGAAGAGGTAATAAATTATAACGAAATCGATATCTTTTGAATACAAATTGTCAAAAGCCATGAACTACCCATGAGGAAGTAAGTGAAGTGAATGATACTGGAATCTGTAGAGTATGCTGGTCGGGTAATTCTGTATGTACGTCTAATTCTCCATATCATTAACCTTATAAAGCCATACTTCATCATCATCACTCACGAACTTCAGTTTCACAGTCCGGCCGACAGTATCACTGCAGCAACTTGTCAGCCTAGGATTTCCAAGTCAGCTTCATCTTCCACTCATTTCATCAAGAAACAATTAAATGGACTCCTTTGTGTCACTTGATTTTTGATACCTAATAGTTTGTTTATCTGATTCACTCCTTGATTTGTATTAAATGGTAAATCCAGGAATTTTGATTACTATTGATCCCGTAATTAGCCTCATAATAACCAGAAATAGGGTGTGCGCATGGGTCGGAGAGGTTTATTGTTATTTTTTATCTAAACTAGTCCTCATTCTGAAAATTTTGACACCAACCGCGACCTTCTAGTGTGATTGATTTTTTTCTATGATTTTTCAAAGTTTCGAATTCTTATACAATTCTTACAGTGGGCTCTCAAAATTCTCAGAATGAGGTCTACTTTCAATTAAAAATCTAAAAAAAAAATCAGGCGCACACCCCATTAGGTTCCTAGCTGCCTTTTATCAGCTGCGAGTGTTGAATTGACTTATGGGTGGCATTTTGTATTGATCAGAAGGAAAAACAGAAAAAAGAAATAGATATGTATAGGGACGGCTCGATACCACCGATATATCGGAGTATCGATACTTTTTTTGGTATCGATACCGATATTTGTATCGATACTTTTGATGCAAAACTCAAACCAATATATTGGTATCGATACTTTTGCCTAAAATATCGGAGGTATCTATACTTTCTTGACGATATTATCGAAAATTTTGCCAAAGTAAATTAGTGAAAAAATACCAAATAAGTACCTAACTAGAAAATAATACCATGTATTGTCTGTCACAGAATAACACTCGAAATAGGCTCAGAATAGTATAAATTGAAACGATATATCGCCACGTTAGCCTCAAATTAGTATCAATATCCAATGTGAGTTTGGAAGGAATTTAAACCCGTTTTCCCGAACTTACAAAAAGAAGGAGGCATGCAAAATATTAATCGTGATGGCGACATCAGTCAGGTGCTAACGGCTTTTTCGAATAATAAATAGTATTATTTGTATTGTAACTGATTTTTTACTTGATTCTTGTGAGAAAAAAAAACACCATCTCATTGAACAGAGATTTCTTGCAAAGAAGATTCGGAATTGAAATGAAATGGAATGATTATTCATTTTTTAAATTTTGAATTTTTGGCTTTTGTTACATTTTTAATTGCCATTGAATTTCATAACATTTTAAATTATTGTTTAAAAAATAAATTGACTTTTATTAATTAATAGGGTTTTTATTTGGAGTGAAAAATTTTCGGTTGGTTAATTTTAAATATCGGTGGTATCGATATTTTATAATATCGGTATCGAAAAGATATCGGGTATCGATACTTCCTGAGAAATATCGTGTCGAAAGGAGTATCGATACTTTGGAGTATCGTGCCGTCCCTAGATATGTATAGATTCATAAGATCAAAAAAGATTCCCTCCATCAAAATGTCTACTCGCATTTTGAGTTTCAGAGGTTTTTGATCAACCGTGACGACCTATCGGTGTGACTGTGGTCAACTTACTGGGGCTCAGCTACTCGAAATCATGATCCAATTTCGATCAAATTTGCAGGGTTGATTCAAAGGATCAAAAAAGATCCCCCCGATCAAAATGTCTACTCGCATTTTGAGTTTCAGAGGTTTTTGATGTGGGATTAATCAGGACGATGATTCAATTTTGCTCACATTTGAACCTATCGGTGTGACTGTGGTCAACTTACTGGGGCTTAGCTACTCGAAATCATGATCCAATCTAGATCAAATTTGCAGGGTTGATTCAGAAGATCAAAAAAGATTCCCTCAATCAAAATGTCTACATGCATTGTGAGTTTCAGAGGTTTTTGATGTGGGATTAATCAGGACGATGATACAATTTTGCTCAAATTTGAACCTATCGGTGTAAATTTGGTCAACTTACTGGGGCTTAGCTACTCGAAATCATGATCCAGTTTCGATCAAATTTGCAGGGTTGATGTGGGATTAACCAGGGCGATGATTCAATTGTGCTCAATTCTGAAGAGTAGTTAGGGGTTGGGTTCAATAGGGATGCGCTTTGATTTCTTCTCGTTCTGATCAGTAGCCAAAGTACGTATCAAAAAGAATCCATTATCACCAAACGTGTTGGTGTTTGTAAACTGCGAAAAAATCATCAACATTATCATGAAGACCCGGATCATTTTTCACGAAGAATTCATCAGTTTTTGCTACTCAATAATACAATCGAGAATTTTAACCCCATTATCCACTCCTCACCCATCTTAGAAGTCACATACCTTCTTGATGAACATACTTTTGTAATCTTAAAATCTCACCTTTGCATTTTCTGCAAGTGAGGTAACTTGTAGTGTTCAAAATAGCTGACTCCTTGTTCTGCAAATCTTTTCCTGATTTTCTCTCGATCCAGAACCGGTAGCAGCAGTCTAGAAAACGTGAATTGTAAGAAAGTAAAAATAAAAACTACTGACACTTGGCTAGAAAAACCTGATGTGAAAAGATCCGTAAATAATGAAATGGCGATTCGCTTTCACTCGTAAATGATGTGTACTGGTAGGTATAGATTTGCGAGTACCTTCGTTCCAGGACAATAAAATCCCATGGGCTAAGCTAAAACTGGTTCCGCCCCACAACTTTCGTTTTCTCATTTTTTTTCTATTTTTATTCAACTCAAGCAGTAAAATAGTCAAAAAAAGACAAGAAAAGTGCTCGATTTTAAGATAAAGTACGAAATTGACTTTTAACATTCATTTTCCCAAACTTTTATTTTTTATTTTTCCATTGGATTGATAGTTTTTTTTGAAAAATTCTTTGTTTGGTTCAAGTTTATTACACGTCCTCTCTCTTGACAGAAGTGACTGCGGTCATGATATCCGCTGCTTTCAAAGTTGAATATTTGAAGTCTGTGACTGTCTCAGAGAAGGCTCCATTCTCCTTCTTTGGGCTGCACATCTATTAAATTTATAGGTTGAAATAATATTATATTAATAGGTATGACTCCTTTCACGTAAAATGAAAGACGTCCGCCAAGTTGGTTCGCACTGTAGCATCGTCACAGATAATATCGAATGGAATCCGTATTGTATGAAACATTACCTTCAGTTGCTTTCTTGTATTTAAAAACACGATTAAAAATATCTGCCATTTGTATTGGTTTCTTGGAATACGCGTTGCAGCTCCTACTGGTTAAATTAGCATAAAATTCATCAGAAATTATTCCGGGATTTATTCTCACAACCACCCACCATCTTCAAAGTGTATGGAAATTATAGGGAACCATCTACTGACACACATAATGCCTAGAATTTCACACAAATGTTCTGCTGTTTCCCGGATGTTGTGGCTCTTATTGTTCCTTCATATGTATGAATAAATAAGCTATATGAAGCTTTTCCGAATCAAATTAAACGTTTTCCATTTCAAAATTAAGGATGTTTACTTTAAAGGTTTCTCGTTTCAAACTGCCTTTTGTTCTTTGGTATATTTCCGGTTGACACCTGATCGTCGACGAGATTTGGATTCCTTCCAAATGTTGACCACTGGATGGTTCACTTTTGCTCGAAATTTGACCATGGTGGGCCAGACCGACAGACGCTAATCACGGAATCGCTGCCGAAACGTTGGGGGAAGTGACAAATGACAAAGGGGAAGAATCGATTGCTAGAATACGCTACATAAAGAAGAGATGCACTCGCGCGATGAGGATTACATGAAGAAGGAATGCGCGCATGCGGCAGAAATCTTCCTAATCATGCATAAGAAATAGGATATCAAACTCTATAGAAAATGGACAAGCAGGCTGTCCTTGTCTTATTTTCATTAACCGTTTCAGTCCGCTACTGTTTTGAAATGGAAAATCAATATTTTGAAATGGAAAAACCTATATTTTTAAATGGAAAATCTATATTTTGTTTCGGAAAACCTTTAATTTGTCGCGGAAAAGCTATATTATATGGGACATAAGAAGCAATTTTCTTAGGGCCTTGGTCCAAAAACCATTTAGACAATTGTTGACGATTTGTAACTGATAAATAAGAAAGTTGCGCACCGCACAAGCTACCTTCTCTCAGATGACAATGAAACTCATAGGAGGCGTGACAGAGGGATTTGATCTCTGGAGTTATTGTTCTCTGAATAATAATCTATTCAGTTGATTTTATTACACGTCTTCTGTCTCTTACCCAAAAGTGACTGGTCAACTTTCATCGTTGAGTATTTGAAGGGAGTTATAGCAGGTAAATGCTGACTGTTTCTTTCTCCATTCCCCTTCTTTGTGTTACAAATATATTCTGATTTATGATTACTATAATAAATTATTATATGATTATTCTTCATAGAAAATGTAATGAATAGAATCTAATTTGAAAATTATTTCATTGATCATTATGAAACATTAATTTCACAATCAAGTTACCAGTTTCTTACATTTAGAAACAGCAACGCGATTTAGAATATCCACCATTTGTGTTGATTCCTTGGAATACGTGATGCAGCTCGTACTCATTGGATACCCATAAAATTCATCAGAAATTGTTCTTGGATTTATTCTCCCAACCACCCACCAAACTGGAAGTGATGAAAATTATTGGGGATTATTGATACATTCAATTATTATTATAATATAATTCAATTATTGATACATTTGATGCCTGAGAATTTCGTCAAAACTGTACACAGAATTTGACGTTTTCTGCGTTTTCCCGAACGTTCTGGTTCCAATCGTTCTAAATGCGATGACATTTATAAGCAACCGTTTCAGAGCCATATACCATCTCAATTGGGAGAAATTGTGGACTAATTGGAACTGAGATATCGTAACATTAAAAAATTCGTTGCTTTCGCACAAGCTGCCCTTTGTCAAACAACAGTGAAACTGTTGTTTGACAAAGGGGACGTGCTCTTTCAATTATTATTCAATAAAATTGAAATAAATGCGGTAACTTACCTAGTTACCTAGTTGTTTTGGGTGGACAAGAAATATTACCCTGTGTATCTACTGTATATTTACCTCATAATCGAAAACACTTTCAATAGATAGACGGTTCACTGTGAGTCATCGAAAACAAAATAATAGTTCGCCACAACATCCTCTCACAATCACAACAGGAAATATTTATTCTCTTGTATCCGACACGTGGTGATAATTTCATTCTTCAATTTATTATTGAGGTCAGACTGTTTATCCAAGATATGTGCTGACAGTCGGTCTAGGAAGAGATATGAATCCAGTTTTACCGAATTTCCAAAGATAATAGAATTATCAATTGCGATCTGAAGAATCACAAAATTTGAAGGGAAAAAATAGGAATAGAAATACTTTAAACCTAGTTTGCAGATGTAACGTTTTATGTATGGATTCAGGATAACTATTACTTTTAGTAACCTACTTCTTTGTTTTTAATTTACTGTCGTGTCCTCTTTCCACTCGAACATATTTTCCGAACAAAGAACAGGTGAGCAGACCAACTGCAAACAGTTAACGGTCAAGACTTGTGGCGCCTCCTCTTCGTCTCCGGCCTATCTCAAGTTGTATGTCAGAGCAGCTCGAGGAACCACCATCAGCATTCTAGTCCAAAATCATTCAATGGTTTCGTGTCCTATTCACTAAACCCAAATTCAACTAATGAAGTTTCGAGACTGTTAGATCTATCCCCACCATCACCTTCGTTGTGTAATCGGTTTCGGGCCGGCCTGACGAGCTTCGCCGATAATCCTACCACTTTTTCTCATCAATTAACTTCCAAGTATAAATTCAGACTCAAATTTAAAATCAGACAAATTAATTAATATCATTATACTCTTTTCCAACACAGTAAACATTTCTAGTCCTCAACATCAATGTAAATAATTATGTGTGAAGTACCCACATATCTAAACTGTGTCGATATGGCAACCTAACATCGAACCTCCCACCAAATTAAATTAAATAGGATGTTCTTTCTTAAGCTAAAAAACTACAGGGAAAGTTTAACTTGAAATGGTCGTTCATTTTACTTGAGTGAATTTGGTAGTGAGAAGGAAGTCTCTCAAGGGGAGGGGGGGGGGAGTCTCTCAGGGGGTCTCTTTGGAAGTCTCTTCAACCACACTCATCTCCTAAATATTTGCAATTTAGTATTATGGGGGGTATTTTAGACTTATACTTTGTAAGCGCTCGTCGAGGTTTCTTGAGAAGACCTATAAATATTAGAGAGTACGAGTATTTGGCTCCCTAGTTGACTCCTAGGGCATCATTCAGAAACCTTCTTGAACGCTACCAAATTTTTCAGTTTTTGATCTAAACTTAGTTACTATTGTGCAATGATAATTAAAAAAACTGTAACTGAGACATTACCTCCTAAAACTATAAATATAATTAAACAAGTATTAATACACACATAGACATATCTGACGTAGAAAGCCAACCACCATTACTTCGAAATTTGTATTCGTCGACTGGAAAAGTCCATTTAATCGCAGACGCGTGATTAATCACCAGTTTTCTACAAGCTAGGTACTTACAGAAAGAACACCATTTTGAGAAATGCCTACACTTGTATCTCCTTTTCAACGTTTAGTGATCTAATTCCATAACACATCGAATCATCCTTCAAAACCTCCTACATGTACATAAAACCAATGGGGTGTGCGCCTGATTTAAAAAAAAATTTTGATCGAAAGTAAACCTTATGCTGAGAATTTTGACACCAGCCGTTCTCTTTTTGGACGAGTAGATCTTTTCCAATGATTTTTCAAAGTTTCGAATGTTTATGACGTCACGCGCCCCTCCCGCCTGGACCCCAGCCCACTGTGACGTCATAAACATTCGAAACTTAAAAAAATCATAGAAAAAAGTCTTCTCACGCTAGAAGGTCGCAGTTGGTGTCTAAATTCTCAGAATGAGGTCTAGTTTCGAAGTGCAAAGAATATCCTCGTTGAGTTCGAGGTTGCACTTGAAGTGTTAGAGGTTCAACCAACTCATAGTCTCCTAAAACAAGGAAAACATGGAAAAGCATAAGCAAAAGCATGGAAAACTGTGAGGCAAGAATTTCCATTAATATCTAATCCAAATCCCGATTCAACACCAAAAAGTGTCATCCTTTCGTTGTTTTTTAATCCCATTCTGTTTACCTATTACTTTTTACGTTACTCAGTGCTTTTATTACTGGCAATATTTGTTCTTAATCTAGCTCGAAGCAGTACCTACCTACTTGCTGTGTTGGCTAAGCTCCAAGACAAAAATCTCCTGCTACTGTTCAGCATACAACTACTACACTACCCCACACAGCTGCCGCGGTTGGATAACCTATGCCCGGCATGGCTGCGACCAGAACAGAAAAATGCGAAGTAGAAGAAGACTCTCGCTCGTTTCGTTTTTTATTGGAAATGTAGCAGTTTTAGTAGCAGTTCGTTTCATTTTCTCTTTTGCTCCGTCCATTTCGGATAAAGGTAATTCGTTATTCGTTGCTTTTCGTCCGTTTCGAGAAAGTAATTCGTTCTTTCATCGATTTTCCTCCGTTTCAAAAACGTAATTCGTTCCTTTTCGTAGTGTTGTTGAGCGTTGTAAGTCGTCTTTTATTGCTAGGTAGCAGTAGCAGACGAATATAGAAATTTTCTATTAAATTAATAAAATGGAACCTGGAAGTACTGATATTCTGAGTAATCCCAAATTTGAGGCATAAATGCACCGGTACTGTTTATATTCAATTTGTTCTCGCAATTCACCGCAGGAAATTATTCATTCACCCGATTCGTTATCGGAATATTATTGAGGTCAGACTGTGGTTTACGAGGGGTCGGAGTGACTCGGGCGTCTCGAGAACGACCCATCTCGTTTTAGTACGACTTGTACCGTTGAGGGCCGACCAGACCAGACCGGTCTCAAAACTGATTTCTCGTCTTTCAATGGACTGAAATGAGCCGCATTCCGTCAACTCCCGCCTTTCCACTCACGACTCGGTTTTCAACGCGAAAAGATGCGCTTTGCTGCAGTTTAGGTCGAAACTTGATCATCGACGAATAATGAATTAGAACATCTGATGAGAGGCAACACACTACTTTCCTCAACCCATCAAAACTCCGAAAGCCGCATTTTGCTGTAGCGAAGGGCAAAACTCAATCACCCACAAATAACGAATTGAAACATCTGAAGAGAGGCAGCACACTACTTTTGTCACGTGCCAAAACCCCAATCTGTGGCTGCGTTTGCATGATTTACGAATAAATTGAGGGCTTTTTAACGAGTGGCGAACGATTTTCCTGGGATGAAAACTAACGGCGATACATTTCTCTAGAAACGGGTCATTTATAAGTGGAAATAATTTTAAAAAAACCTGCGCTACTTTTGTTCCACGGTTTTCGTCACTCTTTTTCCCAGTTAGGTGATGGCTAAAGCATGTTCCATGCTGAAAATTTAAGGTGAAAAAAATTACATACAATTAATCATTATTAAATGAACTGACAGTAGAAACCGTAGGTCTACAGTGCGTAGTTCTTTTATGAAATCAATTAAAATCGATGATATTTTATGAAGATAAAGTCCTGTGAGTGTTTGTTGGCGATATCACTGAGTGATCCGCATATTTTATGCCCAAGATAAGAATTGACCCATGAGAGACCGACAGACACGGAAACTAAGGGCGGAATTCATAGTCATTACTTAAGTCTGAGTGCACCCTCAAATGTATCGATAAGGGTTGGCGGGCACTCATTTGTATTCATAGACAAGATTTGAGGGCGCCCTGAAGGAGCACTCAGTGCTAATTCTAAGGGCGCACTCAACGGTATTCATAAACCAAACTCATAGTTGAGTTGAGGCCCACCCTCGACTCAATGGGGCAAAATCCTGAGTGCTGGCCGGGGGTACCTTAAGTGCCCCTCAACCAAGCAAGTCCAGCAAGTCAACTACCTCTCTATTTTGTTTGTCAAATAAAAATAAGGCGATTAGACAAGTTTTTCCGTCAAAAATATCCAATGAAGATCATCGCAAACTTGAATTTCCTTGTAACAGTCTTTTCAATATTTTCTCCCCGAACTCGGTGAAATCTTCCGAGGTTGTGAGTTTCTTTCTTGAAGTTGTTGTTTTACGATCTTGTTTCTAAAGTTCTTGTTTTGCGATCTAGTAAAATGATTAAGTAGAACATACTTATAGAAAATTATATGGGTTGGTAATAAAGTACCTACAAGTTGAATAAAAAAATCCATATAGATACGAGTTTATTTCGCACTTTATATTGTTTCCCACAGGTGAATAAATAAGTAGGTAGGTAAAGGTGTTGAAGGGTTCCAAACGTCATAAATATTCGTATATTTGCTTGTGTATAGTCCTTCTTCATTCGGCCGGGAAAAGTTAATTTGTCTGAAACAATCAATGGGTTGATTTGGTTAAATGATGCCTAAGAACACTGACGAAAAGGATACCAAAATGTCTTTTTGTGTTTATTACTTTGAATAATGGTTCTTTCTTTCGTATCGTACCTACATATAGGTACATACTTTTACTACTAATTTAAGGAAATCATAATTTCTTACCTTCTTCAGAGCAATATAGTCGAATCCAATGGCAGCAAATTCATTCCAACTGATGAAATTGCGGAGATAGAAATCAAGGTAAAACCCTCCGAAAAAAGTCAGCACCCTCATATAATTGAACAGACTTCAATTTGATTGATTCAACACTTCTAATAACTCAAAACGAATGGTTACTTGTAGGAAGTCGGACAAAATAGAGAAATTAGCATCCACCGTAACGAAAATGCAATAAGAACCGGTGACAAGGTTATAACTCGCGATCAGTGCAGAATACGAGAGGGATTTCCCGTGCTTTTTACCCAAAATACCCTTGAAACAGGGAATATCCCTACCAAGGCTGCCAACTTATGGTGAAAATGAGTTGAGTAGCCCCTGAGCATCCCCTCAGGCTAAGTGTGCACTCAAGCGACCACAACACTTAAGTGGGCCGTCTCAATCAACTATGAATACGGACTGTTGAGTCGAGGCCGACCCTCAACTCAGATAATTGAGGGCTCGCTCACATTCAAGCCCTTGTCTATGAATTCCGCCCTAAGTGTTTTGAAAAGTACCCCTTTCGTACCGCGATATAACATGACTGCCTCTTAGAGATGACAACATACTGAGACCATCGGAGCCCAACTGATGACAAATCCATCAGTAGAACCTACTGATCTATAATGCATCTGATGCAGATGTAACATACTTTGCTGATATCATGCCACGAAAAACTAGTTCCTTCCCCCGTAATAATTATCAGTTGTTGGAAAACACGGTCAAGCGAGTCAGTCTGGATTGAAAATAAGCGAAAGTTATATTAGTGGGCCGATCCTTCTTCGACTGCATAGCCCACAACCCAACGCGAAATTTACTGCCTCCTTTATTCTATCCTACCCATTAAAATTTATAGCTCCCCTCCTTATGCGATACCTCTTAAACGGACGACGCTGATTTTATTAAGGATCCCACCCGTTGCGATAGGAGGATGTTTATCCTATCACTATTTCTCTCGGCGGATTCACTTTTTTTGTTTCACTTAATATAATTTGTTGACTGTTTAGAAATAAAAGGACACACCTGCTCTCGAGGTGGAGAGGTGTAGTCAAAACAAGTGCTCTAAATCACGAGTTCCATAAATTCAGAATGTTTGGTTCAATGCTGCAGCCCACGTTCGCACTCGCTCCTTTCACAGCTTCATTAAAAATTGCGCTGATATTGAAACACCAGCAGGCAAAGCTTAGAAGTCCTCCACTGAGGAAGTTGGTTAGATTTTTCCTCTAAACCATATTTAGTCAAGTACACCATTTATTCTCTCTTCACCTACAATCTACAACATTGTTTTGCAGAAAAAAGGGAAAATGTGAGAAAACAGTCTTCAAAATCATGACTATCGGAATATCTGTTATGAATGTTTGAGAATCGGTTTTTGCACTTCTCCTCTTACGTAGTTGTTCCAATATAGCCCAGACAATTTATTGGACCAATCAATTTATTGGTCAATTTATTATCCCATTGGAAGAGGAATAGTTCGAATGCAATCAGTAAGCGATTAAACATTTTCATTTGCATACTGGACAAAACTTTTTCACTCAACGTTAGTTATTGACAGTGGTTTGAGTCAAAAATGGTGGACTCTCCCCCCACCATCAGCCATCATAACAGCTAGCGGCATACTAGCCTCGAATTCGAACTTAATTTTAAAATCTATGATCTACGATGCCCAACGTGCGAAGTCGAGTCCGAATTCACCCCCCCCCCCACCATCGAACACGTTAGTTTTGGTGCCTACAAGTTATAGATGGTTAGAAGATCACACCTGTATTCAAGGTGAAACACCCAAAAATCTACAAAATATGCACCCCGAGTCCTGCACCATGGTGGCATCACTGATTTATTCCATGGTGACACTAAGAATAGTTCATGAAAATGCGGAGGTTTATGATTACCTATTTTCTCTCAATTTCTAAGCTTGCGTACCATAACAAAAATATTGAACAAAAATATTGAAAAATCGAATACGTTTTGAATATTGTCCTCCCCATGCAAATTCTGATACTCTTCTGACGATATGTGCAATTGAGAAGTTTCTGAGTCGAACAAAAAAAAACATGCAAATCGGTTGGGAATCTAGCAGTAGGTATTGTCAGAATGAGACTTATTTTCGCATTTTCGACAAACATTGCAAACCTCCCCTGGAGACCTTTTTATATCGTTAGGTTCATTCCTCGTAGTTAGTAACTATTATAACGAAGGCAAGTTAATTTATTTGAAGAGTTTAAGAAAAATTAAAATGATCGATTGTTGAGGAAGCTACTGACCACCCAACTTGGCAGAGTATTTTTCCTCCTAACCTACACAACTCATTATAAAAATTAGTTTTTCATCTCAGGAAATTGAAACTACCAGTTTTAATACGACCTATAAGGCTTACCGCCTCACATAAGTACACCAGAGGAATTCATTATAAACCTGTAGGTAGTAATATCCACGGAGAAACCAATGACCTGCCTGACGGAAGAAAACGACAGGGGCGTTTAAAAATGCAAAACTAAAATGACATTCCAAAGTTTAGCATTTCCAACATCGGAAAACCAGCAAGAACGTTTACGACGTGGATGGAAAGGAAGTTCCGCTCTTCCAGCCGATGAATTTACATCGTAATTTCATTTTCGACCTGTCGATGAAGAACTCATTTCAAAGGTATCAAAGCAGAGCTGAGAGCTCCAGCAATTACTTGACGTGATGGCCATGAAACTGACCCAGCATGTCGAGCGACCTCATCGTATAACTGCATTACTGCAGCTAATTCAGTTTTTTTTCTTTATTATTTTTTTTCTCTTAGTCCTGGAGAGAAACTAAGCCGCCTGTAAAATTTTACAGCTTGGTCTCAAGGTTGACGGCCAATAAAATAAATTATTCTGCGATACTTTAAGAGGTTCACCTATTTATTTACGCGTTGGATATTGCAGGAGGGGCTGCTCGGTGGTAGTCGGTAGCTACTTGAAGTGACGTTCACGTCTTTAATGATTAATTTTATGAACTTCTTTCATGACTGGTAATTAAGTAGGCCAGTTTTAAACTGAATGAATCAATTAACCATTTAATCGATGTCACCGATTCGCCGATGTTCCTGTTCAATAGCTGCAGGTTGAATTTATACCCAAGATGTTGTCTTACCCCTAAAATAGGTGTGCTCGGACCTTGACTGATCAGGTTGTTGTGGAAAAAGATGCACAAGTGGTTGGAGTGTAGTAGGTTGACAAATGAATAACCGAATCAAGGCGAAAAAGTAGAAAGGTAATTTTAGTGTCTTCATTCAAGATTAGGAGAATATGACAGAGCTAAATAAACGCAGATGTCTCGAATTGCCATCATAATCAACTCTACTTTCTCCAAATTTGAACAAGATCAAATCACCAAACTCAGATCTGATAGCACCAAATCGTGCTATCAGATCTGAGATTTTGATGTATTGATTCATCAAAATCACGTTGGAGGTGATTGTCTGATGATCATGAACCTGCATCTACCCTGATGATGTCTTCAAAATCGGGATTTCGTCGAGTAGTTATGACGGGGATAAGGATTGAGCACAAGTTGGCCTAAAAAATCTGAAATGCAAATTGTGAGCGGATATTTTAGTTTTGGAGGACCCAATTTTGTCTGACCTGCTCCAAGAATAGCCTGTGTACCATCGATATGGAATAACCAAAAAGTAATTGACAATAATTCCTCAACAATACTAGGATTTATTGGCAATGAATAAAAACGTTTACTCTTAATGTTATGTCAAACAATGAGTCAATTTCCATCGTCTTAATGGTCGATTTCCTGAAAGTTGATGGACATTCAATAATGATGTTATTGTGCCAAAAATTTGCCAAGACTTTTTATAAAAATTTGTAGTTTGTTAGCTCTAATTTAAAGGGTAGCTAGAATTTGGTTCAAGACCAATTGTTGATAGATCCACTAGTTCATAGCGATCCAACCATCAGGAGAGTTCTGGGAGAATAACAAATTATTCCAAAACCATCGTCACTGCCTACCAACCATAGGTACCTACCACATACCTTCTTCACAATCAAGTTTACCTATTTGGAAGAAATAAACATACTCGGTTCGAAGAAACAGGGGGTTGAGGTTGCCCTAGTTATTAGGAAATTTGATTACTGGTTGCTAAAGACGCTAAAACTGAGTCCAACTAGAAGAAACGAAAACGATCGCATTTTGGTAGCTAAAATTTGAACGGTGAGAAAACCTCTTTTGCGATTCACACTCGCGATTCTGATTTATCGTAAGTCCAACCCCTAATTTCTCGTAGGGAGCGAACGTTTTGTCCTACAGGGCTCCGAGTGGTCTCAAAAAATTCTATACTATTTTAAATTGGTGAAAAAACAGTATCTTGATTTCTAGAGTTTTCGAGCAAGGGCAGTTTTGAGAATTTAAACCCTTAATTTTCACCCCTTAGAAGTGACTGGCATCATCCAAATCCTTTGGGGCACAACAAGACCCCAAATGGAGCCCATATATCAAATTTCAACCAAATCGGTCCAGTGTTGCTAAGAAAAGTGCAGCGTACGGCGGACGCACGGAAAATTTTTTTTAATCGATTTTCGAACTCTACATACCTCGACGGGGAGGGGGGGGGGTATTTTATTTTATTTATTATTATTATTTTTTTTGCTCGATTCCAAAGTTTTATTATTGATAATAATAAACCAAAATTGCCATGCGCCGGAAAGACCTTTCAGTCGTGTTATAGCTTCTAAATGTGGAACATCAACCACTTGGTCGTTAAGTTCTTGTTTCTTATCAAGTGGTCTGATAATGCTATCATTTTCGAACCAAGTGGTCCTATGTGCATATCTGTCTTGTTCCTGAGATGGATGTTTTACTGCACCTTAGCTTGGCAGACGTTTTTCTCAATAAGACCTTTATTATTTATATTTTAATGATTATTATTTTGAACATTTATCAATTTGAACCTTTATTTATTTCTGCTCTAAAAAGCATCAACTGCAATTTTATTTTTCTGAATCTAGGTGCGACCTGCAGCAATAACACTTGTGCTGTGATGAATATCTCAGAAATTTTTGTTGAGAATGTGCAGGCATTAGGTATTTCACAAGTATTTTATGAGTTTCATTTTATTTCATATTTATAAGTATTTCGTACTGGTATTTTCCAGTCCTGGTATTTCATTTGTACCAAGTACCTTTTTCCTCGTTTCTCTAGTCGATGGGCGTGGTGATTTAGATCAAGTTCTGTAAATACGTCTTATCCTAGATCCTGGAATTAATTAATCCGAGAAAAGTATAAAATCCGATCGTCGCTCGAGTCGTAAGACACGTGATAGGTACGAGTATACTGGGGCTGCCGACTGGTTCCCGAAGAAAGTAGACCCTGACAGGTGACTGTGACATTCAACCGTGCTTTCGCTTTCAAAAACTTGGCCAATAATTCCAGTTGCCGACGAACTTTTCACCCTTTTCACTTTCCGTAGAGGCAACTCAGTAGTGCGTCGATGCGTTTCCAGTGCGCCAACTTGGAACATCCACATTCCTCCAGCCAATAATAAGTATTTTCCTATAGCAATTGCGTAAAATTGGACTGGTAGATAAGTAGCCAAGGCACCTGGCGCCTTCATAGCACCAGATACTATTGGGGCATTTCGTGGATTTTGGTTTTGGTTTATTATTTTCAATGATGAAATCCAAAAATCGAATCGATGAAATTTGGTATGCGAGCTCCATTTGGAGTCCAGTTGTGTCCGAAGCTTTTGGTTGATGTCAGCCATTTCTAAGGGTTGAAAAATAAGAGGTAAAATTTTGAAAACGCCCTAACTCAAAAAATTTTGACATGAAGGTATTATTTGTCCATCAGTTCAAGATATTATTCCATTTTTAGAGACCACGCGGAGCCCTTTAGGACAAACCGTTCGCTCCCTACGAGAACTTGAGGGTTGGACTTACGATAAATCAGAAACACGAGTGTGAATCGCAAAAGAGGCCTAATCTCCGTTCAAATTTTATTTGAACGAAACGCGATCGATGTTTTTCTTCATGTTGGTCGGTGGTAAAGCCGTGTTCTTTGCAGACGAGTGATCAATAAAGAAAAATAATAAACCTTTGAGTAATAATTTGCAGAAGGGCGGGAGGGTCAAAATAATTGAAGACCATATTATTTTTAGGCATTATGTTGGTAGATTATTTATTTGAAGAGGTCATAGACCGTTTCAAGAGCTTAGGTATTCAATGGCTTTTTCTTTTAATGTAAAAGATGGAGGGATCTTTGATTAGGTACTTTAATAGGAGAATTAAACGTTCCTATACTATTAGGTATTCAATGACTATTTCCTGTCTTTTCTCTGGTTGGGAACATGAGGGGAACTTAAATGACCATATTAGGTAGATTAAGCGTATAATATTAGTTATTGAATGGCTCTAATTCCTATCTTTTCTTTTTTATGAGTGATGGAGGGAACTTAAGTTACCATAATGGGAACATCGTAGAGCTATATACGTATTTATTAGGTATTCAATGGCTCTCTTCCCTATCTTGAATTTCATATCAAACAAGGAAGAAACTTGGGTGACCATAATAGGAACAACAAAACAGTTTCTTTACAATCGGTTATTCACTGGCTCACTTTCTGGAATTTTCTTCCATATGAACGATGCTGGGAAGTTAAGTGACCATAACAGGAACCGAGTGTCTATAATTTTATTCACTAAGTGGTAATGTGATGTATTCTTGTTTGTATTTCCCCCTAGTATAGTACTTTGAAGAAAAAAGTCCCAAAAGGTGATATGGTGGGTTCCTACTCTCGATAATATCTTTACAAGGCTACGTATGTGTATTGTAATGTCCTTCTCTCGGGGGTGGGGGCAATCAGCCTTTGTGCCGTTGGGATTTGTCAAAATATTTCTCATAACAACTATTTTTATATATTACAACTAAAAAGTGTATAAAGCACCTGTTCATAAAGCCTATTCATTTCAAAATACATAAATCCCGGATCGCAACCTTCCAAGTTCCGACAGAAATAAAGATCGATATACATCCAGAAATGGCGTTGAGGGTTCAAAACGCCTGATTGATAGTATGGTTTGGCATGCAGCATTGTTGGTTTACCTCGACTTGCCGTAAGCGACAAGGGTGCTTACTAAAATGATAAATTGTTCATATTTTTTGAACATGCACATTCCGTCAGCCCACTAGAATGAAGACTTATTAGTCATACATTGTCAACTTGTTTCAGAATATCGTAACACTGGGATTACCAGGAGTTATTTTATTCGTATCTCCGCACGACTCGAGTCTTATGGAAATTGCAAAGATAGTTGGAATGCTTCTATGAGGTGCAAAACATGTCGTAGAACCGTTTACTCTCATGAAGACATGGAAAAAGTCGTCCTTTACTGTTAACCCCCTCCCAAATAAGGACGTCTAGCGAACTGGTTCTTGCAGCCGCCGCACCGTGGCACCACTGCAGCACCTACGGAAGATCCCGGATTACCATAATCACCTCGCATCTCTTCCCTTCCAATAGACAAAAAGAAAGGGTGACCCAAAGACTGGCTGTTTGAAGCCTCAACTCAACGGTACCGCTTTTTACTCCAGTCCGCGGGTCCTGTCCCGGGAATTCATTGCGTTACGATGCTGCGTGGAGTTGAATTATCAAACCACTTTTTTAATAATTTCAACTTCCTCATTATTAAAGGCAGAGCAGCTAAGTATTTTTGCACCTGATCAAACCAATTAGGTCATCTCTAATCAAGACTGGCATTTTGCGTTTCAAAGCTTTCTGGACAATTTTGGGTTTTGTGTGTGTTAATCAATATCTTCTTCGTTGTAAACAAAAAGTTATGGTTCAACACGGAATCGTGGTCTAATTAGATGGAATTTCCAGTTATTTAGTGTTATTTAGGTCTAATAAGATGGAATACCAGTTATTGTAAGTGTTACCGACTCGCTACATGGTTCTGTATGCATTTCATTGTCATTGAACCAATAGTAGTGACTGCGCACACGCAATTATGTCTGTATTGATTTCTTCAGCAATCTTTTCAAAAAATGTCGATATATGATGGCATATTCGAGGTTGCTTATTATTTTCACCTTCTATACAGTTTAGCCGATTTATCGATGCCTTAAAACACAAATTTCTAAAATAATGGCTTATTACACTGAAATCTTTAAATTTTACATACATTTTCAAGCTATAATCATCAAGATAGCCAATAGTAGTTTTGATAAATTTTAGTTTTTCTGAAATTAAAAAAAATTGTGGAAGATGGATGGACTTTGGAAGATGGTCTTTGCGCTTCAAGCCATGTCTTCATGAACACGAATTGCTTGGTGTACTTCATCCAAGTTCTATCTTCCTGTCTATGTGTGTTCAATTCCGTACCCGAGTCATTTTTGCCGGAAATCATAGTTCGAACTTGATGACATTTTCAGGGTTGATGCTGGTCAGCCTCGATACGCTTCCCTATTAATTTCTTCAGCATTGGATAAACTGCGCCAAGATATCATTTTCGTGAACATTCTCTCTATCTAATAGTCCAATTTTCTAGAATTTGGGATTGTTGGTGCATCACCCAATAAATTGACTCAATTGATTCAATTCGATCCGATCAGTTGGAGGTACAAGTTAGAAACAACTCATAGAAGCATAATAGGAATCCATTTTTCAACTCCGAAAAGTATCGACATGATTCTCTCAATCAAGTTTCATTTTGAGGAATTTATGAGTAGTGCAGTTCATAATAGTGGATCTACTTCTCAACCAACGTGGCAAACTTTTTGTGTAAAAAAAAAGTCATTTAGTTGCCAGAAACTTAGGAAAAAGAATTACGTGCCATTTTGTAGCACTTTCCCCCACGTCAATTGTACATTCACTGTGTGAAAATTACACTGCCCACTCATCTTGGCAGACTTTTTTTTTGTCCCAGTGTAATTTTAAAAGGTTAAGAAAAAAAAAGAAAAATACGGTCAATAGGTTCCTCAATGGGTCAACTATCCCGGCGGAACGCTATCCGGGCATACGATCGCTGGAGAAAGGTGCCAAGCTACACCCTCCCGGCTACGTACGAATCATCGGCAAGGTTTCACTTTCTTTCTTATCAACTGGAATCGCGATGTCAGGAATATTCTCGAGTCTCGTCAATGAGTGCTTTGTTGTTCGGAGCCTTTCATGACTCGTTTCACCCAATCACCACTTTTTCCAAAACAGTGCTCATTTTCGAACACCATCCAAATTTACACTTGTACATTTGGAGAACAATAGGTACAGGTAGTAGCAGAGCGAGAGTCAACAAATTTCTAATCGCCAAAGCACGGATTCCAGTAATTTTGCATTAATTTCACATTGCACTATGCTTGAAACGTACGAGCACCCACATATACTGCCTGGTATTTACTGGAGGTAAAACACCCCAACTCACCGACTTTTCAGGTGAGCGCTTCAATGTTTTTGCTCCGCTCCTTCTTAACTTCTTTCCTGTGATGATTAATTCAAAATTTATTCAAAATGTTCAGTGTTTGCAACTAGAGATTACGACGAAAATGAACTATTATAATTGTTCTGTATTCCTGCTTTAGTCATTTTGGAAAGTCCACGTGGAAGATGAGATGAGTCCCTTTTGGTTTATTATTAACACAGAATGTGTTTTTGCGATGACCTACCGAAAAAAAATCGTCACGAAAAAGCGACAGAAAAAACCGTTACGCGCCTTTTATAATGATTTTCACGTGCAACCAAGCCGTTGGTAAGGAAATAGAACTTCCGCAGTGTTCATTGCACAGAAATTGTTCACCATTCGTTGGAAAGCTCTCAATTTATATAGTATTTTTCTTGTTGTTACATATTTATTTATATAACATTTATAGGGTTTTAGACCAAATTAAATGTCTAACAATTATTTATTTTATTATTGCCAAAGACTCCACATTTATTATTGTTGTTTTTTATTTAACGGATGACTAGCATCGCAAAAACACATTCTGTGTTCCTATGATTTCATACAGAGTATGGAAAAAGAAATAAACCGGGGGGTGCAGGGGGGCGGAGCCCCCCGCCGAGGCGCAAAGCGCCGAGTTTTCAATAATGAACCTTTGGAATCGACCAAGAAAAATTTTTTTTAACACCCCCTCAAAATTTGATGGTATACGTTTCAAGGTACGTAGAATCCAAAAATCGAATAAAAATTTGGCCGTCCGTCCGCCGTCCGCCGTACGCCGTCCGCCGTACGCCGTCCGCCGTCCGCCGTACGCGGCACTTTTGCCACTTAGCATTGACCGATTTTGATGAAATTTGGTATGTAGGCTCCTTCTGAGGTCTAGTTGTGCCCCGAAGATTTTGGTTGATGTAGGTCACTTCTAAGGGTTCCAAAATCAATTTTGAAAACGCCCTAACTCAAAAAATTTTAATATAAAGGTATTATTTTCCTTCAATTTAGGATTCTATAGAATTTTTAGAATTTTTTGAGACCACCCGGAGCTTTGTAGGACAAACCGTTCGCTCACTACGAGATTTTAAAGTTTGGACGTACGATAAATCAGAAACACGAGTGTGAATCGCAAAAGAGGCCTAATCTCCGTTCAAATTATTGCTGACCGAAATGCGATCGATGTTTTTCTTCATGTTGGATGGTTGGTGGCTTTGCAGACAAGTGATCTATATAGAAAAATAAAAAATAATAAACCGTTGTGTAATAATTTGCAGCGTTTTTATGCCTATCTTCTACAATCTGCATTCACATTCAACCTCCTTCCTTGTGGTGTGTTTAAATATGGAGGTTGAATGTGAATGCAGATTGTAGAAGATGAGCTTGAAAAAGGGGCCACAGCTTGCCCCGAAAGAATTTATAAGGAGTAACTGAGTCATTCTGCTTCATCTTCCACGTTAACTTTCCGAAACTATTGATGAAATAGCTCGTAAGACATTTTATTTTATTTACTTTGAACATTCAGAAATTAAAGGTAGAACGCCTTGAGGTGTTCTCAAATTGAGAAATACATCAAGACCAATATTGTTTTCACAATATTGATTGAAAACGACTCAGATTAGAAGAAAATTTTCTCGAAGCATTTTACGTTTTAACAAATACTCAATCGAGCCAAAAATGACTCAAATTATCCACCCAATTACCAACCCAAAAATTATCGACAATCTTCTTTTTCATGGCAGTACATACCGGTGTCGCCAGGTTAACCGTCGTCAAATCCGAAAATTTAATCAAAATCGGAGAATGGTTTTGTGTAGTTTTGCCTGAGACAAAAACCACATACAGACACAGAGAACCAAGGATGTTCAGGAAGCTCTGAAACGCAAAATGCTGGTGGAAATTTTGGTTTTGAAAAACCCATTTGCACGAATAAAAGTTTACCTTTTCTTCATAAGTTAGGAAGCAATGGAATTAACGAGAATGCATGCCTGTTCAGATAGTTGAAAAGGTAAAATGAGAGTTCGAAATGAGAATTTTGATTACGAGGGATGAAAAGGGTTACCTATCTCCTGAGAAGTTCCTTTTCACAACTAACCTCCTAGGATTCGTGAGCAATAAAAAAAGTGACATCGAATTGAGAGACTTCATCTTTCTGTGAAGTCGGTCGACAATCAAAATCGTGAAAATCTCAACTTCATAAAGATGAATTACTCGGCCTCTCTACGAATGACTAATTCATTACACCGTTATGAAAACGATTGTAATTCGTAGTTAGCAAGGAAAAGTAATGGCAGCGTATCGTGTTCTAACAAATTGAAACTCCGCAGAAAGTCCGCTAAGTATTACGCGGTAAGACGTAAAATCGTGTGAAAGAGTTCACTCCGCAGACGGAAAGTAATATTTCTGCAACTTTAATCGATATACGTCTAGCGGTTTCCGTTGAAACAGTGAATTTCTGGAACAATAACTGCACCTTGAAATTCTCTAACAAAAAAAAGTACCGTTCAGTCATCTCAGTCATGGTGGTCTCTCAATTAAACAAAACGGAGTTATTCCAAAGATCTCAGAGTTTCTGAACGAAAATCTATAGCTTGCTTCCTTGTACCAACAATATAGGTAGGTCCTACAGTGTACCTGAGTTGGTTAACAATTTTGATTAAGTTGAAGGGACCGACCGTCTAGGGCGAATACTCCTGTGCCCTAAATTTACTTTCGTACTAATTCTTAAACTTGAGCTTGCTGTTTCATTTTACCAAATTACCAAAGAAGATAAAGCTGTTGGCCTTTAGTTTCAATTTTATTCTCAATAAAAATTAGTTTTGAAACACGCTTAAACTACTTCAAGTGTTTAAATATTCCTACGTATTCATATTGTGGATATTTGACACCAGGGTTTTAAATACTAGAAACGCAAATAGTAGTATTTAAAAAAAAATTTCAAGGTATTTACACCATTCCTCTAATTTCGATCAACTCTAAGGAGTCAAGTTTTCATATACGGTCAAAAACGTCTTCACGGTTTCAGTGAAAATTATTATTCAACTTGAATGTATAAATGTGTGGCTTATTCGGTATCAGAATTCAATTTTTTATAAGAGTACCGCATCAATAAGTTATGTAATTAAAATGTATTATTTAAAAAAGTCTCTGGTAGGTACCTAGTTCAATTTATTAAAAACTGGTTAGTAACATACTTTGAAACGTGCTCGATCACCGCTCATGCTGCTCAAATGGATGTTTTTTGTTCCTCTCACCTGCTTGTTGTTTCACTCTCATAACTCTTCCAAACTGAAAAATTGGTTAAAAATGTTGGTAAGTATTCCAAAACCTTTTATATGAATTAGAAGTGAACAGCGCGGCTGAGAGGGCGGGAGAATTCCAACTTTTATCCTCGATTATCTCTACAACCGATCAATCAATTTTCAATTCTAAATATATTTTAGATTTTATAAAAATTAAATTAAATTACGGAAATTTTTATTATTATAATCATTTGGCTGTTTTTTTTTTAATTTTAAATAGTTTTTTTTTAAATGTGGATTTATTATTTGTCTTTAAAGGAGTCATTTCATCATCACAAGAAAACTTCAAATTGACAACAACAAAATTGTTTATTTATTTTCTTTTCAATTACAATTTTGAACCTTTTTTCCGCCAAAAGCTTACATCCCCCATTTTGGTTTATTATTTTCAATAATGAACCTTTGAAATCGACCAAGAAAAAAAAATTTTAACACCCCCTCAAAATTTGATGGTTTACGTTTCAAGGTACGTAGAATCCAAAAAACGAATAAAAATTTGGCGTACGCCGTACGCGGCACTTTTGCCACTTAGCATTGACCGATTTTGATGAAATTTGGTATGTAGGCTCCATTTGGGGTCTAGTTGTACCCCGAAGCTTTTGGTTGATGTAGGTCACTCCTAAGGGTTCCAAAATCAATTTTGAAATTTTGAAAACGCCCTAACTCAAAAAATTTCGATATAAAGGTATTGTTTTTCCTTCAATTTTGGATTCTACGGAATTTTTAGAATTTTTTGAGACCACTCGGAGCTCTGTAGGACAAATTGTTCGCTCCTTACAAAAATTTAAGGGTTCATATTGAAATATATATATATAAATCAAAACACGAGTGTGAATCGCAAAAGAGGCCTAATCTCCGTTCAAATTAGAGTTGACCGAAAAGCGATCGATGGTTGGTGATTTTGATTTTTTATTTTATTTTTTTTTATTTTGTTTTTTATTTATTTATTTTTATGTTTATTTTTTTTTTTGATTTTTTTCTTCATATTGGATGGTTGGTGATTTTGTAGACGAGTGATCTATATAAAAATAATAAACCGTTGTGTAATAATTTGCAGCGTTTTTATAAAGGTCTAATAATAGCTCCTGGGAATCATAGATATTTCAACCTTCTTATCTGAGGATTGCAAACATGACTAACTTCGTCCTTCTAATACTCTATTTCGCTCAAATTTAGAAAGTTGTTGAAAGTTTGTTACAAAAATTATTGGTAATGAATTTCATATCGATCCAATTTGCTCTAGAAACAGCACTTACCTGAAGAAACGATAGAAATGGGAAGGCGTTATGAATTTTATTAATGGAATTCAATGAAAAACGTCATGAGGCTCGCTCACACTATCCCTTGGAGTTTAAGCAAAATCGTACCTACCTTGATTTCGTACGATTCGGAATTGGAGTCTATTTTTTCATTGAGGCAAAAACTGGGTAAAACATTGAGAATTCCAATAAATAGAAGTGTCATCCACTGACAAATTAGAATCAATGCGCTTTAGTAGTCGAAACTGGCGTATTAACCAAAAAACGTTGACTAATTGGTGTGAAATTTACGAATTCAACAACCTGATAAAGAAAATAAGAATACGTTCTTTAAAGTAAAAGTGAGTTGCGCTTACCTTCCTTGGAAATTAATTACTTATTTTCCACCAATATCCACATTGTTTCTTATTCTGAAGGGATTGAATTGGCAGTTTGACTTGAAATCGTTGTTCCAATTATTTCTTGGTTCCAAAACTGTGGAGACTACTGAAGTTCCTCTGTATACGATAAGGGCGAGATTAGAAGTTGTCATACCTTTAAAAAATAAATCCTGCGAACTTGATCAAATTCGTCTTGCTTAGGTGAACATAAAGGTACATGTTATGGCAATTTGTCATCATGATAAATAAATCAGATTCGGAAATGTAAATAAAACTCAACCCTCCGAGTCCGTCTTACACATTTTTCACCTCGGCCATTTGCATAACGCTTCATCTCAATATTCCACATTGTGTGCGAAGAAAACCTCAAACGAAGGGCGTTAATCATCGAGAAGAGATGTTGGGCGAGTAAACAAGATCACTTCTTCACTGTGATCTACAATAATGTGGTAGTATTCCTTCGGATAAAGGGTCTCATAACTTGAGACTGAGATATGTGGGTTTGGAAGAATGTTGATGACCCCGAGGGATCTTCTGGAAACGTACGGGTTTAAGAGCGCCCATCCCTTCTGTGTGCTTCGGAAGACGAAGCGTATTCCTTTTTTGTGCAAGGCTTCAGACTTGAGGTGATTTCCTTCGGGGTTACGATTATGACTGTGTTGAAAGCTTTTTTCTCTGTCCGAGGTTTTTTTTCGATGTCTGAACTCCGCGGGGTGAAGATGGGAAACCGGATCTTTCCTGGCTTCTTGTGAATATCACGTTGGTGTAAGTTTATTTAATTTTGCCGGGGTGTTCAAGCTCTCAGATAAAACATTCTTAGAGAGCGAGATGATGGTTTTTATGAGAGACTAATATCTAGATGTTGCTCTCTTGCGTCATTTCCACAATTTCAACTTAATCACTAAGAGGAGATGAAAAAGACTGACACTTATATTTTCCGGTAATGCACTTAAGTTGCATCATAGGCATTTCTCATTGTTTCACTCAGAATGTGGCAGACGTAGTAATCTCGTAACAATGAAGAACAATGATGTTTTTGTCGCATAAAGTTTAATAGAATGGCTCTCCTTGATCATAGTAATTTCCTGCTGTAGGGTTGGGTTGCTGAATGAAATAAGCACATTTCCAAATGCCACATTCCAGGTAGGTAGCTCTCGCTTACAACAGATAACGATTACAACAGATAACGATATGTTCGCAGCACCTTCTGATAGTAAAACCCTTTCTAATTTTTCCTAAACACAATATCATACAAATTTGATCGGGCTGAGGTTGTGTCATTAAAAATCCTATATCCATTGTAAAAAGGCAGAAATTAGATTTTCTATTCACCTTCACCACTTTCAAATTGGATAATCAACATTCGTCAAGTTTTGGGCCTATCACAATCTGCGAGTACCTTTGTGCTTAGTTAGTACCTATTTATAGAAATGCATATAGTGACAACCTTACATGCAAAATTGAAAAATTTGATTTTGATTATTTGTTTCTACATTGTACCTTCCTTTGAGCATCAAATTGATTTTATCTGCGAATTTCAGCAAAATTGGGGAATTAAATCGTAAGAAATTGATCGTGCTCAGAGACTACTATTGGCCAAAATTTGGTCATATGTGGCTCTAGACATAAGGGAGTGACCATTGACAGACGGGTCTGAGACCTAAGTTGTTGAAAAAGCGAGGGAAATTTTCGATTTTGAAGTTGGTGAGACCTTCAACGGTAAAGAACCATTCACAAACTAACCGGCACAACATCTGGAAATTTCATCAAAATTGGGTCAAATGTGGTTCTGGACAAGTTTGAGAAATCTACCTATTTAGCTACTCTTCTTCATTTTTTACTGAAACTTTATGCGTTGTTTACATTTAATGATTTGTGGCTAGTAATTTCTCATTGAAGGTAAAATTTGCTATAAATAAGTAGCTAGTTTTACTAATAATTTCTAATAATTGAAGCAAACCACCTACATTTCCTTCATATTCCTCTTGCTCTTATTTTTCTTTCAAATCAGTAGTTTTGCTAGTAATCGGCTCAAAATTATACAAAAATTTATTTTTAAAAAAACCGGTTTTGAATTGGTTTATTTTTGTAACTATTCTACCTACAGAGCTCAAATGGGTTTCTACTGTAGTAAATTTAAGTAGTACCTAAGTAATAACTTATAATTAAGGAATAATTAAAAAACTCGAAAAAGTGCAGAAATTTCACAGTTTTCAGCGGTTTACGTCAGTTGCACTGGGTTTTCGGGGTTGCAAATTTGGGATAAACTACCATTAGGTAGAAAAAATTAGAAAAAACAGTAATCATCAGAATGGTACCAATGAAGGAAGTTTCACTCCAATTTTGAACATCTATAATGACAGTTTGACATGAAGTTTGTCTCAGATGGACTTGGCATTCTTCCCCACTAATTCTGAGAATATTTCTTCACCTACTTAACCCTGAAATACTAAGAAAGCTCCTTGCGAGCGTATACGTTGATATATGAATGAATGGCAAATCGAGTGAAACACCGCAAGTATTCCTCAGAAAAAGGGTACGCCTTCCGTCAGTAGCGACTTGTTCTTGGCAACGTTATCTACTGGTGAGTAACAAACGTTTTTCTGAAAGTTACTTGCTACGACTGAGAAGCTCCTTATTGGAATTAGATGCAAAATGTTCTGTTGTGCGACTGCCAGATTTTAATTAATTGGAGTTTTTGAAAGCATAACCAATGAGCTACTTAATTTCATTATTTTCAATACTATGCCCTAGGTCAGTATAACTGAAGATCCTGTGATTGTGGAGTAAACTGTAATTTTTGAGCGGTTTGGAAAATTGTACGCTTCAGAGGCGCATTGCTAGTATTAGTGGTCCATGTTAGTATTTCAGGGTTAATATAGAAATTACAAAGTTCAATATTTTAGCCTAAAACTCATAGTATTTTGGAGCAGGATGGAAGCTCAAGGAATTGCAAACGACTTGAAACGAACAAGCATCCAGCAAAGCTAGTTCATTATAGCTTCAAGTTTATGTCGATACAAACTCTCTTTCCTCTGTTCTGTCTGCAATCTGATTACGGCATAGCACAACAACGTTCTTTTTTGACAAATTGTTGCAAAATGCGCTTCGAACCATCTGGTCGGCTGTTGATAGCTTTTGGAGTTTTTCGCAGCAATACAAGTACATGAAATGCCCACTTCTGCCTGGAATTACAAGAAAGCGAAGGGAGCCTGCCTCGCAATGTTTGACCCACAAAGGACGCCAATCGACTCGAAAAACCCGGTAAGGAGACGTGGTAAACGGTAGGCCGTTCCAGCAGGTTCCGGCACGTAAATGTCCAAAGAGATTCTCCTTCAAGGCTCAAGAATGGTAATAGCAGTTGCAGGAGCTTTCTTCTCGAAAATCACCTCTTTCTCTCGGTTTTTGGTAGCTTGCTACGTTGTACGCGAGGAATGCGTCGAGAAAACATGAAAACAGGGAAATTGTTATGGCTTTTCTTTGACTGGGCGATTTTTGTTCAAGGTTTAGACTGCAGGCCGTAAGTCAATAAAAGCTTTTTTTCGCTGGTCATAACATGGAATTTTGTGAGATTTGTGAACCAGGACTCATTTGAAACATTTGAAGGTACGGCGTTGGTCTTAACATCCCAAAAATAGGGAATTCAGGTGTGTAGTAGTTTGGTAATTTCGATTCCGAATTCGTAATTTCAGTTTTCAGCAAAAAATTCCGCTTAAATTGGATATAAAAGGATTGAGACTTCGTTTGGCGTCATAAAAGCCATCCAGAAGGTGGCGGTGAGAGTGACGCAACTGGTGATAACAGCACCTTTTGGGGAAGCTATCACTGAGGTCTGTTTAACTAATAAAATGGAAACAATGTCCATTAATAATTTCAATATCAAAGCCACAAGGCTATTTTCAGAAGATTGACCGGCATTGACCAGACTGAAGTTAGCAATATTCAGAAGCAATTCGTAAAATCGTTACGACCTACTCATCCAAAATCCACCAAATTTGGAGGTTATAATTATTACCCCGAGTTATGCGCTCCAGACAGTGGTGGAAAGAACGATGGAGATGGGAAATTTCCTAAATTCTTAAAGTAAAAAATCTGTCAAACCCTTATATTATGTTCAAATTTTGAACATTCCCTCCACCTCTCTTCAACCCCTCCTTCCACCACTATTTGTTGCGCTTATCTCAGGGCAATGTAACCCCCAAATTTGGTGAATTTTGGATGGGTAATAACGACTTTACCGATTTTTTTATGTTAAGATGTTGAATTTAGGAAATTTTCTCCTCCTCACATCGGTGACACACCTACTATCAGTTATTGTTAGTTTTAGTCCTTGGTTACCAACCTGACATGCGGTAGCTTGGTGAACACAATAAAACATTCATTCCAGTTTTCACATCCAACTCCCATTGTCCCATGATTATTATTTTACATAATTATATAACATAACATCTTCCATCGCCCTTTCCACTTCTATCTGGTGCGCATAACTCAGGGGAGTAATTTGCTCAAATTTTGTACAGTTTGGTTGAGTATTAGGTAACGATTTTATGGCATTTTTTCTGTGAATAGCCGAGGAATATTCTAACTTCAGTCAGCTGGGGCATTGGCAACTGGTTTTACAAATTAAAAGGAAAAGTCGCATGGAAGTACCTCTTTTCGAAATTGAAAGTTTAAAGTGCAGCCAATGACTTTTTTTTACCATCGAAGATAGGTATAACAAACTTGGGTTCCGCAAAATAAAATAAAAATCTGTTGCTTTTTGAACCCGCTTTTCGGTCAAACTCTCGCTATAACAATCATTTTCCGAGAACATGTTTTTTTCGGTTCCAGTGCCGCTTCTTACAAAGGGAGATGACAACTACATTGTAGATGTACATTCTTGGAAAGAGTGCTGGCACAACTGCGATTGGCTTACAAGAAATCATTGAAAATATATAATAAGAGAAATGTTCATGTGCTGGATGGTACGACGTTCTGTATGAATTGTAACAGGAGGGAATTGGAAGCTCGAGGTCATTTTTTGTTTCTTTGCCCCATTGTATACAAGCCCCATACCAATATGGATTTGGAAGCTAAGTTAAGTGCAGTTGCTGACAAAAAAAAATGGGAAAACAATATTGACAAATTCGTGGCAATTTTCAGGTACCTACTGTACTCAGTCACTAAGAGCCTTTTCTCTGAATAAATAGAGGTCGCATATTTCTGAAATTTGTTTTTTACTCTTCTTTCTTTATCCTTGATTTACCTACATTAATTTTACCAATCGTCAATAATAGTTAGCAAGAATTAATTCAGGAAGGATTTAAATGGTATTTCTTGAGTTTAGTGTATACGATGAGTGTATGTGTATACGATGAGTTTGGAATGGGTAATAATCTATCAACCCAACCACCTTGAGTTATGGTTGCCTGATATTTACGAACTTTCATTATTCAATTACACAAAAACAGATGCATCATATACATTATTTCCAGAAGAACTGTATAATTTAGAACTCGTTGCAATAATTGTTTATTGTTCTGTACTCCTGCTGTAGTCATTTTCTTGGTTGTTGTGGAGAGGAAGCAGAGGACGTCAATAAACTCTTTTCAACATTTATTTGGCTAGCGCTTTCAGGGCAAACTATGGCCCCTTTCTCAAGCCTACAAGAAAAGACAAATAATTGAAGACTACAAAATTAACCTCTAACATGAAATCACAGTTAGTATAACCAACCAGTCAAAAAATTTTTTTGTCAAAAAACATTATTACTTAATAATTAATTTTCATTAAAACCATTAAAAAATAAGAGCCACCAAGATAAAACCTATTCTTCATCATCTAAAAAACTAATAAGAATATAAGCACCCAAGAACCGAACAATACACACACTAACACACAGACAAACATTAAAAATAGAAAGAAACCAAAACAACCTACCTATATTCACTCTGCAATACTACTCCTACATCTTCCATCCCTCCTCAATCACCAAAATCTTATCTCTGCCAATCGTGAAAACTGTTCTCACTGGAAAACCAGTAACACGTAATTTTTAACTTAATTTTCAACATAATTTTGAAAAACTTTCAAAAACTTCAATTATTTGTCTTTTCTTGTAGGCTTGAGAAAGGGGCCATAGTTTGCCCTGAAAGCGCTAGCCAAATAAATGTTGAAAAGAGTTTATTGACGTCCTCTGCTTCCTCTCCACAACAACCAAGAAAATAATTGTTTATTATGCATATGCAATATGAATGTAAATTGAAATTAAATTCACTTTTTAGTCCCGTGCCTGTCAGTCAGTGGTAAAATCCTTGTTCAGGGCCACATGCAAGGTGAGTAGAGGAGAGGGGCCACATCTAACCCACTTTTCATGAAATTTTCTGATTTTGCGCCGGTTATTTTGCGAATGGTTCTTTACCATCGAAGATGGTCTGAAAAACTTAGGTACCTACCCCAAATTGAAAATTTGTATCGCTTTTTGAGCAACTTGTTTTCACGTGCCTGTCTGTCAGTTGTCAATTCCTTGTCCAGAGCCATAATTTACTTACTATCTTACTCTGATCTAAGCAATCAATTTCGTACCAAACGGTTCTACGTTTTATTATAATCCTTTGTGGTAAACGTTTTCAAAAATCGTTAGGGAAACCACCTGATGTACTTGAATCCCATTCCAAGTTGTTCGTAACCTTCTCTGAAGGAAGCTGTATGGCTTATTAATTTTTATACGAAGACCTTCAGAATTTAAAACTCCCTTAAAACGTAGCAGAAGGATACCCGATTATTGGGTATGTTCTAAAAAGAGTGCCACAATTTACCAAATAAAGCCTCCCTCCAGGCGCCCACTGTCTAAGACTCCTTACATCCAAACGTCTGTACTTTTTGAGTGAGCTGAATCTGACTTTGTATGAGTTCTCCATTTCGCCCAAGATGGTATCTCCAGTGTTTTGAATCTCATCCCGATTTACTCCTGCGTTGAAGTGCTTCTTGTTAATATCCATTAATTTTTTTCCAGTGAGCTGGTTGCTTCCACGAGAACTTGTACAATAAAGATCATAAACATTGCGATTCGATCGGACCATTACCCGTTCACTCAATCAAGGTACGGAAGTGTCGCCTTTCAATTCAAGCCTGCCAGTACGTTACGTTTTATTAGGCAGATATATCAAGTTGTGCCGAGAATTCAATAACAATCATGAATAAAGATCGTTGCGGTAAATTATCCATTCATACTCGTGAAATGATGGAAGACGTAATTTAAAATACCTTGTCAGGGTTTTCTACCCGCCTTTCCAGTAGAAATAAACGGTTGATTTTCAAGTAGATCACTTAACCTGGGTGGTCTCTCACTTGTCCACTAAGATCGCAAGAATGCAGACAGCGAATATAAATTACCCACTTATTTGGCGCGAGATTGGATCAGAAAGATATCGCGGACTTTTTTTCTCATTTACTCGCGTAAGGTGAACGGGTGATCCATGAACGGTCATAACTACGCTGTTGATGTAATCGAGTTTACGGTAGTCAAAGATCTGCATCGGTGAATTACAGCGAACGAGAGAGAAATTAATTTGTTTAAAAATGTAATTCAATGAAAACGTGTCGCTCTTCAAGATGATGTTTATTACGTGTACTGTAATCTGGGAGGTAGAAGGGTCGGTAGACCACAGGGTAGATCGAAACGGTGCCAAAAGAATTGAGGATCTTTGAGGAAATTTCGTGGTGACTGCGAAAGTTGCCTACCTATTATTTTATTGAGGTAGCTATCGGAACGATGGAAACCTAATGGAGGTGGATAAATGACCATTATCTTCAAGATTTTACTCATTTTCATCTTTAAATCAATTATACAACAAAAACATTGTGAAAGGTAAAATTAAATTGATGATTGGTTGACTTGAAAAAAGTCCTGTGTTAGTTCCAAAAATCGCCACTTGTGCTTGAAAATGAACGAATATTAACGACGAAGAAACGAATCTATTTCCTTTTCTCTTTAAATGGCTCAACCAATTTTCCCCAAAGCTTTTTGTGAATACTATCATCAAACTGAGCTTTGCACATTCGATATTGTTCGTTCCATTGGACGCCTGAATTTATTCAGTTTTTAAAATGTCAGGTACACAGAGCACCACAAGGGGAGGGTACCTAGAGCATTACAAAAAGAATCCAATTTTCTAATTTAAAATTGGATCATTAGATCAAACGACATATTAGAATTACAATAGGTGCTCAGTATGCTCTGGTATCCTTTGGAAAAGACTTACACAATGAAAATCGGTCAAGTCCTTCTAGAAAACACGAAACTCACGAGAAAAAAACTGCTCTGAAACTTTTAGCCTCTTATTTGTGTGAGGTAGATACACATTTTTTGGATCATAATACTTTTAGCATGGAACATGCTTTAGCCAGGTGGTGTAACCTATGGGAACATGCTTTAGCCATCACCTAACAGGGCAAAAACGTAGAACTTAAGTAGCGCGGGATTTTGTAATGATTTTCACCATAAACCGAACCGTTTATAGGACAATGTATCGCCGTTAGTTTTGATCCCACAAAAATTGTTCGCCACTCGTTGAAAAGCCCTCAATTTACGCATAAATTGTTTACTGCCAAAACAGCTGTAAAAATGGACGAAGCTGAGATATACCTCTGAGTTAAAAGAACTGTAAACTCCATTCGGTTAGGTCACCTAGGTACTCGTTCATGCATGGTAAGAACCAACTTCGATTTATCGGATTTTTATTAAGTAGTTGGCTGGCATGGTTTTTACAAAAAAGTAATCAAAAGATTTTGTAATCGAGGCTTTTAGTTGCAATGTGTTCTTCGACGTTGTAATGACACATTTACTCGTATATGTTAGTTCTCCAATAAAGGACACAAGGGAAACCCTGAGTGACTCATTGTGCCAGGTATGTAGAGTGAGGTATGGGGGACAAACACGTCATCTGACGTCACCCTCCTCCACTCTCCCTTGACCTTGTTAAAGTACTATAAAAGGAGGACTCAGGGCTTCACCTTTATGCATTCGTCTACAACAAATCGACTTGATTATTTCTTGCTCTCCCTCGTTACCTCTTGGAAGCCCCAAGTTCCTCGGAGGTATCGGTAGGCTCATCGCGCCTAGGAGTTGCCTCCGCTCCCATTTCGCCTAGGAGTTGTCTTCCCCAACTAGGACCTAGGTAAATGTACCGCCTCCCTCCGGTCGGCGAGCAATCGCGCCGAGGATCGCGGCTGAGCTAAAAGTTTTATGCACTCCTGCATGGGGTAGGCGGAAACGCGCCAGGCAGAAAGTGCTACTCCATCCTTCACCTTCGTTGAGTAGGGACCAATAGAAACCATCAAGCCATCGAGAAGACCATCGCCTTCACTCGACGACACGCCGACATAACAGACGTTTTTGATGTTTTCGATTCCTTAATAATAACAATACCTTTGGGACATCAAAAGGTGAATGAAATGACGAGCAATTTGAAAAGCAGACCCATAAAGAGCTGAATTAAAACAACAGACAACGAATTTCTAGTAAAAGGGAACATCAAATAAACAAAACACGGCTAAAGCATATTCCATGTTTCTTGAATATTAGCTGAAGGCTCTAAGCAATAACCATACAGGGGTCCAGGGGGCTTGCCTCCTAGCGAGGCCCGAAGGGTCGAACTTCATTATTCTTGTCCACAATACTTCAAGTATCTTGGATGTTTTTTGTCTTGAGTGATTTATTAGAAAAGAAATCAAATTTGTACTGGAATCTTGCTAAACAAATATCAATGCTATGCGTAAATTGAATAGCTTCAAAATTTCATTTAATGCAAATTTTGAAATTTTATATTTGTTTTTAAGAATTGGAAGAACACTCCTGAGGAGATGCAATTGGTTTCATTATACTTCGTATGTTCTTATTTCAACGTTCAAGAAAATTGGCACCTTTTACCATTTTGAGAGTTAAGGCCGAAAATGAACAAGACTTGTTGAAATAAATATAAAAAAGGAGCCGCGCGTACAAACACTGTCTATTGTGATGTGAGACTTTGGCGGTACGAAATCTTCCAGCCTGAGAATCGCGGATTGCAACATTTTTGATTCTCACGAGAGTTTTGTTTGTTATGATTCGTGCGAGGCTCGAGGCTGTCATTGAAAGCTGAGGTCGTGACGTAATGATGCGATCTAGTTCTCATCGTTGCGTGAAATAATCATAGGAAACCCGTGGGCCTGTCGAAATTTTAAAAAGTTTGCAATGTAGATATAATAATAATTTACCTCTGAGATTAGTGTCAAACCTCCAACCTGTCAACTAACCAGTACCATCCATACAGACAATCAATTATATGAGATTATGTAATCCAAACGCCAGTACACCTCTACCATACTATACTTAATAATGAATGATCATTCAAACTCTTTTATGTTGTGGTTGGTAACAAAATATGTCCATCGCTGTACTACCTAATTGAGACACGAAGTAATTTGTTGTTATTTTGTTCCAGGTAAGCTTATATCTCGAACGTACGGGATGACCCAAGCCAGATTTGGTAAATACCAATAGTAACTAATATCATTTCCTTTGTAGATTTTGTAGTATTCTGAATTGGTAACAAGAAAATTTTTTTTCAAGGATGATCCCTAAGAAATAAGAAAAACGTTGAAGTCAACACAAAAATGCCCAAAATTTATTTATATTTTTTTATCCCTGTTTTTAGGAAAATCATTCAACCCAACTAGTTTCAATGAAGCTTAGTATTCGTGCTGCAGGTTAGACAAATTTTGGTTTTTCATTATCAAAATTCTCTTGCATTTCATAGGTTTCTCATCAATTTTGGTAATTTGTCTGTCTGTCGGTCTTTGTATGGTTAAGTCGTAAGGAGCGTATCTTTAAAGGGGTCACAATTTCCTCGTTCCGGGTCAGTATTTCGTTAAATTGCAGGCGCTCAAACTTTGAAAGTTGTACCTAAATTTGAAATTTTCAAGGATTTTCGAAATTTATTAGTGCAGCAGTCTAGGGAATTGAAAAACTAAAAGATTGCCTCTGGAATCATCAAAATCGAACAATAATTGCCAGAGAAATATGGGAAAAATCGTTTATTCAGTTTGGTTTTCCCATTTTGGTTTATTATTTTCAACAATGAACCTTTGGAATCGACCAAGAAAATTTTTTTTTTTTTTTTACACCCCCTCAAAAATTTGATGGTTTACGTTTCAAGGTACGTAGAATCCAAAAATCGAATAAAAATTTGGCCGTCCGTCCGCCGTACACTTTTGCCACTTAGCATTGACCGATTTTGATGAAATTTGGTATGTAGGCTCCACTTGGGGTCTAGTTGTGCCCCGAAGATGGTTGATGTAGGTCACTTCTAAGGGTTCCAAAATCAATTTTGAAATTTTGAAAACGCCCTAACTCAAAACATTTTGATATAAAGGTATTGTTTTTCCTTCAATTTAAGATTCTATGGAATTTTTGGAATTTTTTGAGACCACCCGGAGCTCTGTAGGACAAACCGTTCGCTCAGTACGAGAATTTAAAGTTTGGACGTACGATAAATCAGAAACACGAGTGTGAATCGCAAAAGAGGCCTAATCTCCGTTCAAATTAAAGCTGACCGAAATGCGATCGATATTTTTCTTCATGTTGGATGGTTGGTGGCTTTGCAGACAAGTGATCTATATAGAAAAAAAAAAAAAAACTCGGCGCTTTGCGCCTCGGCGGGGGGCTCCGCCCCCCTGCACCCCCCGGTTTATTTCTTTTTCCATACTCTGTATGAAATCATAGGAACACAGAATGTGTTTTTGCGATGCTAGTCATCCGTTAAATAAAAAACAACAATAATAAATGTGGAGTCTTTGGCAATAATAAAATAAATAATTGTTTATTTTATTTTCAATCCACTCAGGCGCCTTCAGCATCCTCCATTGACCCGCCCTCTAAAATTTCAGGTTCCTGCGTTCAACAGGAGAGAAAATGGCCTTGGAGCTCACTCAGCTGATCAGTGACCACTCAGGCGCCTTCAGCATTCTCCATTCACCCGCCCTCTAAAATTTCAGGTTCCTGCGTTCAACAGGAGAGAAAATGGCCTCGGAGCTCACTCAGCTGATCAGTGAGCACTCAGGCGCCTTCAGCATTCTCCATTGACCCGCCCTCTAAAATTTCAGCTTCCTGCGTTCAACAGGAGAGAAAATGGCCTTGGAGCTCACTCAGCTGATCAGTGAGCACTCAGGCGCCTTCAGCATTCTCCATTGACCCGCCCTCTCAAATTTCAGCTTCCTGCGTTCAACAGGAGAGAAAATGGCCTTGGAGCTCACTCAGCTGATCAATGACCACTCAGGCGCCTTCAGCATTCTCCATTGACCCGCCCTCTAAAATTTCAGGTTCCTGCGTTCAACAGGAGAGAAACTGGCCTCGGAGCTCACTCAGCTGATCAGTGACCACTCAGGCGCCTTCAGCATTCTCCATTGACCCGCCCTCTAAAATTTCAGGTTCCTGCGTTCAACAGGAGAGAAAATGGCCTAGGAGCTCACTCAGCTGATCAGTGACCACTCAGGCGCCTTCAGCATTCTCCATTGACCCGCCCTCTAAAATTTCAGCTTCCTGCGTTCAACAGGAGAGGAAATGGCCTTGGAGCTCACTCAGCTGATCAGTGACCACTCAGGCGCCTTCAGCATTCTCCATTGACCCGCCCTCTCAAATTTCAGGTTCCTGCGTTCAACAGGAGAGAAAATGGCCTTGGAGCTCACTCAGCTGATCAGTGACCACTCAGGCGCCTTCAGCATTCTCCATTGACTTGGTTGCACGTGACCACATTGACCCAGCATTCCATGGCTTGGTTGCACGTGAATATCATTATAAAATTCGCGTAACGGTTTTTTCTGTCGCTTTTTCGTGACGATTTTTCTTCGGTAGGTCATCGCAAAAACACATTCTGTGTTAAAATAAACCATTGTGTAATAATTTGCAGTGTTTTTTTCTGGCAATTACTGTTCAATTTTGATGATTCCAGCGGCAATCGTTTAGTTTTTCCTACACTCGTGCACTAATGAATTTCAAAAATCCTCGAACATTTCAAATTTAGGTACATTTTTCAAAGTTTGAGCCCCCGCAATTTAGGTAAATACTGACCCGGAACGAGGAACGAATGGCGACCGACTGAGACCCCCTTAAGAAATATTTGTGTGATTTGGGTATACGCGAATTTCAGATCTGTGATTTTGAGTTTCTGTAAAAGTAAATTCGTGGGGTCTAAACATAAATTTGAAGTACGTCATTACTGTAAATAAATGACGCATATCATTTTACAAGCATTTTTCAGGATATCAATGCCGAATCCCGTTACGCAACCAAATTTATTCGATTCTCCCGACACTGGTTGTCGATGAAAGATATGCAATTAAAACAAAATTTATGTCTACGTTGTTTGTTTACGAAGAACACCAAACAAGAAAAAAACCTCGCCTCAAGTAATGATTACGAGTAGGTAACATTATTTGAACTGCCGTTTTGAAGGTGGGTAAGATTAATCGCATAGGTTTCGAGCTAATTAAGGTCACTCGCGCGTTCCATTGATTAATGGTTCGCGAACTTGGAGTTACCAAACCGATGTTATCTTGGCACCCTCCAGGCGAACTTTGTTGGTCCGTTCGATTAAAACGCTATTCATACACGTCTGCGGGCTTCACGTTTAGTAATTGATATTTTTGCCTTGTGCCCTAGTAAGGCTCCGAACGCGTTTTACTTTCCTTGGTTGAAGTTGGAAATGGAAAGAAAAGTCAACCAAATGGTCGCTTCATGCCGTATTTAGGTAATGAATTTATTTTCTGAACATGTTGTTTAGTAATGCATGCATTCCAGGGGACGTCCCATTGGATAAGCGACTATTCAGATTTCACGACTGTTTGGGCAAACATGCTGTAATTTGTGCTTATCACGCGGTTTTTCACAGTCGCATGAATGTCTTTTGTGTTGGGGCCATTCGACGTCGGCATCTGTGATTTTCGCCTCTCAGCGTAGAGCTGTACGTGCAATTGCACGGACTCATTATCGTAGCAATTGTTCTTGAACCATTCTTCTCGGAACTAGGAATATTAAAATTACCGGCCCAATAGGGGTATTCATGGTCCGGGAGATTCGACGTCGAATCTTCGAATTTGGAGATTCGACGGGAGTCAATGCGCATGCGCACCGGCAAATACGACGATTCGATTTACGACGGGCTGAAGGCGTCGAATTCCGAGATTCGACGTCGAATTACAAACCCTAGTGCTAGCGGCCGTTGTGCGAAGCAACTATCATAACAACAACAAACAGATCTTCTCGTCCTTTCATTTTGAGTTTTTATTTTAACACCTTTTTTATTTTTATTCTGTTTTTCCGTTCGTTTATTTCTTTTCATTCTGTTCGAAATGGGTTTTTTCTCGATTAAATGAGTGGAGCTGAGCCACCCAAGCGGCTAAGGAAAAACTCGACCATCTGATGGTCTCCTGGAGAAGAGCTAAAATTTTGCTTGCTGGCATTAAAACGAGCTTAGCACATTCTCCTTTCTAGCATCGAACATGTTTCAGCCATGAGATATGTACCAAAATGCATTCAAAATTGTGTGACGGAAGTAGCAAGGGTTTTTCTTTGAGACAAGACTCCTCATCGGTAGGTACCTATTCAGAAGTCTGAAGCATGATCCTTTTTTAATTCTAGCCGTAGATTTTTTCGTTCGTGTACTAGGAATTTTGTTAATGATTTTATTAGGAACCTCTGGGGTATTCTCACGTTTAACTAAAAGGAAATTAATGAACATGCAGTTCTTTTGACACTGACTTGGTTATCGTCTGATGCCGCAAGGAGCGCTACTCACAATTCGATTTTCGACGATTCGACGGGAGAAAATGTGGGAGCCACATGAGACCCTCGAGTTTACAACGATTCGATATACGACGATTCGACGATCGAATCAGACCATGAATACCCCTAATATATCCTAGAATGTCTACTGTATGTTGCCAAGCAACCCCACAAATTTTCAAAGCCAGCCCATACATACCATACACGCCGTATTGACCTGCTTGCATTACCCTCATGCAGGCTTAACCCGAAACTCGATAGGGTGGTGGTGCTGCAAATTTTATAATGTTCTCCCTGTGAGGGCTAAGGAAGTAAGCACAAATTTCATACCCTTTAAAAGAATGTACAAATCTATCCTCGTATCTATGGCACCATTCGACTTTGATGAAAATTTTTGTAAAATTAGTACCTTCTAAAAACTAGACTCGACGTGATATTATGTATTTATTTGTAATTTTAGTATTAACTATACAAGTGATATATATATATATTTTTTGAACCCGAGGAATATTGTTTAAAAGTACTCGCGCTCGTTCATGATTTAACTTAGGTGGAACTCTGTGATTAATTTGTTAAATAAATACTGTGTGATATTGGTAAATAGTCCCCGTTTAATTCTTCTTCTAGTCATTCTTGTGTTGTTGTTTTAGTCCTGGTCTGTTTTGTGTTGTATGTATGTTACCTATATGTAAGTGTATCTCCAGGCCAGGCTATTGTGACGTACGGGCTTAGGCTACGGCCGTTTTATTCATCTTCGCAGGGTTGCACTTTAGAGTTACTTCACCTTAATATTATAACTAACATTCAGTGCAATTTGTTATTTCAATCAATTTAGGTACTAATTTTGCTTAGTCTCACCAAAGTTGTATATTTAAGATTTTTTATTATTATGACAATTGTCAATGCACCCTGTGTACAACGACAAATAAATATATTCCGTTAAGCATTAGGTCAATTAATACCAGTTGATAAGCGGAAAAACTGTTCACTCGATGTAATTTTTCAAGTATTTTAGGCAAGAAATAGTGGTCAACCCCCCGAACCCTTATCCAGCATAACATTTCGAGGCGTGGGAGACTCGAATTTGAAGAGCATTTTAAAAATCTACGATACCCAACATGCGAATTCGAGTTCACCCCCCACCCCCCATAATAGTGCCAGTCTGGCACCAAAACGGTAATACTTCGTAACTTTGAACTTTCATCTATTTTTTTAATTTTTTTTTTTTTTTTTTGTTGGTAGGCAGGCCGTCAAAGTTCATTTCCTTATTCAAGGTGAAACACAAAAAAAAAACCACGAAATATGGGGTTGATGGTGTCCTGGCACCATGGCGGCACCACTATTAGTTCCATGGTGGTACAGAGAATAATTCATGAAAATCCGCAGGTGTAATGAGAAATTTTCCTCAATTTCCAAGCTCGGGTACAATTAGTAAGCTGTAAAAGAACCGAAATATTGAAAAATCGGATATATGTGAATATTATCCCCCACTCGCCCCCTCCCCATGCTAATTTTGATACTCTGGTGATATAGTGGGCAATTTGGAAGATTTCTGAGTCGAACAAAAAAATAAACACGCAAATCGGTTGGAAATAGAGGCCTGGACTGATTTTACAGGATTATGCCCACAAACGCACGTGTTTCGAGCATTAACCCCCCCTTTCCCCCCCTTAAAACGCAAAATTCGAAGTTCCGGCGACGTAGTGCACAACTAGATAGTTTTTCGCGTCGAACAAAAAAATAATCACGAAAATCGGTTGAGAACTAAGGGCTGGGCAGACGACGATAGATTTTGTCTCACACACACACACACACAGACATTCACCTATGGTTTTTTTACGCAGATTTCCTAAAAACCAGTCTATCCCTTAACTTGGCAATGTTGCTTTAAAGCAACATCAGTCTTCCCACGTCGATCCGAAAATCCCAAAATCTTAAGATAATTCAATTTGATTATTTGAAGACAAATCTTGAGAGATTGCCTTAATTTCTTGTTCATTTTGGAGGGAATGGCTTTTGTACCCAATTTCTAGAATTTATCGATTTTGATGAAGGTTTTGGTTAAATGAAACATGAGCATATCAATATCATCAATATCTTGGTACAGTATCTTTAAAACAACATCCAAATCGAATTTATCGATTTTGATGAAGGTTTTGGTTAAATGAAACATGAGCATATCAATATCATCAATATCTTGGTACAGTATCTTTAAAACAACATCCAAATAGTGGCCCGATCTATCGTTATCTTGGCAATGTAGCTTACATCGATATCTTGTAAAGTTACACCTGTAAAATTGACGATTGCGATGTCCCATGGCCATGATGATTTTAAACGCATTTTCCAAAAAGCAAAAAATTCAGCGAAAAATATTGGAGCGATTGGTCGACCTGCATCTTTCTCACCAAGTTAAGGGTTAATGGCTTTATTGTCATTTTTGTTCATATTTAAAAGATTTAAAAAAAACAAGTGTTTTACATGTTTCATGATGGATGTTTTTAGAGAACATTTCCGGATTTTTTTTTAGAGAAACGTATTAAGGCTGTTCGAAAGCTTCATATTCTTTGAATTTTTGTTAACTTCTTCACGATAAGACTTGGTGTTTGTGCAGTTGGTTAAAAATGTGATTACATAATCCTATTGACCATTTCGATCTATTTCAACAATTTTGGTTCATTTGGATTAATTCCTTGTCACGGGCATGAAATCATGGTCCGATGTGCCCACCCAACTTTACCGATTTTGAAAATAATTCCTCGTGGCCCAGTCAAGTGTCTTGTTTCATCTTACAAGATTTCAGAAGGTGAAAGGGGCTGTAGTCAGATCAGTCGCTACTGAAACGCGACTCTGCCATTTATTCTGGACCATCCTGTGAATTTGCCATTCCCCTTCGAGCTCTCGACTAGTCAGCTGAGTCATGAGCCGTTTTTGAGTCGTAAACTCCGGAGTTTCGAGAAAGATGATTTTGAAAAAGCTCGGTGGAAAGGAAACGGGAATCACCTTCTGAAAACGTGGGTAGCTCTTTGACTTTTGCCATTACTCAAAATTCAACATTCTTTAGATTTCTTCAAAGAAGACATATTAACAAGGACACACTAGGTATGAACGACAAACAACAAACTTAAGAGGAAGTTACATAAATGAAAAATAAATAAATTCTTCATACAAACCGCTGATTGCCCCCGACCGGAGTTGGGCAAAAGGAGTGATTTAGAACTGAAGGATACAATTATTATATTATTTATGTAATACCTAATAATCTGTTTGAGTCCATGGAACATTTGGAGCAACTAAGTAAACGTGTACCAGGTTGGATGGATTGGGTAGCTTCCTTACTCGTAAACAGTCCATACAAGATGGTGTTACACACCATAACGAATCATCCCAACGTGTCAATCTGCCATTTGGGATGGCAACGATTTATCGATATATGAAATATATCGATAGATTACAGTTGATATATCGATATAGAGAACCGATATTATTGGTCAATATCGATGTATTTACCCATAATATCGCGACTTGTTTTCGACAAGTAAAAATTAATAATAAAATGAATGGATGAGAAGGGACGGGAATTTGGAATTTTATTCCAAATTTTGTAGGTACCTACGTGATGGCTTGATTTGAGACTGTTGAGTTGACTGCAGCTCAAGCATGTGTACATGAATTGTTTACACCTACAGTAGCGCACAAGAGGCTCTAAAAAATAATGGAGGCGCGTCTAGATTAAAACTACCTACTATACGAAGTGGAGAAGGTTTCACAACAATAAATTATTTTCAATTTTGAAGGATCCTATCAATTTATAAATCTATGTTGTTAGAGAGTTATTATATGTTTTTAAAACCCCTGAGAATAGTTTTATCCCCAAGTTTGTAACCCCAAAAAAAACCCTGTGCTAAAGTGCTATGAAACCATGACAATTTCGCTCTTTTTTCTGGTTTCAAACTATGAATTTCGATAAGTATAACTTTTTAAGTAGGTTAAATACTAACTTCAACCAGTTTTTCCAAGTATATCTTCCGATATGTCGATAAATTTCTTCCGAAATGATATTTGTAATTTTTTAAAACAATTTAATTCACCTACCTGCTTCACCTAACTACAACACGTTTTGACATTTTCATGTCTTTGCTTTGGCACATAAACTGAAAAATCGTCACGAAAACTAAGCAAGTCTTGCTCACGCGACCAATAAATAAATAAAATAGACTCACTGTGTTGCGTAGAGAACAATCAACTGTTTTCTTATTTTGATGCTTGGGTACATGAACTAACAACCTTACTTCACTACCTTGTTGTGTAGTAGTTGAAATGAAAATGTCCCAATGTGTTGCAGACTCGTATGCAAGCATTCAAAATTTTTTGCTAGCAGATCTTCCGATATATCGAAATATCGATACATTTTATCCGATATATCGATGGTATCGATATCTCATTGACGATATATCATTTGATCGGTATATCGATATATTTCATTCGATATCCCATCCCTATCCACCATTTACAGGTTAAGAGTAGCAAAGTTATGCAATTATTCTCGTTCTCATGTGTTGAATGTAAGAAAATATGGTTTAGGTACTGGTTGATACTGAAGACTGATTCCAGAAGTATTGGACTAGGAAGTGTAAATAGAAGTATTGAAGAATTGGAAGTGTAAACCGCCCTTTCTTGAAGTATTGGCCGTGTAAATTGGAAGTGAAAACCACCCTTTATGGTTATTCAGAGTTTGTCAGGACGGTAGTCAGTTCTCGGTAGAGCCGACCCACGTGCTGGCTGCAGTACCTAGAAAAGGGTCAATTCTCATCATCTTCTTACCACGGATCATCCGTAGTAGTCCAGGAGCCAGCTCGAAAAAGTGGTCGTATCATGCGGAGAACGTTAATATGCAAAAGATGATAGAGCTTCTTGGGCTGAACATCTTACAGCTTGTCTGCCATCTCAAAGCCGGGGGGTTCAGAAATGGCGGCCATGGGAAATTGCGGAAATTCGTCAAAATTGAAAGTACTTGTGGAGAGCTGAAAATTATGAGGGAGTTGCTACAAAGCGAGGACATACGAGAAATCAAAGTCTGCCACTCCATACCGGGTGGGAACTACTGGCAGACGGTACTTGAAAATTGGCTCATTTTGGTTGAAAACGGAAACTTTTTGTGGACGAACGAAATTTTGGACATTGAAACTACTTGGTATAGAGAGACAAACAAACATGGTCTGCCGCCCCATACCGGGTGGGAACTACTGGCAGACGGTACTTGAAAATGGGCACATTTTCATTAAAAACGGAAACTTTTTGTGGACGAACGAAATTTTGGACATTGAAACTGCTTGGTATAGAGAGACAAACAAACATAGTCTGCCGCCTCATACCGGGTGGGAACTACTGGCAGACGGTACTTGAAAATTGGCTCATTTTGGTTAAAACGGAAACGTTTTGTGGACGTACGAAATTTTCGACAATGAAACTACTTGGTATAGAGAGACAAACAAACATAGTCTGCCACCCCATAACGGGTGGGAACTACTGGCAGACGGTACTTGAAGATCGGCACTAGACGTAGAAAATGGCAGGACTTGTGTTGATCTGACTTGGGATTATAATTTGAAATAATCCACACGTTTTAAATTTGAATAAAAACTTATATTCTGCAAAGCACAACGGTATTTTCGGGAGGAATAAAAACATCGGTAGAACATACAAACAGAGAGAGAACAGGGTGAACATTGAACCAAACATTTCAGATCCTAGTCAACATGGAGCTCTGACGGCTTTCTCCTAAGTCCTAACTCTCCAGATTAGTAATTAATTCAAATTCCAACACCCTCCCTTAATCTGGTGAGTAGTACCATAAACACAATACTGGCAAAATTTCAAAAAAATTTGAACACATTCTTCAAATCATGCCTAAACCTTTGGTACACAAATTATGCTTAGGAGCAGGAAGACTCTTCGTAAAAATATCTGCTACCATCTTATCAGTAGACAAGTATTTAACATTTACATGACCATTTTCCACTATTTCTCGAATGTAATGATACTTCACATCTATATGCTTTGTCCTATTATGAAAAACAGGATTACTGATAATTTTCTGTGGACTCTGGTTATCATTAAACAATGTCAATGGAGAATCAAATTTAATTAGTTCGCCCAGTAGACCCTTCAAAAATACAGCCTCTTTACCTGCTTCAGAAACCCCAATATATTCAGCCTCTGTGCTCGAGGTCGCAACACAACTTTGTTTCTTACAATTCCAAGAAATCGCTGCACCAGCAAAATTGAAGGTATACCCTGAAAATGATTTCCTATCAGAAATATTGTTGGCCCAATCAGAATCTGAATAACCGTACACATTTGTACTACCTTTCCTAGAATAACACAAACTCAAATCAACAGTGCCATTCAAATATTTCAAAACTCTTTTTGCATACTTCCAATGCTCCAAATTGAAACACGAATTGAACTGACTCAAGTATGTTACTGCAAATGCAACATCAGGACGAGAATTAACCACTAAATACAGCAATGAACCTATCAATGCCTGATAGGGTACACCAAAATCCTCATTTCCCTTATATGATTCAAGTTTGACACCCGATTCCATAGGAGTCGAAAACGTTTTAGCATCTTGAACACCAAATTTTTTCACCAATTTGAGAATAAAAATTCTTTTGATTTATCTTAGTTGTATGATTCTTTCTGTCCCTTTCTATCTCCAACCCAACAAAATTTTTTACAGGACCCAAATCCTTAATTTTGAACTTCTTTGCCAGATCACTGACCACTTTGTGTTTGTCTTGACCATTACTAGATAGAATTAAAAAATCATCAACATAAACTGCTACTATTAAAATAGATTTATCATTATTTTTGAAAAATAAACACGGTTCATATTTGATTTTTGGAACCCTAATTTAATAGAACAGATTCTACTTTCTTGTTTCAAACTCTCGAAGCTTGCTTCAAGCCATAAATGCTCTTCTTCAACAAACAAACCTTATTAGGACTTTTACTATCTTTGAACCCCTCTGGCTGTCCATTATGACTTCTTCTGTCAATTCACCGTTAAGGAAAGCTGTTTCCACATCAATATGATCGATGTTCAAATCAATTCCGTGCCTAGAGCAATCAACATTCTTACAGTAGAATTTCTAATTACAGGTGAGAATGTCTCGAAATAGTCTACTCCAATTCATGAGTGAAACCCTTGGCCATTAATCTAGCCTTATAACGAACATCTCCATTAGAATCATTTTTAAACAAAAAACCCATTTATTTTTAATAACTTTCTCACCCACTGGTCTGTCAATCAATACCCACGTCTTATTGTCCTGTAGAGATTGGTATTCAGCCTGCATGGCACGTTTCCAGTGTTTTCCGTCATTTCGGGAAATAGCCTCAGCAACAGTAGTCGGCTCTGTTCCTTTCTCCATCCCAGAAGAATCCACCGTGTGGTACAAAACGTAGTCAGAAAAATCAGTTGTCCTTCTCTCTCGAACTGGATACCTTCTTACATCAGGTTGTTCCCTTGGCTGATCTTTTCCCACAGCTCCATCTTCAGAAATAAGTTGGTCTTGGACACCTTCCTCATCACTATTTTCAGGTCTGTCTTCCTGAGTTGACAACTCTCATTGTCACTTCCACTACACGATTCCTCAGTCGTCTGAAATGACTGATCATTTGTGATGTCTTCAAGTGGAGTTTTCTTCAATGGTATTAACACTCTCATCTCCTGAGTGATTCACAAGATCCTGAAAAACGTCTTGAACCAAACATCTCAGGTATCAGTGTCCTGAAAAGAAGGGTAATCGAGAGAGTCAACTCAACCCCAAAGGATGATACTGGGAAGAAAACCAATAATACCGAGAATAAGACTCGTGCTTTTCTCGTAGCTCTGAGCGCGGAAATGGGTAGTATTGACAAGAATTCTTGGGTACTCGACTCAGGTGCTAGTTCGCACATGACCTGTCGAGCTGATTGGTTGGAAAGTTTTTCTAAAACCGATTGTTCTATTGTTGTTGCCAACAATCAGAGGTTAAAGGGTGAAGGAGCTGGTGATGTGATGATCGACCAAGAGAAAATTTCAAAAAATATCTTCAGTGACCCTTGTACCAGATTTGAGGACCAATCTTCTATCAGTTTCCAAAATTGCTGAGAAGAATTGTTTGGTAGTTTTTTCGAAGGATAAATGTACAATTTATGACGAAAATTGCAAAATTCAAGGAGATACTTTAATGACAGTTCCTAGAGTGGATGGATTGTATTCTGTAAATTTCAAACAAGAAACGTGTTTGATGACCACAGTGGATGAGCATACACTATGGCATAGACGCCTAGGCCATCTCAACCGAGTTAGCTTGAATTTACTCAAGGATTGGTCAGCTACTGGTGTAACCTTCAAATCGATCAACAATCAGACTTGTGTAGCATGCTTGGAAGGCAAGCAAACCCGACTTCCCTTCAAGAAGAGTAAACGTAAGCCAGCTGGAGATGTACTTGAATTACTTCACTCGGATTTGTGTGGGCCGATGCCAAAATCATCGTGGAGTGGTGCCAGATACATTTTCACTATTCTTGATGATTGTTCAAGAAAATTGTTTGTTATTTCTTGAAAACCAAAGATGAAGTGACTTTGGTATTCCAAGATTTCCAAGTCATGGTGGAAAATCAGACAGGAAAGTCAATCAAGATTTTAAGAACTGACAATGGAGGAGAATATGTAAATTCCAGATTTGAAACATATCTCAAGTCCAAGGGGATTCGTCATCAATTGACTGTTCCGTTTTCACCAGAACAAAAATGGTTGCGCGGAACGTGCTCAGCGCACAATTGTGGAACGTGCGAGGACAATGATGATGGATTCAAAAGTAGATGCAAGAATGTGGGCCGAGGCAGTGGATACTGCGGCATACTTGTATAATCGGTCTCCTCATAAAGCGATTCCAGGCAAAACGCCAGAAGAAGTAAGAAGAAAGTTGACCTCAGTCATCTAAGGATTTTCGGCTGTGTCGCATATGGACATGTCCCCAAGGAAAAAAGGACCAAATGGAACACCAAATCCAAGCCATACATCTTTGTGGGTTACTGCACTGAAACGAAAGGTTACAGACTTTATGATCCCAGGAAACCTGGAGACATTGTGAGACGAAGAGACGTCATATTTCTGGAAGACAAATTTCAGATTGATGAGTCAGCCACAGTTACACCGCCACAAGACGTTCTTCAGGTGTGTGAATCACTCAGGAGATGAGAGTGATAATACCATTGAAGAAACTCCACTTGAAGACATCACAAATGATCAGTCATTTCAGACGTTTTCGACTCCTATGGAATCGGGTGTCAAACTTGAATCATATAAGGGAAATGAGGATTTTGGTGTACCCTATCAGGCATTAATAGGTTCATTGTTGTATTTAGTGGTTAATTCTCGTCCTGATGTTGCATTTGCAGTAACATACTTGAGTCAGTTCAATTCGTGTTTCAATTTGGAGCATTGGAAGTATGCAAAAAGAGTTTTGAAATATTTGAATGGCACTGTTGATTTGAGTTTGTGTTATTCTATGAAAGGTAGTACAAATGTGTACGGTTATTCAGATTCTGATTGGGCCAACAATATTTCTGATAGGAAATCATTTTCAGGGTATACCTTCAATTTTGCTGGTGCAGCGATTTCTTGGAATTGTAAGAAACAAAGTTGTGTTGCGACCTCGAGCACAGAGGCTGAATATATTGGGGTTTCTGAAGCAGGTAAAGAGGCTGTATTTTTGAAGGGTCTACTGGGCGAACTAATTAAATTTGATTCTCCATTGACATTGTTTAATGATAACCAGAGTTCACAGAAAATTATCAGTAATCCTGTTTTTCATAATAGGACAAAGCATATAGATGTGAAGTATCATTACATTCGAGAAATAGTGGAAAATGGTCATGTAAATGTTAAATACTTGTCTACTGATAAGATGGTAGCAGATATTTTTACGAAGAGTCTTCCTGCTCCTAAGCATAATTTGTGTACCAAAGGTTTAGGCATGATTTGAAGAATGTGTTCAAATTTTTTTGAAATTTTGCCAGTATTGTGTTTATGGTACTACTCACCAGATTAAGGGAGGGTGTTGGAATTTGAATTAATTACTAATCTGGAGAGTTAGGACTTAGGAGAACGCCGTCAGAGCCGTCCATGTTGACTAGGATCTGAAATGTTTGGTTCAATGTTCACCCTGTTCTCTCTCTGTTTGTATGTTCTACCGATGTTTTATTCCTCCCGAAAATACCGTTGTGCTTTGCAGAATATAAGTTTTTATTCAAATTTAAAACGTGTGGATTATTTCAAATTATAATCCCAAGTCAGATCAACACAAGTCCTGCCATTTTCTACGTCTAGTGCCGATCTTCAAGTACCGTCTGCCAGTAGTTCCCACCCGTTATGGGGTGGCAGACTATGTTTGTTTGTCTCTCTATACCAAGTAGTTTCATTGTCGAAAATTTCGTACGTCCACAAAACGTTTCCGTTTTTAACCAAAATGAGCCAATTTTCAAGTACCGTCTGCCAGTAGTTCCCACCCGTTATGGGGTGGCAGACTATGTTTGTTTGTCTCTCTATACCAAGTAGTTTCAATGTCCAAAATTTCGTACGTCCACAAAAAGTTTCCGTTTTTAATGAAAATGTGCCGATTTTCAAGTACCGTCTGCCAGTAGTTCCCACCCGGTATGGGGCGGCAGACTATGTTTGTTTGTCTCTCTATACCAAGTAGTTTCAATGTCCAAAATTTCGTTCGTCCACAAAAAGTTTCCGTTTTCAACCAAAATGAGCCAATTTTCAAGTACCGTCTGCCAGTAGTTCCCACCCGGTATGAGGCGGCAGACTATGTTTGTTTGTCTCTCTATACCAAGTAGTTTCAATGTCCAAAATTTCGTTCGTCCACAAAAAGTTTCCGTTTTCAACCAAAATGAGCCAATTTTCAAGTACCGTCTGCCAGTAGTTCCCACCCGGTATGGAGCGGCAGACTTTGATTTCTCGTATGTCCTCGCTTTGTAGCAACTCCCTCATAATTTTCAGCTCTCCACAAGTACTTTCAATTTTGACGAATTTCCGCAATTTCCAATGGCCGCCATTTCTGAACCCCCCGGCTTTGAGATGGCAGACAAGCTGTAAGATGTTCAGCCCAAGAAGCTCTATCATCTTTTGCATATTAACGTTCTCCGCATGATACGACCACTTTTTCGAGCTGGCTCCTGGACTAGGAGGGAGAACGGGAACGGGAGAGAAGTCTGAAGGAAAGTCTAATGTAATTGAGAATCCTATTGAATCTAAAACCAAGAAACTTAAATCTAATGATATGGATTTTGAGATTTCGAAATTCGATCATGAGAATTTAAATAATAAGCTTAGCCCATGGCAGGAAGCAGGAACTCTCTGGCACTTGCGTTTGAATCATGCTTCCAAATCATATTTGGAGGCGGCCAGAAGGTTCTTGCCTGAACTTAAATATGTAAAATTTACTAATGACATTTTGAACTGTGAGGATTGCCACGTCGCCAATACGATCAGAAAATCACATTCTGAGAATAGGCATAGGACTCTGAAGGTTTTTGCTACGCTTCACACGGACTTGATGGGACCAATTTCACCATCTAATTTTAGGACAGGAGATTCCTACATTGTGATTTTTGTGTGCGACTACTCACGGTACACTTTTGCTTATACTCTTAAAAATAAGAAAGAGGTTCACTTGGCATTCCAACGATGTTTACAAGAAATTAGTTCGCTCACCTCTCAAGACAAGAATGTCTTTAAATTGCGTTCCGATCGAGGTCTAGAATTTCAAACTAAGGAAATGAAGAAATTACTAGCGGACAAGGACATTGTATGGGATCCAAGTCAACCGCACGTTCCACAACAGAATGGATGTGCAGAAAGAGTAAATCAAGAAATTAAGCATAAGGTCAGAGTAAATTTAAGTTCTGCTAAAATGCCTCCGTCATTCTGGGGCCATGCTTTAAATTATGTAATTTTTGTGTATAATAGAATGCCTCATTCATCTAATAATTTTATGAGTCCCTTTGAAAAAGCTAGAGGGTATGCTCCTAAAATTAAATTTCTAAGACGATTTGGATGTCTCGTACACTACGTTGACGAGGGTCAAAAATCTAAATTTGCCCCAAATGCGAAAAAGGGTTTCTTGCTAGAGTGTAATGAAACAGGTTATGTTATATTTTCGGAGCAACATAAAACTCTGGTGAATTCGTGTGACGCTAAATTTATTGAGTCTATTGTGTACGGTGATAGAATTAAAGATTATCCAAAACAGCTTGAACAAATCTTAGATATGGAAAGCAACATAGATAAATGTGAAACAGATAATGAAAATCAAACTGATACAGTAGCTTTACAAAAGGAATATGAATATAGAGAACCAGCTTCATACCAAGAAGCCATGGAAAGTCCTGATAGGATGTTTTGGGAAGAAGCTATTCATAATGAATTAGAATCGCTCGAAGAAATGAAAACTTGGGATTTAATTCCTAAGTCGAGCCTACCTCAAGGCACAAAAGTCATTAAGTCTCGTTGGGTTCATAAACGTAAAACTGAACCGAATGGATCTTATAAGTATAAGAGCCGTTTGGTAATCAAAGGTTTTGCGGACTCGAATGAATACTTAATTTCCGAAATATTTGCGCCTGTCGCACGCCTTGGAGATGTCAGACTTTTTCTGTCAGTTGTGAATCGACTGGGCCTTCATCTCTATCAGTTGGACGTCGCCACCGCTTTCTTCACGGATCTTTAGAGAAACCGGTATACATGAGTGTTCCTGAAGGTGTTGAAATTTCTCAGCAACTAAAGATGACTCATGTGTGCGCTCTCAAAAGATCACTATATGGTTTGAAAGTGTCTCCAAATCTTTGGTACAAGAAATTCAGTGGCATCCTACAACAGCTAGGATTTGAGGCCTATCCCTTTCAGACTTGCATTTTTAAATGGCAGCAGGGAACGAAGTATGCGTTGCTTATCATTTATGTAGATGATTGTCTCTTAGCTTCAAATGACAGCAACAAGGCTTGTGACGTAATTAAGGAACTTAAGAAAGAAATTCGAATCAAAAATTTGGGTACTCCTAAAAAGTTCTTGGGTTTCGAAATAATAAGAAACGAATCTAGGAGGGAGCTATTCATTCATCAAAGAACTGCTATTGAGAGTTTAATTTCCAAATTTCTCCCACTTGACTGTGCTGTTAGTGATATTCCTATGAGTCCAACTACGTGCACACTCACTGGACAAATAAGTTCAACAGAGGACTCAGAGGCATCGCCCTTTGTCCCCTATAGGGAAGTGATAGGTTCTTTGTTATATATCCAAAATTGTACTAGACCTGATATTTCCTTTGCAGTGAATTTCATGAGTCGAAAACAGGTTGGATATAATTTATCAGATTGGAAATGTGTACTAAAAATCCTGAAGTACCTTAAAGGAACTTTAAATTATGGAATTTTGTTTACTGGTAATACCAATGATCTTGTGGCACATTCTGACGCATCATTGGGGCTAAGCGACCTAAATGGAAAATCTACTACAGGATTTTCAGTCGAAATTTTTGGGGATTTAGTATCGTGGAAATCTAAGAAACAAAGCCACGTCGCTCTTTCAACTTGTGAAGCCGAGTACATTGCTATGTCAGAGGCCTGCAAGGAACTAGTAAACGTTCGTAGTCTTTGCAACTTTTTGATTGGTCTTGACTTGTCTCCGACTTTAAAATGTGATTGTTCTCCGGCTATAGCAGTTGCAATGACTAACGACTCCAGAACACTGAAACATGTGGTAAAGCTGTGCATGCACTATGTGCATGAACTATATAAGAATAAAAGAGTAAACATTGAGTGGGATTCCACAAATGATCAGCTTGCAGACTGTTTTACTAAAGCTTTGCCACATAACAAATTTGTGCAATTTAGAGAATCTTTGTTAACATGTCTCTAATCTGGTGCTCTGTTTCCCAAAAAGCAGGTGATGACGAGCCTTGGAACTGAGAACGTCGAACCTCCGACTCTCCTCGTCTCATCTCCACGACATGAATGGAATCTTCGCTTCAGCTTCAATTGAATTTCGCGCATCATTCAATTAGATAAATTCCATTTCATAACATGTCAGTAGCCTTTTGAAAATGTAAATTCTTCTCGCATCTCATTTACATTTGCCATTGTTTAAATGTTAATTTCGTTTCGCATCTCATTTACATTTGCCATTGTTTTAAATGTAAATTCCTTTCGCATCTCTTTTGCATTTGCCTTTGCTTAAATGTAAATTCCTTTTGAATCTCATTTGCATTTGCTGATTGTATAATGTAAATTCTTTTGCTTCAATTTTACATTTTTGCCTTGTCATAAATTCAAAGTCATGAAGATTAACTATTGTTTGCGAATCCTTAACAAAGTTTGTTGAATTAATCTTCATTAGAGTCACATGTTCACTTTATTAGATTGGATTTTAGTTTTAGAGAAATGCAATAATATTCGTTGTGACCATTGCCTGAAATATGAGTTCAGGCAAAAACAATTTTTACAGAATGTGTTTTATATGAGTCACCTACTCTTGAGCATTTCTGAATAATAATGGGCATGACCCATTTTGAGTATACTATTTGGAAATGGTCGAGGGTTTCCCTTCGTTGAGGCTTCACCTCATTGAAGAGGAGGGAGTGCTGGAAATTAGATTTCTTCAATGAGGAGATCTTTTCCTGTGACGTCATTTGGTCCATGTAACCATGCACCGAGTATCCATGACACATGATGTATTGTTGCATTTATCTAAAAAGTATAATGTATTTCGTTTCTGAATATTTTCTATTAGGAAAATATTCTTACATTCCAATGTACTCATTCGTATAACATGTTCTTGCCTATAAGCTTTGAAATTGTGTAACTTCAATGCAGATCAACGTAAGCCGAATTATGTAGTTGGTAACATTGTACGCTGTCATATGTTCCTCAACCGACTTTCCGTCGAGCGTGGCTTGCCTCCCCCCATTTCGTTTCCAGCGCTCTTACTGCTTGCTTGATTCGTACTCTCAAAAACTGCTCTCTTTGATTTGCATTGCTTATCTTCTTTTTCGAGTCATTCAATATCTCATTGAATCTACTACTATCACTTTTAGAATCGTTTTTCGAGTCATTCAATTTTCTTTGAATAAAACTAGTATCAAAATTTCAAGTCACTCGTTTTCGTCTTCATTTTTCGATTCCCCATCTCCAGACCTTCGCATCAACGGTGAGTTTGCTTCATCTTATGATATGCACGATGAATATGGTTATTTGTGTTTGCACCTTATTTAAACTCAGGTCTTTTGGTTAAATTGGTGAATCTCAATATTCAGCATCGCTCGTTGAAGCTTACAGCCGATATACACGTCATACAAAATCGGGACTAAAAACATGTGATTCGTAGAGGAGTTGAATCACACCATACGATCAAACTTAATAATATGCAGTTACAATTTATTTAATTATTTATTTTATTTTAAGTAGAGTAGTAGCAAATGATTTCTGAGTGCCTAATGTCTTCTCAATGGAATTTCCTTATTTTCCGTTCCGAAAAGCCAAACCATTTTTGTCATGCAAATGCTTTTTCTCATGACTAGAGCTGCGTCAGGGCAGCCTCTGCATTGAGAAAACACTTTCAACACTTTAAACGTCCTGTTCTGGTGAACGAAATGTTCTTGCAAACTTATAAATTTCTTGTGCCTTTCTGTTAATTTAATTGCTCATTTCTAGTGCTTTGTTCCTGTATGTCAAATTTCTTCTACATTTTTATTAGGTATGCGAACCAACGCAATAAATGATTATTTTTTAAGAAAAGAGTATCTGCATAATCATTTCAAACTAAATGATTTGGTTCCGCTTTACGAAGGGCGAATTCATTTTGCAAAAAGATTAATTCATCTTGTAAAAGTACGAATTCGATTTCAGACACAACAATTTCATTAATTTAGTAAAAGGGCGAATTCATTTTGGAAAAGGACGATTTCAATTTGAAAATGCTATAAATATGTGTACAGGTCAGGTGGACGTGAATGTAATCATATATCTTCAAGACCTTTCCAAAACGGTGATACTTTAATTTAAAGTCTTTAAAGTCTTTAAAGTCTTTAAAACAATTTCAGGTTCCGCGATTGAGATTGACAGATATAGTTACCATCACTGATCGTTCCACAGGTTAGATACTGTAGAAGATCCTAGAACGTTGTAACTGTACTTTTGCCTTTGAAAAAATTGAAATAGGCACAATAGCCATTAAAAATATGTGTCCTTAGAATTGTGTTATTATGAATGATATCTAGCTCTCATATTCCAGTAAAAAAAAAACCGCTCTCAAGTCTCATCTTGGGCATAAAACTCTCCTTTGGTGTGCGGTGGTCCTTATGATATTCGATCCTACATTGCTTCACCTGCGGGCTTATTTGTCAAAAAAATATGTCAGATAAAAACTGCTCGGAATGCCTTGAAATTCGAGAAAAGGTTTAGAATGTGCGAAGTAGTTAGTTTACAATTTTGTTCTTCCTCATATTCAGCGGCGTTGCCTTGAAATATGGACTCGCTATACTCGGATGTCAAAGGCGGTCGCCAACCTTGTGCGGCCTCATCTCAGCTAATAAATTTGGCAGTCCTCAATCGAGTAACTTAGCTTGTCAATCACAAATTTTTGCTTCCGAGTCTACCAAGGTAGCGGAAGCTTTGTTTTCACTTTTCAAGGTCGAAAAAAAAAGTTCTCCAAAATAAAAATTTTCACTCGCGTTTTGCGTTTTAGACCTTTCTGAACAATTTTGGTTCAGTGTCTGTGTGTCTGTGTGTCTGTCTGTCTGTCTGTGTGTCTGTCATGAATTCCTTGTAACGCGCATAACTATACGAAGTTATTGTCCGATTTCAATGAAATTTTCAGGGATTGTGCGGGTTGGTGTGTAGACGGTCCCCTATGAAAATCATCATCCCCGGACTTATAGAAGCGACTGCGCATGCGCAAACGTGAATTCCTTGTAACGGCCATAACTTCCACTTTTTCTACCCGATTTCGATGAAATTTTCAGGGATTATGCGGATTAGGTTGTAGATGGTCCCCAATGAAGATCACCACCTTCGGACTGACAGTAGCCACTGCGCATGTGCAAACGTGAATTCCTTGTAACGGCCATAACTTCTACATTTTCCATCCAATTTCAATGAAATTTTCAGGGATGTTATAGATTAACTTGTTTTGCTGTTTTGAGATTAACTACTATGCATCGGATCATCTATACAATCCGGTTATGGATACGAGGAAGCTATGTGCCACACCCACTTGGCAGACGTTTTTTATTTCACTTTGACATGAAAACCTCAACCTGGCTCATCACTGATTAATAACAAAAATTATGAGTGTCATTCCCAGGAACGATGTTCATTTTTTCAATCAAAAAAAATAAAATTCAACGCAAAATTACTTCGAATACTCTAAATTTATTATAGATCGATTCAAAATGAGTTACTTCACGGATAAAATATGCTTAGACCCACGAAAAAATTCTCAATCCAACCCCATTAACATTCTTTTGTCGCCAACAACCGTTAAACACATTTCCACTTCCCATCATTCATGTTTACGTCAAGAGTGAGATTTTGCATGGAGAAGAGATTTGGACAGAGGAATTTATTGTTTAATCGATTCAGTCGAGTCAGCGGTTTTCCAGGTCGGTACATGAATTTTAATTTCAAAAATCGTAGTTGTACCATGTTCACTTTCATGTCACATAGTCACCCCGCTTCTCGGTACTTAATTAAATTAAATTAGGGCAAAACATGTTAAAAACCTGTCACTGTAATTGAAACTAAAAACGTAGTTGTGAACCTTGAGACACTACGAGTATAAAAAAAAGTATTTCAAGAGAAAATCTTGTCAAGCGATCTTCAAGTTTGTGTTGCTAATTAGAAAGTTTGCGATTCTAGGCGTCCTGCTTATCGTCATTTTCCGAAAAATTAACCGAAAATGGAATGTATCGTTACTTGTAGGTCAAGTGAAAGCTCATAAGGGAACCGATCCCTTGGTGAAATCCGTTCTAACTGCTGTGACAAAACTGTTTAACCCTGAGGTTCTAGGCCGAGGGAATAATGAGAACATGATACTCCTCAAAAGTAGTAGATTGGAATGTTGTAGCCTCCTGGTCATGGCCTTTAGCAAATATCGTACATCACTGTAAAGGGTGGAGGTTTGGCTTCCCAGCTCCGGATTGGTCAAACTGAAATTAGTCATGAAAGAGTTACAAAATGTCCTTACTTAACATCGTTCATGACTGAATAAGTTCTCTTGAATCTCACGATAGTTTCGTGAAATAATTTCTATAATTTGTTCTATCATCTGTACATGACATTTTCTCTTGACTAATTTATTTGTGCATGTGTGTTTTTTCCGTCTATTGCCTAAAGGAGGCTGGGAATCTTTTGCAGAGGCGTATAGTGAAGTAGTTCAATAGTGACCAGATGCCCAAGTGATACCTGGAGCACACAACTGCATTGTCTGCCAGCGACTGGACCGTGTTTGACGTCACACGCCAGAGCCATTCTCATGGTAATGCTCACAACAGGGTCGTACCTTCAGGGCACCTGATGCGGCTTCCGGACGTCCGGAGGATGTCGCTCGTCGGTTATGACCTTCCCAACTCGGCACGTACCGTCGGCTGTACTTCCGGCGTGTTTTCCGCGCTGCTTATGGTCATCCCTAGGCAAAGTAATATTTGAATGGGAGGTATACCTGGTAAATGAAGATTACCCTTTCTGATCGATGTCAGATCAAAAAACTTAATTCACATTATTCATTATTTTGGTTTATTATGTACTCTCAACAATGAATATTTGGAATCGAACAAAAAAATATTAAAGGACCCCTCAGACGAATCAACTGTTCTACTAAAGATCAGTAACGACAATGAACAATTTAACAACTATTATTAACAATCAAAGACGGTGAGTCACTCTATAAGAAAGCTCATGCCCCCTGGATCCCCGGATGCTTACTGCTTAGAGCCTTTGGCTTATGTTCAAGAAACATGGAACATGCTTTAGCCGTGTTTTATTTGTTGTCTGCTTTTTCCATTTGGCTCTTTATGGGCCAGGACACAACATCACCGGTGGACAGACGGCGCAAGACTCATATTGTTAAATGACGTAAATATGATGATACGTAAATTAGGACCCAGAAGCACCTTAAATTGAAGAATCAACCCCAATTTTTGTCGCCTTAGGACTGACGAAAACCAAAAAGGCATCAGGTCAATGATATCACGTCAAAGACCTGATGTAAAGAAGATAACAGGTCAAAAATACATCAAATGGCGCCCACATACCGAGTTTCAACAGAATAGGGTGTGCGCCTGGGTAGGAAAAACTATTTATTGTTATTTTTAATCTAATGTAGACCTCATTCTGAGAATTTTAGTACCAACCGCGACCTTCTAGCGTGTGTAAATCTTTTCCTATGAATTTTTAAAGTTTCGACCGTTTATGACGTCACAGTGGGCTCGGGGGTCCCGCCCAGGCAAGAGGGGCGCGTGACGTCATAAACGGTGGAAACTTTGAAAAATCATAGAAACAGATCTACTCACGCTAGAAGGTTGCGGTTGGTGCCAAAATTTTCAGGATGTAGTCTACTTTCGATTAAAAATCTAAAAAAAAATCAAGGCGCACCTCGATCGATCGATTTGGAAGGTTTATAGGTAAAAATATAAATCAACGTCAACAGAATTGGAAAGAATTTTCACAGCAGGGAGCTACCAACATTCATGAAAACTATTTTACAGTGAGGTACTTTGTACCTAACATCACAATTCTCTCCACTCACTCCCGACAAATTCTACGCAGTTAAAAATCAGTTTTTTGTCGTGGTAAACGTTGATTTACTAGGTGCATCAGTAGGGGAAAATACAAGTTTTATTCTTTGTAACAATAATAAATCTTAGAAACTATAGAAAAGACAACTAAGGGCATAAAAATGATAACTGTCTTCAAGGTTAGACGTTAATACCAAAACCTCAAGGGATGCGCTTATCTGACGTGCTATAAATAGTTTTCAAATAGGTAGTATTTCAAGTAGGTAGTTATTCGTACCGAAAATGTATATAAAGAGCTACTGAGAAATAGTTGCAAAAGCGCTTCGACATGAGAGTTCTTGCGATCCTGTTGGTATCCGTCTACCTGTTCTCCTCAGAGGTACGATTGTCATCATATTCTGTGATCTTTCATTATTTGTATTATTTGTTCATAAAAAGGTATCACTAGCGGGTGTTAGGAAGATGAGTGGCCCTGTTGGCGATACATCAAGTGGACCTTCTCGGACGTTAGACCATAAATTCAGATAAAAATAAAATGTACGTAAGTGTACGAATTTTGTACCTTTCATAAATGTTTGGGTTTATTACGAGGAAACTTGACGATAAATGAGTTCTTTTGAAGTCTCTAATGCTTGAACTGTGCTTAGTGACCTACTCTTCCAAAATATTATCCTCAGTAAAATGAAGTTCGTTTAAAATCAGCTCCAAGCGAGTACCTAATTCGCTGGAATATCATTAAACTATTGTTGCTTCAATTAATCATTTCAACCATGAGCCTTTGCAATCGAGGAATAAAATATGTAAACCCACCTCAAAGTTTGATGGTTTACGTTTCAAGGTAAGTAGAATCAAAAACGCTGCAAATTATTACACAAAGGCTTATTATCGAACCAACTTGAAGAAAAACATCGATTGTATTGCGGTCAGCTAACATTTGAACGGGGATTAAGCCTCTTTTGCGATTCACACCCGTGTTTCTGATGTATCGTACGTCCATCACTTAAATTCTCGTAGGGAGCGAACGGTTTGTCCAACAAGGCTCCGCGTGGTCTCAAAAAAGTCTGCAAATTCTATTCTATCCTAAATTGATAGAAAAAAACCTTTATATCAACATTTTTTGAGTGAGGGCGTTTTCAAAATTTCAAAATTAATTTTTCAATCCTTAGAAGTGGACAAATGGAGCTACATATCGAATTTCATCAAAATCGGTCAAAGCTAAGTAGCAAAAGTGCCGCGTACGGCGTACTGAATAGCGTAAATCGAAATTATGTAAACGACCTGACTCAAAAAATGTTGATATACTTAAAGGTATTGTTTTTCCATCAATTAGAGATAGTACAGAATTTTCAGAATTTTTTGAGACCAGGAGGAGCCCTGTAGGACAAACCGTTCGTTCCAACGAGAATTTAAGGGTTGGAATTACGATAAATCAGAAACACGAGTGTGAATCGCAAAAGAGGCCGAATCCTCGTTCAAATGTTAGCTGACCGAAATGGCGATAGATGAGCTCTGTAGGCGTTCGCACCCGGTCAAGTCTTAGAGGTTGAAGTTGAATTGCATTACAAACACGAGAGTCAATCACAAAATTTTGTCACTGACGGAATTAAGTGTAATCTCGATCAAATTTCAGATTTTAAATACTTTAATTCGTCGAATTGATTTTCTCGTCACTTAGTTGTGATTCCCTAGCAAATAACAGCCAAAACTTTGCTTCACTCCTAAGTTTTTTCTCTTTAAAAATAAACTTGCTAGTGATGGTAGGTAAGTACTGACAATGGCAAAGCAGTGATCTTTGCTGTAGAGTGATCTATTAAGATGAATAAGCACCATACCATTGTTCAATAATTAAAGCTAATTAGGAGCGGATTAATAATCACTGGCATGTGTGATACAACCGACTTCGCTGTAGTATTTCCTCAGATAACGAAAATTTGAGATGTAATTAATATGCATCAAAAAAGTTACGACTTGAAAAGTTCTTCTCATCCAAGAGCAATTTGTAGATATATAATATTATTAAGAGTTGGTTGAGAAGGTGAGAGTAATGACCAGTGTTGTTGATGTATGGTTGTAAATAAGTGGTTCAGTATACCTAGTACCCACCTACCTCCACATGTACATGTAGGTGGATATGGAAGATTGAGCAAGACCCTCCAAACTGTTATTACTCAAAGATACCATTCTTTGAAAGTTGTTTCCTCGATTTCGCAGGTGGAGTCCAGTGGTGGAAAAGTTCACGTGAAGGTTTTCTACGAGAGTCAGTGCCCATTTTGTCAGCATTTCTTCAAGAAATACCTCACGCCCATAACTGAACAATTGGGTGATTACATGGAAACATACCTGAATTCGTACGGAAATTCCTTGGTAAGTTCTAAGTCTTTTCCTATGGGTGATGAAAATAAATAAAATTGAAAAGACCCAAGTCCCTGTTTGTTTCCTTCGAAATTAACATTTCTTGAACATTGTTGATGTAGACTAGGTAGGAGGGTAGTGCACATGCGCACTAGAGGGGTTCCCTTCCCCGCTACCTGTACTCAGTCTATCTGGAATGTTCTTAGTGTATAATAAACTGTTCTCTAGTTCGATCGTGAATGTTTATTCTCCCAGCTACTTTAAATGTTTTTGAAAAAAGTAGTATGGAAAAAAATTTTGAAATGCACTTTGAAGCACAACAAGAGCGTATCACACGGGACTGAATGATCTGTAGATTGCAGAGGATTTCTAGAATTTCAATTTTCATTCTTGTAATTTTTGACTTCACGTAGTAAATTGTTCAGTTGTGTCCATGTTACTGGCCTTAGGTGCCCATACAATTTTAATGTCATTTTTAGTGGTCATTTTGATGGCTTTATCACAGTGAAAAGTTGACGGCCGGCCTGTAATAGGAAGGTCAAGGTGATAACGAAAAACGCTGTTAATTATTTCAACGGAGATTAGGCCTCTTTTGCGATTCACACTTGTGATTCTGATGTATCGCAAGTCCAACCTTTAATTCTCGTAGGGAGTGAACAGTCTGTCCTATAGAGCTCTGGGTGGTCTCATTCGATTCTAACAATGAATTTTATTTCAAATTGGAGAAAAAACAGCACATTCATTTCATTTGTTTGCGAGCTAGGGAACTTTTGAAAATTACAACCCCTATTTTTCACCCCTTAGAAGTGATTGACATCAACCGAAAGCTTCGCGGCTCAAGTAGATCCCAAATGGAACCCATATACCAAATTTCATCAAAATCGGTCCATGATAACAAAGAAAAGTGCCACATAATTCGATATCCGGATTCTTCATACCTTAAAACGTAAACCTACAAATTTTTAGGGTTAACATGTAGTGTTATAGATATCCACTACATCATCCACCACCTTTTGTAATAGTACAGTAATTTCTGAAATGAAATTGGAATGACGATCGGTTGTGATTGGGGGGGAGTTTGGGCAGAATTCTCTACATAAGAAGGAGAAACGTTAGATCCTCTGTCACGACGTTTAGTCTCCTATGTAGTGAAATTAATCTCTTGAATGTGTCGTTTGTTAATAGAAGAACTGTTGGTTTTCAGATATCTGATGGAAAACTCGAATGTCAACATGGTCCCCGAGAATGTGAATATGACTTAATTCAAGCATGCGCCGTCGATCGGATGAAAGGGAAATCAAGCACCGATCGCGTGATGATGGCTAGTTGTTTTATGAAGGGCGCCTTCAAACCTACACAAACAACCGGTCCTTTGGTAAGACTGAAACATCAAAAACAACATTTAGGAGGTTCTGACTGCCAAGTTATACCAATTATTATTTTGTGATTGGTCATCCTGCATGATAACTAGAACCGTGAAACATTAAAGGATAAGAAACAACGAAATAAAGTTCGTATTTTTATTTTTTTAAATTCACCAAAAAACTGCCACATGGGTGGGTTGGCATAATACTCTCGAAAGCGCTTCCCCGTGTTTTGGAAACAGCCTACATTTTGCGTAGGAGGACACATTCAATCTATGATGGCTAGCTCCACGGAATTAAAATTAAGTCAATCTTTCATGTCTGAGTATGTTTCCGTACTAAAAATTTTCCCCCTCAGACTGCCGGAACTTCCCACTAAAATCGTTTTTCGGGAAAAGAAATGAAATTACCTCAGTTTTCCAGCAGAGTAAAATTCCCTGAGTATTCCCGGTTTTCCAGGGCGCTGGACACACTGAATTAGTAATTCAGGAGAGTGAGTATTTTGCCCGTTACGCATGGAATTGAGTCGAATTACATTTATGACGTTTTGGGACTTGAGTACCGAAAGAATTTCCCCATGAGAACTTAAGGGTAGGGCTAATGAAAAATCAGAAACACGAAGGTGAATCGAAAATAGGCGCGATCTTCGTTCAAATTTTAAATGATCAAAATTCTATAGTTGTAGAGTTTTTTTGAGTTATACTCAATTTTTCATTTTAGCAAACAGTAATCAAATTTCATAATGAAGGTACCCACGACTCTATTACTTGAAATTAAACTTGATTTTTTGAGTGTGAAGAGTTTATTGTATATTTTCAGAAATAACTTTTCTGAAAACAAGGTGTGTAGGTGGTAGTTATGTAGTACCTATGGTTGGTAGGAAGTAGCAAACCTGTGTTCTTTGCAAGCGAGAGATCTATACAGAATAATAATAAAACTTGGTGTGATTATTTGCAGCTTACCTTGAAACGTGAACCACAAAATTTCTAGGTTTGCATTTTTGTTTTCTTTTTTTTCTCGATCCCTAAAGTTTGTTAGGTATTGAAGAATATAAACAAAAAATTATAACCCCTTCAAAGTGCTTTTTCTGAATTATTGATCGAATCAAAAATTCTCCTATTTCTCTGGGCCAATTATCATGAAATTTTGTTTATGGGGTCCTAGTTGTGCCTCGAAGGTTTAGGTTGATGTCAGTCACTTCTAAGGGGGAAAGTAGGAAAACCCTTTTCAAAACCCCATAGCTCGAAAACACTTTGCTAAAGCAGGTATTCCTTTTTCACTACTAAAAAATTCCAGGAATTAACCAATGTATAACAATATCATACAATTTTTGGTAATGGAAATTTATCGATTTATAATATTGTTCATTTCATTACTGCTTTATTACAGTGTAGTAAACAGTTTGGATTGGATTGGGACGATGTGTTGAAGTGTAGTGAAGGACCCGAAGGAATGAAACTGATGAAGAAAAATAAGGAAGAAATGCCCCATCCATTTCACGGTACTCCAACTGTCTTCGTCGAAGGAGTACGTTTCACCTTTAATTACCAAAACAGTATTGAAATTTAAAGTCTTACCTGAAATTTTGAAGCTTCTCGCATTTTTTTCCATCACGCTGTTGGATTGCAATGCAAGCATTCTAAACACGGCAGGGCGGAAGTAGGGACTTCTGCATTTCTAGGAGTAGCAAGTAAATTGTACTAACCGAGAGAATTCTTGTTTAGAAAAATACTAATCCGTGGCTACTTAAGAATGCTGTTTGTACCACGCTCGCAGAGGTGAGTTTTTCCGTATTTAATAATTTGTAATTATATCCTGCATTCATAAAGTATGATGAGCAATGTTGATTTTAATATTTTCATATTTTTAGGACAACATCAAGCCAGCAGCTTGCAAATCAGTACTCGTGTAATACGGGATTTAATGTAACCAAGAAGACATACGCATTTTTTAAAAGGTAACCTGGAGAGGATTTTATGAAATAAATGAATTCGGATATAAAATGTGATTGTTTTATTTCCAAAAGTTTCTGATAACAGAGTTCAAGAAAAGCAAAATGTGTTGAACCACTATTTATATTAGCATTTTTGCAATAAAAATAATGAAAGAGGTCCTGGCAAAATAGGAGGAGCCATCCCCTTCAGGGACAAACCTTTCAGGGTAGGAAGGGGGTTGCCTCGAGATGGGACCCCCCCCCCCTCTCACAACTACCCCTTTGTTATAAGGGCATACTCCGACCCTTGAGGTACCATTCAATTCAAAAAGTTCCTAGCCTTCAGCCAGTTACAAACCGCCTATTCTGCCAGTATCTTGATCGAAGTGTTTTCTGAAAATATCGAAGTTTTTCTTTCAGGATTTCTCAAGTCAAATATTTGCTTACTCCAAACCTTATAAGACTGCTTACTACCATTTTGAACGAAATTCCCACATTAATATTTACTGGAAGGAAATGCTGAAGTCCTTTTGGTTCTGATCGCTATCCGACCAGTAAATAGTAGGTAACTTGCTCAAGTAAATTTTATTTTAAACAAGTTGTGAGGTCGAAATGAGACGTCGTTAAATCAATTCCTATCAACCTCACAACTTGTACTTTCCAACTACGAAATTGACTACTGGCAATCGAATTGAGACGTCTTTGAGTCAGTTTCAGTCAACGGCCGGTAGTTGACTAGTAGTAGCTCAAAATTGGAATGCTGACGTCACTTGACTGCTCGCTACCAATTTGGATGCATCATTATATCTAGATGCATTATTATATCTTGTCAGTAAAATAGTGCAGGGTAGTAAGTAGGAGGAGGGCAGGGTAGGAGTATGTAACTAAATTGTCCTGAGTCAAATTGTGTTCCCTTGGAGTAAGAACACAAAATATAATGATAAAGACAGGCTACCACTTTCAACGCATCTGATCCTAGCCGAGATGACGAGCTCCATGCGCCTACGTTTGCCCCGTGGGTCCCCACTGCCCGCACCCCGTCAACCAGGGTAGACGGCAGCATGCGGCTATCGACTACTAACCCTCAATGAACCTTACTTCATGCAATGAATCTTAGTAGATGCAAAATAACTCCACAGATAAATACTTCATTAGACCTGAAGTCCTTCACGATTGAAAAAAAAAAAAAAAAACACAAAGAATTATTATTTTAAACTAAAGATCGCCCATTTGCAAGAATATGATATAATTAATTAGTTTTTCCAAAAATCATATACCTATAGGGTGACCTCACCAATTAGTGAACACTTAAGCTCGTTGCCCACTGAAAGTTGACTTTGAAGTTTCATATCATGGTTCCTAATTTATATTTTCGTGATCCGTTTTTTAATTCTTGTACAGAATTTAACGCAGAACAACTTTGATTAAGAAGTTAATCATGTAAAAGAAGGTTGGTGTTCAATTAGGAACGTTTTAAGTGAAAAGTGCCTATATTCCAATTAGTGAACAAGCACTGCCCTAACTGTGAACATGAAGTGACCAATTTGTGAACGCTTCCTGAGCTACGTGAGATACAAAGGTAGTAGGTTCCTTAAAAGTTAATAAACACCCATTGATACATTTTAATAAATAATTAATGATTATTTCACTATAATAATTAATGGTAATTCACTAAAGACTCAATAAGACAAATTAATATAACTCTGAACCATGAAAAGTCCAACATTTTTATTTTAAAATTTGTGAACCTAGTAGGCTTAATAAATTGATAAATGCCTTTGAACGGCAACACGAAACTAAAATTTTGATAGTATAAATTTGTTTCCTGAAAATACCAAGGTACTTCTATTAGTTTATCAACTTTGGGTATGGGTTTAGCAATTTGAGTTGCTTTTTGAGTTTTTAAGACGTCCAACAGTAGGACATGGGCATCCTTATGCAATTAATCTGGGGTGAAGGAGGACAACACTCAACGGAGGGAAACATAACAACATAAACATTCGTTTTAGAACATTATGAATCCAAATCCGCGAGAAACCCCCATAGTTGTATGTCTGTGTGTGTGTGACTAAATCATGTGTACTCTGCCCAGGCCTTATTCGCCAACCGATTTTTGAGATTCTTATTTATTCGACTCCGATAACTTTCGACTTCCACAATATTTCACCAGAGTATAGAAATTAGCATGGAAAAGGGGAAAGTTGGGAAATAATATTCACAAAATATACGATTTGTCATTCAATATTTCAGTTACTTTAGAGCTTACTAATTGTATCCAATGATGTCGTTTATTGGAAATTAGGGAAAAACTCTCAATACACCTTTGGATTTTCATGAATTATTTTTTGTGCCACCATAGAACAAATCTGTGGTGCCACCATGGTAGTCCACTATTTCTAAATCAAAATACTGACTAAATTACATTGAATGAAACCTTTTTGTGCAGAAGGAAGGTAAATAAGAATGCATGTTTTATCGCGTACGAACTGGTTCAAATTGAACTAATCCTTATCCATTGGGATGTCCTCTGAATGCATACATTCCTAAACAATGTTTTTCTACAACATTTTCTTCTCTTCTCTTCATTCTCTCGTCTTTTTTCGTAGTTGTTCCTTCCTGGTTGTCAAATCCTTTCCCTCCCTCATTTTCTTCTCTTCTATTTTTGCTTTAACAATTTCTTCTCTAGCCTTTTCTTATTAATTTCTTGTATTTCTCTCTATTCAGGTAACGTAATGCACCAATGAACTGAAGTGTGCTTTTCATCAGGTTTTTTCCTTCTTTTCGTACCAGCAGTCTTGGATGAGCTAGGCATTAAATTTGTAGTTTTTTTGCTGTACCTTACCTTAGCTTAGCTTAGCTTTATCTACTATCCAACCTTCTAGAGTTATTTTTTCTTCCCTAGTTTTTCTTTTCTATGTATACCTAAAGATAAAGCTAGGAATAGTCGAATAAGCCTGTGCCAGAAAGTGTTCACTAATTGGAAAGCAGGAACCAATTCGTGAACGACCATGAGTCATCTCAAAAGAAGCTGTTCACAAACTGGTAAACTTACTTTTTTAGTGTCTGCCAAGATACGCAACGACCTTGAGGAAATTTTTGGATTGAAAATAACCTCAACATTCAGTAAATGAACCAAGCGCATGTTTACCAGTTTGTGAACGGCCGTTCACGAATTGGAAAACATTGACTTTTTGATACCAGTTTGAAAACACTTAGCAAATTGAACAAAATCGCAACATCAACTAAATCTTTGGTGTTTTTCTTATGTAAGAAGTTATAACGAATATTATACACACAAAAAGTACATGAAAAAAACTGAAGAAACCATTACAATGCAAGTACAACTGAATCAGAAATTAGGGCTTACTTTGATGGGGCAGTACCTGTAGAGGCACTCTTGGAACTGAATGCAAGATAACCTCGTCTGTATCTGAACTAACTCAACGATACTTCACAGTGCGCTCTATGGGAACTTGTAGTAACCAATTAAAATCAGAAAAAGCAACAGATCGCGCCAGAAGTCTTAATCTAGTTTATTTTCTCCCAAAGTGTTCACGAACTGGGGGGTGTTCACAAATTGGTGAGGTTACCCTACATACATTTCGAGCTGATGACACCGTAGGCGAAATATTCTCGGTTACTTGTGAGTCTACATTAATGCTTCTCTATTTTCGCACATTCTGTTATTCCTTAATTAATAATGTTTCACACGCGACTGTTTTCGATTTTCATCCCAATATTATATAAATAATATACACATACATTTTGCAACATACAGTCTGCTGCGGCGCCCACCCACCACTTCTATCGTCTGGCCCCTCAGATCTTCGAGGCGGAGCGCTAATTTCGTTGAAAAAACGCTGCAAATCATTGCTCAAAGGTTTATTATTTTTTGTATAGATCACCCTTCTGTATAGATCACTGGTTCTCCATCAATAGCACCTACCACCATCTGTATTCTCCATTGACCCGCCCTCTCAAATTTCAGCTTCCTGCGTTCAACAGAAGAGAAAATGGCCTTGGAGCTCACTCAGCTGATCAGTGACCACTCATGCGCCTTCAGCATTCTCCATTGACCCGCCCTCTCAAATTTCAGCTTCCTGCGTTCAACAGAAGAGAAAATGGCCTTGGAGCTCACTCAGCTGATCAGTGATCACTCAGGCGCCTTCAGCATTCTCCATTGACCCGCCCTCTCAAATTTCAGGTTCCTGCGTTCAACAGGAGAGGAAATGGCCTTGGAGCTCACTCAGCTGATCAGTTACCACTCAGGCGCCTTCAGCATTCTCCATTGACCCGCCCTCTCAAATTTCAGCTTCCTGCGTTCAACAGAAGAGAAAATGGCCTTGGAGCTCACTCAGCTGATCAGTGACCACTCATGCGCCTTCAGCATTCTCCATTGACCCGCCCTCTCAAATTTCAGGTTCCTGCGTTCAACAGGAGAGGAAATGGCCTTGGAGCTCACTCAGCTGATCAGTTACCACTCAGGCGCCTTCAGCATTCTCCTTTGACCCTGCCTCTAAAATTTCAGCTTCCTGCGTTCAACAGGAGAGGAAATGGCCTTCGAGCTCACTCAACTGATCAGTGACCACTCAGGCGCCTTCAGCATTCTCCATTGACCCGCCCTCTCAAATTTCAGGTTCCTGCGTCCAACAGGAGAGGAAATGGCCTTGGAGCTCACTCAGCTGATCAGTTACCACTCAGGCGCCTTCAGCAATCTCCATTGACCCTGCCTCTCAAATTTCAGGTTCCTGCGTTCAACAGGAGAGAAAATGGCCTTGGAGCTCACTCAGCTGATCAGTGACCACTCAGGCACCTTCAGCAATCTCCATTGACCCGCCCTCTAAAATTTCAGCTTCCTGCGTTCAACAGGAGAGGAAATGGCCTTGGAGCTCACTCAGCTGATCAGTGACCACTCAGGCGCCTTCAGTATTCTCCATTGACTTTTGATTATGGAAATTTGATTACTGGTTACGCAGAAGGCAAAACTGTATAGAAATCGAAGAAATGAACAGCAATCGCATTTTAGTCAGAAAAAATTTCAACGGAGATTAGACCTCTTTTGCGATTCACACTCATGATTCTGTTTTATCGAAGGAAAACCTTCAAGTACTCGTAGGGACTGAACGGTTTGCCCTACAGAGCTCCGGGTGGTCTCAAAATTTTTTTAAAATTCAGTACTATTTAAAATTAGTGAAAAAACGATACCTTTATTTCGAGAGTTTTCGAGCTAGGGCACTCTTGAAAATTTCAACCCTTAATTTTCACCCCTTAGAAGTGACCTATTTGGTGTTTCTAGCAATTACGACTATTTTACTTTGAGTCAAACAAGTCTCGAATTGTAGAACACGAAAGAATGGAGATTTTATTCCGTAATATCAACAATAATTACTTGCTCCTAGTAACGATCTTCGAAACTGTAGTGTAACCACTACAGGATTCCCCTTCCCCTCACGAAACTGAAATGAAAGCAGGTTTTAACCTGTCAATGGAAACTGTTTGTAATCGATTGCCAGTCTCAATTTCAAAAGTCTTCTCGTTCCGCTTCATGACTTTCAAAGGTCCCTCATACGGTCTTTGTAGTGACGTCTTAGGTCGATCCACCCGAAGAAAAACGTGACTCGCTGTACGTAGATCCTTAGGTACATAAATTCGCGGTATCTGCGTCCTTGTTGGAGGCATCACTTGTCTTCCCACGTGGGCCTTAAGTAACTTTACGTACGTCGATGGTTCCAACTGTCGAGGTTCTTCAAAGAAATCCCCTGGGAGCCTTATAATCGCACCAAAAACCAACTCAGCCGAAGATGCTCCCCAATCTTCGTGCACTGTGCTTCTTAAGCCAAGTAGGATTTTTGGCAGGCTCTCCACCCAGTTTCTGGTGTTCGAACACCTGATCCTTTCCTTGAGCGTTCTGTGCCAGCGTTCAACCATCCCGTCTGCCTGAGGGTGGTATGCAGTAGTTCGAATTCTTTGAGTGCCCATCCTGGACCAAAGTTCGGCCATGAGCTGACTTTCGAACTGTGGTCCCTGATCGGTAGTCACGGTTAACGGTACTCCATATCGTGGTACCCAAGAATCGTGGACCGTGCGATGCACTCTGCCCGAATGTCAGCCATCGGAAAAGCTTCTGGCCAACGAGTAAAACGGTCAATGAAGGTCACACAAAACCGTTTGTCTCGCACAGGTGGTAACGGTCCCACAATGTCGATATGAATGTGGCTGAATTTCTCATTTGGTTCCAGAAATTTTCCGACAGGACTCTTTGTGTGTCTCACTACCTTGCTGAGTTGACAATCCATGCACGCTTTCACCCAGTTTGCAATATCCCTTCTCATGCCTGGCCATACTGCGCGATCCTGAATCAACTTCAATGATCCTTTAACACCTGGATGTGCCATCCTATGGATTCTTTCAAAGGTGTTCTGACGGAAAATAGTTGGGAGGAATGGTCGGAATCTCATCTCCCTCATTTCTCCCCATACCTCTTCCAAGTCACATGTTCTTTTTTCTAGTTTTAACGAAGTTTTCTGACCTTTTAAAATATTCTGGAGTTCTTGATCCATTTTCTGAGCAGCTGCGAGCTCCTTTCCGGAAATATCGGCTAGTAATGACAGAGTTGCAACTCTGGATAAAGCATCTGCAACCTCATTCAACTCCCCCGCTGTATGTCTCAGTTCAGTGGTATACTGAGAAATGAAGTTGAGGTAACGTCTTTGCTGTGGAGTAGCCTTGTCTAAATTTTGAGAAAATGCAAAAGAAAGTGGCTTGTGGTCTGTATTGATGCTAAAAATCTGACCTTCTAGCTCATGTTTGAAATATCTTACTCCCTCATACATTGCCAAAAGTTCCCTATCATAGGTACTGTATTTTCTTTGTGCGTCATTGAGTTTTTTGGAGAAAAATCCCAGTGGTTTCATCCCCATCTTGGTCTCTTGCTGCAGCACTCCTCCAATTGCTGTATCCGACGCATCGACAGCCAATGATAATGGAGCTTCCTTCCCCACCGGAAAACTTAGAGTAACAGCCGCTGCGAGTGATTCTTTGCAATTCTGGAAAGCAGTCCGTGTTTTCTCATCCCATATAATCGGCGTTCTATCATTTTTAATATTTCCACCCATCAATTGGTATAAAGGAATTTGAGTTTCCACAGCTTTAGGGATGAAACGGCGGTAAAAATTGATCATTCCCAGAAACCGTTTGAGCTGGTCCTTTGTTTTGGGCAATGGAAAGTCTATAATGGCCTGGGTCTTCTTTTGAGTAGGTCTGACTCCTGTCTTATCCACTTCATGCCCCAAAAACAAAATCTTAGATTGTCCAAAAGTAGATTTTTCTTCGTTGATGATCAAACCGAACTTCCTGAAACGCTGAAACACCAATCTCAGATGCTTCTTGTGCTCCTCAAGCCCTGCTGAGGCCACCAGTACGTCGTCAAGATAGGCAAACGTGAAGTTGAGTCCTTCCAAAACCTTGTGCATGAAACGCTGGAATGTCTGTGCTGCATTTCTCAACCCAAAAGGCATGGCTGGGAATTCAAACATCCCAAAAGGAGTCGTAATGGCCGTCTTCTGGATATCCTCTGCAGCAACAGGAATTTGGTGGTAAGCTTTCTTCAGGTCGATTGTGGAAAATATACTTTTGCCTTCAAGTATTTGTGCGAAATCTCTTATAAGTGGGAGAGGGTAGCGGTCTGGGATGGTAACCTTGTTTAGAGCCCTGAAGTCCCCACAAGGCCTCCACTCTCCATTTTTTTTGGCCACCATATGCAAAGGACTAGCCCAAGGGCTGTCAGACCTTCTGCAGATGTTTGATTCCATCATGCTTTCAAATTCCTTTTGTGCATTTGCAAGTTTATCTGAGAGTAGTCGTCTTGGTCTTGAAAACAAAGGGGGTCCCTTTGTTTTTATTACATGTACGATGTTATGTTTAGCTATGCCTGGTTTTTTATCTTCACCAATTATTTCTGGGAATTCCTTCAGTATGTTTCTGAAAGGGCAGTCATTCGTGATTGCTCCCACAGCTTTCAAGGCGATCAGCCTCTTTCCAACTAAATCAGGTAACAACTTGTTCCTCTTCAAAAAATCGGCCCCAATAACCGGTTCGGTTATATCAGCCACAATGAAGTTCCAATGAAATGGTGATTCAAATCCTATATCAAACTCAAGCTTGACTGTGCCAAATTTTGGAACTGAATTTCCTCCAATGGTGCTAATAACCCCAGTTTGAGCCTGATTGGTGGTTGCTGCATATTGTTTTGGTAATACGGAGACTTCAGCTCCGGTGTCAATCAAAAATACCAAATTAGAGCGTTTGTCTTTCATGTACAAACGAGGACTATAATCAGGTTTAGGGCTACTCTCATGTTTTTGAAGCAGCCCACCTAGGCGTTTTTTGGAAATGAACATGGTGGTAGGCACTTGAATGCCTTATCCCTGAACTGTCGATGAAACCTACACCAACCTGAAGCGATCTCCTCCTCCTTCTCATTCTTTGGTTTTACGAGAATTTGCGTTCTCAAGGCAGCTACCTGAGCCGTCAGCCTTGCAATTTGATCCTCTGCATTAAACCCAAGTGCAGACGTTCCAACATCTTGCAGGCTGGCAACCCTCCGGTTGTCATTCAGCGCTGCGAGTTCATCTGCCTTGGCAGCTAACTCTACCAAAGGTTCATTTGTTGCTGCCAGTACTGTACGAAGTGGGTCAGGAAGCCTTCGTAGCCACAAGTTGCGCAAGTAAGCTTCTGACACGAGGTCGAGTCCTATTGCCTGCATCTGTGTAAGAAGGTAAGATGGTTTATTTGTTCCTAGCTCCATGCTGGCTAGCTTATCTTGTTTTTCACTCAAACTATCTGAAAATTTGAGGATCAGCTCAGCTTTGAGGGCTTCATATTTACCAAAAATTGGAGGGTCAACAACAAGCCTCTGGACCTGCTCTGCTACGTCCATCTCCAGCACTCCGACAATGCAACTGTACTTGTCGTCATCTTCAACCATTCTTGCGGTTCTGAACAAAGCGTCGCACTGTGCAAACCAGAGTTTGACATTTTGTTTTGCAAATTGTGGGAGTTTGGGAGGCCTAGGTCTTTCCTGTCGATCTGGTCGATCGTCACACTGTTCTGACGACCCTTGTATTGGATTACTGCTTAATCCTAAGGAAATTTGACTCACCTGTCCTGGAGTTTTCTTTTTCATCTTTTTTATCCTCAAAATCTCTCTTTGCCTAGCGGTTGACATACTATCTTATTCTCAATTCAAACGGGGTCACCACTTTGGTGTTTCTAGCAATTACGACTATTTTACTTTGAGTCAAACAAGTCTCGAATTGTAGAACACGAAAGAATGGAGATTTTATTCCGTAATATCAACAATAATTACTTGCTCCTAGTAACGATCTTCGAAACTGTAGTGTAACCACTACAACCTACATCAACCAAAAGCTTCGCGGCACAACTAGACCCCAAATGGAGCCCATATACCAAATTTCATCGAAATCGGTCCATGGTAACTAAGAAAAGTGCGGCGTACGGCGTACGGCGGACGGACGGAAATTTTTTTATTCGATTTTCGGATTCTACGTACCTTGAAACGTAAAACATCAAATTTTGAGGGGGGGTTAAAATTTGTTTTTTCTTGCTCGATTCCAAAGGCTTATTATTGAAAATAATAAACCAAAATGCACGTTTTTCCGCGTTCAAATACAAATTTCCCCCGTAAATTTGGTTATAAAATATTTTTTAGTTAACCATTGGAAAGCTGAGATTTTGCTCAGTTTTTGCTATTCTTGCATCTTGAAAAAATATGGGTTCTCATATTTCAATTTGCGATTAAAAAATGCAAGGCTTCCAAAATTACGTAAAATTTTCTTTTTAGAGGACGTTTTCATGTCTCAAACCTAGACTCAAAAAAAAGTAAAGGCATATATCCGATAGGAAATTTAATGCTCTTTCCAATGGCATCCTCAAATTAAAATTTACACAGTAAATTTAAGGTGTTATGACCGATCTAATGACATAAGGTCACAATCAAGAAAAAAACGCTGCAAATCATTGCTCAAAGGTTTATTATTTTCTGTATAGATCACCCTTCTGTATAGATCACTGGCTCTCCATCAATAGCACCTACCACCATCTGTATTCTCCCTTGACCTTCCCTCTCAAATTTCAGCTTCCTGCGTTCAATAGGATTGAAAATGGCTTCAGAGCTCACTCAGCTGATCAGTGATCTGAAGAGTGAAGAAGATCTCCTCGAATGCTGGATACGCCTGAAAGAGCAATTCCATTCAATAGGAGTAAAAATGGTTTTGGAGCTCACTCAGCTGATCAGTGATCTGAGGAGTGAAGAAGATCTCCTCGAATGCTGGAGACGCCTGGAAGAGCACTTCCATTCAATAGGATTGAGAATGGTTTTGGAGCTCACTCAGCTGATCAGTGATCTGTGGATTGAAGAAGATCTCCTCGAATGCTGGAGACGCCTGGAAGAGCACTTCCATTCAATAGGATTGAAAATGGCTGTGGAGCTCACTCAGCTGATCAGTGATCTGAAGAGTGAAGAAGCCTTTGAGCAATGATTTGCAGCGTTTTTTACCCACCAACATTTTTTTTTACCTACCAACTTTTTTTTACCTACCAGCTAGGTACTACCTACCACACCATACTGGCTTCACACCTTCACAATCAAGTTTATTAGAAAGAACTAAACGCTTCACACTCGATTGGAAAAATAGAATGCTTCTTATGGAAATTTGATTACTGGTAACGCAGAAGCCAAAACTGTATACAAATCGAAGAAATGAACAGCGATCGCGTTTTAGTCCGATAAAATTTGAATGGAGATTAGACCTCTTTTGCGATTCACACTCATGATTCTGTTTTATCGAAGGAAAACCTTCAAGTACTCGTAGGGACCGAACGGTTTGGCCTACAGAGCTCCGGGTGGTCTTAAAAATTTTAAAAAATTCAATACTATTTAAAATTGGTGAAAAAACGATACCTTTATTTCGAGAGTTTTCGAGCTAGGGCACTCTTGAAAATTTCAACCCTTAATTTTCACCCCTTAGAAGTGACCTACATCAACCAAAAGCTTCGCGGCACAACTAGACCCCAAATGGAGCCCATATACCAAATTTGAACCAAATCGGTCCAGTGTTGCTAAGAAAAGTGCCGCGTACGGCGTACGGCGTACGGCGGACGGACGGAAATTTTTTTATTCGATTTTCGTATTCTACGTACCTTGAAACGTAAAACATCAAATTTTGAGGGGGGGTTAAAATTTTTTTTTTCTTGCTCGATTCCAAAGGCTTATTATTGAAAATAATAAACCAAAATTTAAAGTAGAAATAACTCGAAAACAAAGGGTTTAAAAAAAAATGTCTACGAGACATTTTTGGTTGCAAAGTAGTTTTAGAATCGACTGGTACAGTATGGTAGACCAGTTAGGCTTACAGCCTGTACATGTGGCGGTCCGCCCAATAACTTGAGTAAGTTCTAATTGATTAGTAAAACATTTTAAGTTTTCGCCAAAATGTTCGTAACAACAAAAAAAAAGACGAGTTCGTTAGCCAGAAATTTTAGACAACCCTAAGGGGTTCAAAATAAGTTTAAAAAATCGAGTTTTCCTCGGTTTTTTGCGGTTATTACTTTCAAAATCGTAGTAATGTATGATATATTAGGATTCAGCCCAAAATTTCTGAAGATGTAAGTAACTTAAGATTTATTACCATAATTACCTATCAAGTACCGTTTCCTGCCACCAATTCTGCCACCTACTTCCTTATTGAATGTCTTCCTGTATTCTTTATAGATTTGCATGATTAGGACCCTGATTCAGGGTCGAAAAGTCGCGATGGAATAAAGAAATTCAAAACAATCAAGTCTATTGTGAAGCTTGCGTTGTAATAGAATCCTAAATAATGCACTTAACTAAATAAAATAAAGTACACAGACTCGACTTGACATCAGACTTCACAATAATTTAATTTCGACATAGGTTACGGTTTTTCACATTTATGTTTACTCGTTGCTAGGGATGTTATTTTAATAGTTATGGAGTAGCCACTTCAACAGTCCTGTTACACTCTCCCCCACTCAAGTTTCATCATTGCTCCTGCAATGATATCGAAGGACATTTTTTATTGCCGCGCATGCTGTCTGTCCATCGTCAGAAGCATACTTGATGGCCTTGGGAAATCCATTCATCAGGATGATTTCGTTTATTTTGTATGGCCCCATAACGACCGGGTTTTTTCCTGAGTAGCCATGCTGAACTAGAATAAGATCGCCAACCTTCAATCGTGGTGTGCGACTACAGTGGTTCTTATCAAAATTTGCTTTCATTCTCCGACGATATGCATTTCGCTGTTCTTCAGTCAAAGGTTGTTCCTTAAGCTGGTCTCTTGTGATGCCATATTCACCATCTCCTGGAAATAAGGGTGGGATTCCAAATAACATGAAGTGAGGAGAACATCCAATTCCTGCGGAGTGAGTCCTATTCAAATGCTTAACTGCTGCTTCGAGAGTCACTTTCCATCCTCCAGCATTTGTTGGGTAACACGTCAAAAACTGTTTCAAGTCCCGAACTTTGCGTTCTGCAAGCCCATTACCAGCAGGATGATATGGCGCCGTAGTTATCAGCGAGATTCCATGATCATCAGCAAATTTTCGAATCACGGCAGACACAAATTGAGGGCCATTATCCGTCACTATTCTCTTCACCTTATCCAGGTATGGGAAGGCTTTCAGGTAATTCAATACTGCTACTGAACTCTCCTTCATTGCCTTTGCATAGGTATACCGTGAGAATTCATCGATCAGGACTAGAAAAGATTTAGTTTGCCGTTGAGTCTCGGACTTCTTAGAGATTTCTGCAAAGTCGAGGTGAATTGTTTCAAATGGATTTGTTGATGTTTTCGGAAGAATTAGAATATCTGGTTTGGATCTATATTTAAATTTGGTAATTTGGCATTGATGACAACTTCTTATATATTTTAATATGTCGTTCTTCATTTTTGGCCAAAAAAATCGTTGTTTCAACTTTAGATACGTTTTAAGGAAACCATCGTGTCCCCCCGAGTCCACTCGTATTTGTTCCTTGAAAGCCTATAGGGTTTTTGCTTTATGACGGGTGCATCAATTTTCAGATTGAATGGAATGGAGTAAGTTGGGTAGAGATTGTCTTCACCAGGAAATAGCTTGAAGATGTCCTCTTTACAGAAAACACGACGAACGCAATCTCCACCAGACACCATGGATACTTGATCAGCTTTGGGTTCAATCAACCTGTAGCCCAAGGCAGTCAAGGTTGGCAGCCCAATTATTAGATCATAGTTAGAATGATCAAGCATGAATGCATCCACACTTATGACCTTGTTCCCTAATGTTATAACTAACTTGGTAGAGCTTGTTACTTTTTCCAAGGAACCATTGAATCCTCTAAGGACATGATCAATTTTAGAATGAGACCAACTATTTTCCAATACTGCGTCCGTTCGAACCACGTTCACAGAAGCACCAGTGTCCAACAGTGCTTTCATTGGGACGCCATTCACAGTGAAACTACGAATCAAAAGAGGGTACGTCGTATGCGAACGTGAGTGAAAGGAAGAGAATATGTCACTAACCGCAATTGATCGAGATTTACTTACATCTTTCTCCGCAATTTCACCTCCACCGATAGTTTCTTCGTCTCCTGAACCTGGGTAGATTGGCCTCATGGCTCCTAGCTTTTTCCTCAGGTCACCTCTTGAATCTTGCAAGCATGGGGTTAGAAGATCTTGAAGTGAAGCAGGAAGTCCCATGACTATCTTTATGTTGAACGCTCGGTCTGAGATCTTTCCGTATGCTCTGTGAATCCGTCGTTCTTTTTCGTAGAAATAGTCCATGAGGTTTCCACCACTGTAAGTCCATTCATCTGCCTGCTGCGCTAAATCCAGTAGGTTTTGACCAAAAGAGCTGACAAAGGACTGCTTCCAATCAATCCAGCATTCCTTTTCTTCCCGCATCTGTGCATAATACCATTTTTCAGCCATACTCCCGGGCGTAAAAGCAGACTGTAAATGAATTATCTTGTCGATATCTGAATCCCATCTATTATACTTGCAAATACGTTCAAATATGATCATCCACGTTTCTGGATCATCAGTGTACGCATCAAATTTAGGGACAGACATGCTATCGAACGGCTGTTGAGTGATTTGCTTCAATTCACTACTGAATTTACTGGACAGGGTTTTCAACATTTTAGCCTGGTTTTCTTGTTGGGTTGACATGATGGTTCGCATGAAACCCAATAACTCACCACTGGTCGTATTTCCGATTGAAGAAGTTGAACCAAAACATGTTGCCATCGTAGGTATATCCGACTGCGCCAGTGTGAAGCTTGCGTTGTAATAGAATCCTAAATAATGCACTTAACTAAATAAAATAAAGTACACAGACTCGACTTGACATCAGACTTCACAATAATTTAATTTCGACATAGGTTACGGTTTTTCACATTTATGTTTACTCGTTGCTAGGGATGTTATTTTAATAGTTATGGAGTAGCCACTTCAACAGTCCTGTTACATCTATGAAGGTCAATCAACCACCTCATCATATACTTCAACTAGACAGTTCTACACTCCATATATATTACATATCGACACCTTAAAGCACAAAGGGGCTATGTCCATCCATCTTCCACATTTAAATTTTTTATTCAACTTCAGAAAAACTCAAATTCAACAAAATTATTATTGACTTTTTTGACGATTATAGCTCGAAAATTTCTTGAAGAAATTAAAGAGTTTGATGTAATAAGCCATTATTTCAGGAATTGTGCACTGGTGATAACTTCTTTAGCGTTTTTTTCAAAACTCCGTTTATGGACATAGCCCCTTTGTGCTTTAAGGTATCGATATAATAATGAAAAAGTGCCTGTATGTGTTTTACCCAAAAATTCAGTACCCGTGTGGGTACTATGTGAGTTCGTGGAGACGAGAATAACGTGAATATGGACTCCTAACATCTTCGAAACATACCCTGTGCATAGGTATGTCGGTATGGTATACTGAAAATCGAAAAAAACCAACAATAGCTGTGTGGGTACTCTATGCGCTCCTGGTGACAAGTAGAACACGAATATGGACTTCTAACATCTTCAGAACATAGCCTGTGCATACAGTATGTTAGCATAGTAGGCTATATTATAGCCATATTAGCAAAATTTCAAAAAAAAGGAGGAAACGATCAAAAAAAAAAAAAAATAAAACTTCTTACTAGCTCATATTATTGAGTTGATAGTTGCCTTTTGTTAGCATTGTTTCTTTCCATAACCATAGCTTCAACTGAAAGATTTCTTTGAAAATTCGCTAATTAATTCATGCTTCACGAATAGACTTTTTTATTTGATAGGAAGTGCCGACCACCAAAATTTGTTATCTCAAAGTTGTGGGTGCCTTCATTGCGAAATTTAGTTTTATCCTCCCCAACTTATTGAAGTCTTTTCTATTCACTCTAAACTGCTCTTCGAAAAACGGCGCGCACTGCTGGATTCACAAAATCATACCAGGGAAAATCAAGATCATGCTGAAGGTCATCCTACCCCACTATTACAGCCCCTGAAATGGTAAATCCTGTCCTACGTAGGGAAACGAGAGAGCCGTGTGAGAGGGCTTTGGGGTGATATTACTTCATCCCAGAGGAGAGTGGAGAAGCATGAGGTAATATTAACTCATCCGCATCGAATGGTTCAAAGAAGCACAACTGACTTAATTGAAATTCTCTCCGTAGAAACGAACAAAGATCGCATTTACCAAGGCGGTTAAAAAAGTAGGATATAAGGACACTTTGAAGGAGAAGCGTTGGGCGACCATAGGAAGGGTCGTAGGCAGTCACGTGTAATCCCGATCAACTCCCTTTTGAGATGATACATCGTTCGGATGGTCTCATTGTTCGCACTATTCTGGTTAAATTTTGGGTAGTAATACGGTCGTAAGGCGTACGCTGCACTTTCCTTAGTTAACAAGGACCGATTATGATGACATTTGGTATAAGGGCTACTACAATTGGGGTCTTGTTGTGCTCCGAAGATTTTGGTTGATGTCAGTCACTCCTAAGGGTTGTAAAATAAGGGCTGAAATTTTCAATACGCCCTAGCTCAACAAATTTCGATAGGTATGAAGCTATTGGTTTTTAATTTTTTAATTTAATAAAGAATTAAATTTTTAGAATCGAATGAGAACAACCAGGCTTCTGTAAGATCAACCGTTCGATCCATATGAGAACTTAAGTGTCGGACTTAGGAAATACCTACGATAAATCGCTAAAGAGGCCTAATATCCGTTAAAATGTTAGCTATCCAAGATGCAATCGTTGTTCGTTCCTTCGAGTTGTACTCATTTTTGCGTCCTTAGCAACCGGTAATCAAATTTCCTAATTAAAGGAATCGAAAAATCCATATAAACTCGATAAATCCATATAAACTTGTAACTCCATATAAACTTGTAAATCCATATAAACTTGTGAAGCAAACATATGGTTGATGGGTAGTTACAATGGTAAAGCTGTGTTCTTTGCAGACGAGTAATCTATACAGAAAAATAATAAACCTTTGCGTCATAAATTGCTGCGTTCTTTCTATACTTATCGACAAATGTACTACAGTTACAAATATATTAACAATTACCGAGGAGAAGTTCTTTTTTTAGTAACACCTGTTCCCGGTAGAATTTCAGTTCCGTCGCAATTGTTTATGAAGCGAAAATATGGTTAGTAGGAAGTGGCAAGCTGTTTTCTTTGCAGGCAAGTGATCTTTTTTTAAACTTTATTATTTAAAGAATCTAGTACAGTTAGGAATGCAGACGGACACAGTAAGGCTAAGCCCTAATTAACGTGACACTTGATGTTATGTGCGATTCATCAATCGACCTACTAACCTGAGTTTCGTGCTTTGATTATTACTCGTATTTAGTTCTTAGAGTTATAATAAAATAATAGAATGAAAAAATAGTTCTTTTGTAAAATTAGCGAAGAATTTATAGGTAAGTGCGTTTTAAGTTATAATTTAGAATATTTATATGTTGTTAGTTATTTTATGTAATTACTATTTATTTATTTTATTTCCTACTTCAGTCAAGGTCTTGTGGTCGTTTTTTCCTGATTCTCCGTTCAGGTGGTCGTGGCGGAGGGCGTTCGACGATGCTGTGTATCAAGCTGTTTGTATGATTGGTCATCGAGGTTGTGTTGATAGGATTCCTTGATGACTTCAGGAACCGTACCGATTTCGAGTTTCAGTGCTGCATTCTGGCGAGTGATCTACCCAGAAAAATAATAAACCCTTGTGAAAGAATTTCCAGCGTTTCTAATAAGCACGTACATTGAGCTATTATAATATAATAGTTATATTAATATTATAATATAATAAACATGTTATGTTGATAAAAATTATTTTATGTTATTACGACCAAAATTTAATAAGAAACTGTTCGAAGAGATATTTTTTGTCACTCATTCCCAATTTTCCAATTATGAGTGCCCAATTTTAGACTGACAATTCTGCTGTTGCGGTGTAACATGTTACAGAGGGAGGCGGATTAAATACCTAAAGGAGCGTTTTCCTGTCGACGGGTTATATTCCGTCGCGTCGAACGGAGTACGCCGGCGGGGTCCCGTCGGGCGGAGAGTGGCGTACCACGCAGCGTGTTAATGTTTTCCTGTGAGCGTGTTACTATCGATGTCACGCGGAGGGACAACCGTTTTCACTTGAGCTGTCTAGAAGTCAAAAAGTCAACCATGTCTTTCCGCGGTAAAAAATGAGTTTGTTGGCCATCATAGACCAAGTGTTCATGATGGAGAAGATATAATTATAAGAGAAGATATAATTATAATAATTGTTGCTGAACCAAGTGTTCATGATGGAGAAGATATAATAATTGTTGCTGAACTCCTCCGACGGAAGCCTACGGATCAAATGTTCCTAGAAAGAGAAGAAGAATGAGCATACAACACTCTCATCACTCAACACCTACTAGTTAATGGAGTTAGATTCAAAGAATATTGTCGGTTCACGCATGTTCAATTCTCCTTCTCAATTTCCCTGGTACGAGAAAAGTTGAGTCCCTTACGGTAGAGTAGCAAAACCAATATCATCCTGGGGTATGTTCACTAAATCAAAAAATATAATTTGGTGGTAATAAAGTTCATTGGTTGGTACATATGCAAGGGTGCTAGACAATAATATTATAAAGATTAAAATTTAATCAATCAAATTTAATAATTAAATACAATGTTTAATATTGTAAAGATTAATATATATATATTAATATTAATTAATATATTAATATTAATAATATATTCGAGGAAGTCTTCTTCACTCTTCAGATCACTGATCAGCTGAGTGAGCTCCGAAGTCATTTTCAATCCTATTGAACGCAGGAAGCTGAAATTTGAGAGGGAAGGTCAAGGGAGAATACAGATGGTGGTAGGTGCTATTGATGGAGAACCAGTGATCTATACAGAAGGGTGATCTATACAGAAAATAATAAACCTTTGAGCAATGATTTGCAGCGTTTTTTTTTTTTTACACAGATTCAAACCTTTTTCACATGAAATTAATCTTTTTGCGAATGAACTCAAACTCTTGACAGTAAACAAATAGTAAGTGTCAGATGCGCATGCGTATCCCGTCAGCGTCGAGCGTCATAGACACCTCCTGAAGCACTCGAGCGTCTTACGTCGACGGAACACGCCAGCGGAAGACGTACTCCGCTCGACAGGAAAACGTTTGCCTTCTTTTCCCATTGAAGGAGTGGTCGACGTGACCCCGCCAGCGTACTCCGTTCGACGCGACGGAATTTCATCCAAGATTCAATCAAAATGTTCATGAATGGACTAATTTGTTTATTTTCATTAACGTGAGGTGTACAGTATAATACAAGTATGTGAACAGATCAGGTGGGTGTGAATGGAATATTTCTTCGAGACATAGCTAAAACGGCTATGCTTTTAATGGAGTTCAGGATCCGTGATTGACATTGACAGAAATTGTTGTCTCATCTTGGGCATAAAACTCTCCATAGAAGTGCGGTGGTCCTTATGATATTCGATACTACATTTCTTTTCCTGCAGGTTTATTTGTCAAATGTGTCGGATAAAAACTACTCGGAATACCTTGAAATTCGAGAAAAGGTTTAGAATGAGAGAAGTAGTCAGTATAATACAATTTGGTTCTTCCTCATATTCAGCGGCGTTGCCTCGAATTATGGACTCGCTAGACTCGGATGTCAAAGGCGGTCGCCAACCGCCTCATCTCAGCTGCTTATTTCCAGTCGGTCAAGTGTCGTAGAGGCAATCAAACAAATTTTGTTTGGAATATAGGTTTATGAATAAGATATTTTGCCATACTTGTTGGGACATTACTTAGTCTATGGGTTATTGAGGTATAAAGTATCACAATACTATTAGTAATTATTACGTTGACCTTTGAATAGATGTTGATCCTCTCCTTAGAATTATGTATCGTTTGAAAACCTCATCAAAAACGGATGGAAAATGTAGAAATTATGGCAGCTACAAAGGAATTCACGTTTGCGCAGGCATAGTGGTGAGTATGAGTCCAGGGATGACTATTTTTGTAAGGAACCATCTACACAACAATTCGCATGATCTCTGAAAGTTGTATCATAATCGGATGGGAAATCTAGAAGTTATGGCAGCTACAAGGGAAATCACGTTTGCGCAGGCGTAGTGGCGAGTATTAGTTCGGGGGCGATGATTTTCATAGGGGACCATCTACACGCCAACCCGCACAATCCCTGTTTGTGCATGCGCAGTGTCTACCAATGGTCCGGGTCGATGATTTTCATAGGGGTCCATCTACAGTCTAATCCGCGTGATCTCTGGAAATGTCATCAAAATCTGGAAAATTTAGAAATTATGGCAGCTACAAAGGAAATCACGTTTGCGCAGGCGTAGTGGCGAGTATTAGTTCGGGGGCGATGATTTTCATAGGGGACCATCTACACGCCAACCCGCACAATCCCTGTTTGTGCATGCGCAGTGTCTACCAATGGTCCGGGTCGATGATTTTCATAGGGGTCCATCTACAGTCTAATCCGCGTGATCTCTGGAAATGTCATCAAAATCTGGAAAATTTAGAAATTATGGCAGCTACAAAGGAAATCACGTTTGCGCAGGCGTAGTGGCGAGTATTAGTTCAGGGGCGATGATTTTCAAAGGGGACCATCTACACGCCAACCCACACAATCCCTGATAATTTCTTCGAAATCATACAATAACTTCGCACACTTTTGCCGGTTGCAAAATATTTTGGATGACGAAGAGGCCATGTGCTACACCCACTTATCGGAACCCCCCTCTCATGGATCTGATTTTAATGCTCAGAATCGGACCTTTTATTTGAAAACACACAAATGTTCCGTCAATAATTTAGAAAACTCCACACAATCTTCCTGAAATCAACAAAAACCACGTTTTTCAACTATTTTTATAAAATGTCGACACTTTCAACAAAGCAAAATGAAATCCGATCAGTATTGGATTGATACCAGAATAATTAGGTACCTCCTCCGTCGCGCGCCTTCGGCGCTTTGAAGTCGGTCAATGGGGTGTGCGCATGGGTCGGAAAAACTGTTTATTGTTATTTTTAATCTAAACTAGACCTCATTCTAGAATTTTGACACCAACCGGGACCTTTGAAAAATCACATAAAAAGATCTACTCATCCAAAGTGAAGGGCTGGTGTCAAAATTCTTAGGATGAGGTCTACTTTCGATTAGATTTAAAGAAAACTGCACATTATTACACGATGGTTTATTATTTTTCTATATAGATCACTCGTCTGCAAAGCCACGAACCATCCAACATGAAGAAAAACATCGATCGCATTTCGGTCAGCTATAATTTGAACGGAGATTAGGCCTCTTTTGCGATTCACACTCGTGTTTCTGATTTATCGTACGTCCAATCCTTAATTTCTCGTGGGGACCGAACGGTTTGTCCTACAGGACTCCGCGTGGTCTCAAAAAATTCTAAAAATTCTATAGAATCTTAAATTGATGAAAAGACAATACTTTCATATCAAAATGTTTGAGTTAGAGCGTTTTCAAAAGTTCAAAATTCATTTTTCAACCCTTGGAAGTGATCTACATCAATCAAAATCTTCAGGGCACAACTAGACCCCAAATGGAGCTCGTATACCAAATTTCATCAAAATCGGTCCATGGGAACTAAAGGAAAGTGCTTCGTACGCCGGACCGATGGCCAAATTTTTATTCGATTTTTGGATTCTACGTACCTTGAAACGTAAACCAACAAATTTTGAGGAGGGGTTGAAACATTTTTTTTTCTTGGTCGATTCCAAAGGCTCATTATTGAAAAGAATAAACCAAAATCAAGCGCACACTCATCATCAACAATCAAAGACGGAGGGGACACTTCATGAGAAAAAGCCCTCAGCTATCAATGGTCTCATTCGATACTAAAAATTCAATGCTATTTGTTGAAAGAGAACCTTTATTTCCTCAACAATCTTGCTCACAAAACTTTCATAGCACAAACATTTTGTAGAAACTAACTCAATACAAAATAAACTCGATCACTTGGCTACAGGATCTTCGGGACAACCAACAAAGTCCCCCTCCGTTCCGCAGATCCTGTTGAGCCCAATAGACTCCATGAGTGTCAAATTCCTCTTTCTTGTCAAAGGCTTCGTCATTATGTCTGCGACATTGGCGAGAGAGGGAACGTAATCGATGATTAATCTTTCATTCTTCACCAAGTCCTTTATGTAGAAGAGTTTTATACTTATGTGTTTTGAGTGAGCACTTACGTTGTTGCCCCTCGTGAAACTTATTGCAGCCTGGTTATCGCTCCAAATTGCAGGTTGCCTTTTCAAACTACAGCCAATTTCATCCAGGACATACTGAAGCCAGACCATATCCATGGCACAAGCAGCTAATGCCATGAACTCTGCTTCCATGGTTGACAAAGCAACTGTCCTCTGTTTGGATGACTTCCAAATAATTGCTGATCCTCCTAGCCTAATTATGAATCCTGTCGTTGATCTGCGGTCATCTGTAGATCCGGCCCAGTCAGAATCCGAATATCCTACCAAGTCGTCTTCTCTTCCATCAATTACTAATTCGTAATTCATAGTTCCTTTGATATACCGCAACACCCTCTTTGCCGCTAACCAATGCAATTTACCTGGATTCGAAGAAAATTGTCCCAACTTTGAAACCACGAATGCGAGGTCAGGTCTCGTGGCCTGAGATAGATACAAGAGCTTTCCAATAAGTCGACGATAAGGTATGTTCTCCATGTATTTCTTATCTTCATCAGTTGCTGGACAGTGTTCTTTACCAAAGTTGATTTCCATAGGGGTTGAAACTGGTTTGCAGTCCAACATATTGAATTCAGACAAAATTTCTTTGATGTATTTCATTTGATTTAGGCAAACCGAATCATCCCTCCTCTTGACTTCAATACCTAATATATAATTTAACTCACCTAAATCTTTCATGTCAAAATTTCTTCTCAGAATTTCTTTTGTGTCAATCATTTCTTCCTCTGACGATGATATTAGTATAAGATCATCAACATAAACCAATATTATTCTTACATTTCCATTATTTCTTCGATAGTACATACAGGGTTCCGATTTGCATTTGTTCATGCCTCCTTCCAGTAACTTTTGATCCAATTTTTCATACCACGATCGACCCGACTGTTTTAAACCGTACAAACTGCGTAAAATTCTACAAACTTTACCTTCTACTCCCGTTATTCCGTCTGGGCATTTCATATAGATTTCTTCTTTTAACTCGCCATTCAAATATGCAGTTTTGACATCCATTTGATGAATTAACCACCTGTTATTTATCGCCAGTTTTAGAAGTAATCTTATAGCTGGGAGGCTGATAACGGGGCTGTAGGTTTCGTCGTAATCTATTCCTGGTTTCTGGGTAAACCCTTGGGCAACTAGTCTCGCCTTATATCGCTCAACAGTCCCATCCGCCATGTATTTTATCTTGAATACCCATTTGAACCCAATTGCAGTTTTTCCTGCTGGTAATTCAGTCATCTCCCAAACATTCATCAATTCCAAAGATCTCAGTTCCTCTTCAATTGCCGTTTTCCATAGATCACTTTCTGGTCCCTCCATGGCTTGTTTGTAAGTTTTGGGTTCAACTTTTGCATCCTGTGAACATGCACAATAATATTCAGGCTGTTTAATTTTCATTCTATCTCTAAGTTTCATTGAAAACTTTGGATAAACTCGGTCTTCTTCTCTCGTGATATACTCCTTTAATCCATCTGTTCCTTCTAGAACTTCGTCTTCTGCTTCTATGTGAACTTCTGTTTCTTCACCTCTATCTTGATCTTCGTCTTCTGTTTCAATCGGCAATTTTCCATTCAAACAACCATTTTGAACGTTTTTCTCATTTCCTCGATTCACGAGTTCCTCAATAACTTCTATCGTGTTAATATCATTACGTTTTACATCTCTCGTCAGTAATTGTTGACTGACTGACACGTAATCAACATCACTATATGAAATTTGCTCTTCAGTGTGGTTTCTGAAGGCAGAAACTGATTCATCAAACACAACATCTCTACTTATAATCAATTTTTTCTTGTGTATGTCCCATAATCTGTAACCTTTTGATGCTCCTCCATACCCCACCATTGCACACGCTGAAGAACGATCGTCTAGTTTCTTCCGCAACAGTTGTGGGACGTGAACAAATGCTTTGCACCCAAAAGGTCTCAAGTGTTGTACACTTGGTTTTCTCCCAGTCCAGATTTGCTCGGGTACTTGACTGTTGTTACTGGTTGGACATCTATTACGGATATAACATGCAGTATTGACCGCTTCTGCCCAGAGCCTCTTTGGAGCATTCATTGCTGTTAACATACACCTGGCAAGGTCCAAAACTGTTCTGTTATACCGTTCAGCTATACCATTTTGTTGAGGGCTATATGGGCACGATAGTTGACGTTGAATTCCATTCGCATCCAAAAATCTATTAAATTCCTTATTGATGTACTCTTTGCCATTATCGCTTCTTAACATTTTTATTGGTCTATCAATTTGTTTCTCAACCATCGCTTTGAATCTTTTAAAGCAGCTCAAGACTTGGTCCTTGGATTTAATGAAATATATAAATGCTTTTCGTGAGTAGTCATCAATGAATGTGATGAAATATCTATATCCCGACATCGAATCCACTGGAAGTGGCCCACAAACATCCGAGTGAATAAGCTCCAATAACACTCGTGTCTCCATCTTACTCGTTTTCGGAAATGATTTTCGAAAACTCTTTCCCTTCATACAGCTTTCGCAGAGGCCATCGTAGGTTTTTAGCACTCCCTGGTCCAACCCTCGTACCATTTCGTTTTTGAACATGGTTTTAATCGAATCGAAGTTCACGTGGCCTAGCCTCTCATGCCAACTTACTTTGCTTACATTGACAGTTTCACTTTGGGGATAACTGTGGATACAATCTAATACATACATGTTGGAATCATTGCGAAAAGCTTTTATGAATAACTCATCTCCATCAAAAATGTTGCATATACCATTGGCTATCTTAATCTCATAACCCTTCCTTTCGATCTTAGCCATAGATATTAATCGGAAAGTGAAATTGGGCACATGATAGACTTCGTTTAGGGTTATCGTGAATTCACCACACTCTGTTTTGGAAAATATCTTTACAGTGCCAACCCCTACAATTTTACAAGTGGTGTTTGAGGCTATGGTTACAGTTCTAAAATCATCTATTGGTTTATACTGATCAAAATCTTCTTGGTGAGGCGTGAAATGACTGCTGGCTCCACTGTCTATCAACCATTCTCCTTTACTGTGACATCCAGCCATAAAACATGTTGCACTCATTGACTTTTGATCTACATGTTCATCTTTTGTTTGTTTTTGGTACCGACAGAACCTAGCCAAATGTCCCACTCGGTTGCAATTGTAGCATCTTTTTGCAGGAAAATTTTTCTTGACATACAGTGCGTTTGATTCATCTATTTCATTATCTTTCTTTAACGCCTTTCTCTTGAACTCCCCACATAATATACTTTCTAATTTTTCTGGTGTGTATTCTTCGTCCTTAAAAGTACAAATCATACTCACCGTAGTTTCGTATTCATCTGGCAGTCCGTTAATAAGAACATTGCATAACTGCTCGTCGTCAATTTTTGCACTCCCTGCTTTGACGACTTCGGATGCATAGCTAAAAACCCTATTTACGTATTGTTCCATATCTTCTCCTTGTATAAATTTTGCAGAATACAGACTTTTAGAGGCTTGAAGTCTCCTAAGTCGAGTAATCGGCTGGAATCGACCTGCCAATCGCTTCCATAATTTTCTCGGACAATCTATATCCAATATATCGTGTTGGATCTCTTTGACAATACACCTGGCAATGATTCGGAACGCCTTCCTTTTCGTTTCTTCAGAAATCGTGGCAAAACTATGAAAGTAACCTTTACATGGAACGTTATTGAGCCAAGGCGTTTTGAAAATTTCAACCCCATTTTTCACCCTTTAGAAGTGACAATAACCAAAAGATTCGGTTTAAAAACAGATCTCAAATGGCGCTCACATACAACATTTAATCAAAGTCCCTCCATGGCAACTAAGGATAATAAATGGTACAAAGTGCAGGGAACAACGGAAAAATTTGTTTTTGCTTTTGATTCCACATAATTACGTTTAGACGTGAAAAAGTAAATTTTCTCGCTCAATTCCAAACGTTTAAAGCTGAAGATATAAATCAAAATAAAAAGCGCTGCAAATTATTACACAAAGGTTTATTATTTCTATATAGATCACTCGTCTGCGAAGAAACGGCTTTGGCATTGTTACTACCTACCAACCATAGGTACCTAGTATCTATTTATTACATAAAATATTTCAACGGAGATTAGGCCTCTATTGCGTGTTTCTGATTTGTCGTAAGCAAAACCTTTAAGTTCTTGAAGGGAGCGAAAGGTTGGTCCTACAGAGCTCCGCATGGTCTCATTCGATTTAAAAAATTCAATACTGTTTGAAATTGATGAAAAAACAATACCTTTATCTTAAAAGTTTTTGAGCTAGGACGTTTTCAAAATTTCAACCCTTATTTTCCCACCCTTAGAAGTGACTGACATTAACCAAAAGCTTCAGGACACAACTAGACTCCAAATAGAGCTCGTATACCAAATGTCATCAAAATCGGTCCATGGGAACTAAAGGAAAGGGCCTCGTACATAACAGTAACAGTGGACGGTGGATGGACAGCAAAATTTTGATTCGATTTTCGGATTCTACGTACCTTGGAACATAAGCCAAGAAATTTTGAGAGGGGTTAAAATTTGTTTTTTCTTGGTCGATTCCAAAGGTTCATCATTGAAAATTATAGATAAACCAGAACATCTCCAGAATTAGGAAGAGTTATCACATCAGGAAGCTACCAACATTGCTGTTATTACTGATAACCATATTGAGAATTATATAGAAAGATACTTTGTACTATTTCCATTTTCAACAGTGAAGAAGTTTCACTCACGACAAATTCGACGCAGTTAAGGGGGTGTCAGTCGGTCGCCGTTTGTTTGTAGTATTTAATGAGCAAAATGGGAAAAAGTAAAGAATAAATGGGGTTTTCCATGTTTCCCCGTATTTCTCTGGCTATTATTGTTCGATATTGATGATTCCAGCGGCAATCTCTCAGTTTTTTAATTCCCTAGGGCCGTGCACTAATTAATTTCTAAAATCCTTTAAAATTTCAAATTTAGGTACTAGTTTTTAGGTTTTTGCCCCTTCGACTTCGTGAAATACTAACCCGGAACTAAGAAACAACGGCGACCGATTGAGACCCCCTTAACACAGGTGTGTGAATTTTGAAAAAAAAAAACTTCAGAAATCGTTTTAGCTGGTTCCAAACCGAATTTCAGTGAAGAAAAAAATCCACGGCACGAGTTGAACATTTTCCTTGACGATTCGCTAATATCTGCTAGAGGAGTTGGGATGTATAAAGACCGCCGGTAATACCCGGAGATACCCAAGTGTCGTGTGACTACAAGTCACAAATCTACTGAGCTGTAAGATGGAGGAATCACGTGAGCTCACCGCGACTCCCTCCTGAGTGGCGAGTAGGTGCTCGCGGGGACCTTGGCGAGTTTTTATCCCTTTGTGGCGAGCAGTCCGTGTTCGAAAGGTCCGAACATTTTATTGCGCAACCGACTTCAAGTAGGATATCCTACGTGACGCTCCCCGAAGGATTTCATAGAGCACGCGATGGAGAGGCGTCACAAAAGAGTAGACGTTGACAGCCATATCGTTCTGAGGGTATCGTTTTCGGGGCAGCTCCTGTCCGGACCTCGCGCACGTGTCCGGAGAGGGGGCCGTCGCTAATGATCCCGTGGGAGACTCCTACGTGCCGTCTCCTACGTGATCGGACGTCCGTTTTTCGGCGGGAGGATTCCGGGGGCTTAATAAGGGGCCCCATTACAAAGGGCCATTACCGGAGGGGTCGCCTCGCTTACGAGCTCCAGCGGCTTCGATGTCTTCTTGACAAGGACGCCGGAGAAGAAGCTGAAGTACGTGTGCAGATCTCAGATGAGTGCGAAGAAGAAGAACGTCAGCTGAGGGCAACGCAATAGATCATGGATATTTCTTATTGTAGAAGTAATTGGAAAATTGAAATGATGAAATAAAATATCAAAATAAAAACCTTTTTAACAAAAAAATGGACCTCAAAAATGATGTCTGTAAACACCAAAAAGGGAAAAACCAAGTGGGTGTGGCACATAGCTTCCTCGTATCCATATCCCGATTGTATAGATGATCCGATGCACAGTAGTTAATCTCAAAATACCTTTCACTACCCTCATATGGGACCATCTACACGCTAATCTATATAAATCCTGGAAAATTTCATCAAATTCGAATGAAAAATTAAGTGAGTAGATGTATGTGATTGGATCAAAAAAATTCTTAGCCTCGCCTGGGATTCGAACCCGCGATCCCTGGAGCACAAATCAAGACTCTGTCCTCTGAGCTATTGAAGCCTTGTCATGTAAAGGTTTGAGATTCTCACAGGAGACCATCCCTCTATGAATCCCTCTATGAAGAACAATTCTCCATCATTTTCATAGGGGACCATCTAAACACTACCCTGTAACATCCCTGAAAATTTCATTGAAATCGAGTGGGAAATGTGGAAGTTATGGCCGTTACAAGGAAATTCACGTTTGTGCATGCGCAGTAGCTACTATCAATCCGGAGGTGGTGATTTTCATAGGGGACCATCCAAATACTAATCTGTAACATCCCTGAAAATTTCATTGAAATCGAATCAAAAATGTAGAAGTTATGGCCGTTACAAAAAATTCACGTTTGCGCATGCGCAGTCGCTTGTGTCAGTCCGGGGATGATGATTTTCATAGGGGACCGTCTACAAACCAACCCGCACAATCCCTGAAAATTCCACCGAAATCGGATAATGACTTCGTATAGTTATGCGCGTTACAAGGAATTGATGACAGACGGACAGACACACAGACACGGAACCAAAATTGTTCAGAAAGGTCTAAAACGCAAAACGCGAGTGAAAATTTTGATTTTGGAGAATTTTTTTTTTTCGTCCTTAAAAAGTGAAAACAAAGCTTCCGCTACCTTGGCAGACTCGGAAGCAAAATAAACAAGTGGGTGTAGCACATAGCTTCCTCGTAGCCATAACCCGATTATATAGATGATCCGATGCATAGTAGTTAATCTCAAAACACCAATCTCTAAGTACCTTTCACTACCCTCATAGGGGACCATCTAAACACTACCCTGTAACATCCCTGAAAATTTCATTGAAATCGGATGGAAAATGTGGAAGTTATGGCCGTTGCAAGGAATTCACGTTTGCGCATGCGCAGTCGCTTCCATCAGTCTGGGGACGATGATTTTCATAGGGGACCGTCTACACACCAACCCGCACAATCCCTGAAAATTTCATAGAAATCGAATCAAAAATGTAGAAGTTATGGCCGTTACAAAAAATTCACGTTTGCGCATGCGCAGTCGCTTGTGTCAGTCCGGGGATGATGATTTTCATAGGGGACCGTCTACAAACCAACCCGCACAATCCCTGAAAATTCCACCGAAATCGGATAATAACTTCGTATAGTTAAGCGCGTTACAAGGAATTCATGACAGACGGACAGACAGACAGACAGACACACAGACACGGAACCAAAATTGTTCAGAAAGGTCTAAAACGCAAAACGCGAGTGGAAATTTTGATTTTGGAGAACTTTTTTTTTTCGTCCTTGAAAAATGAAAACAAAGCTTCCGCTACCTTGGTAGACTCGGAAGCAATAATAATCTCAGCGAATACATACTTGATGTAGTAGGTTGCTGGACATGGATATCTAGTCAACACATGGTATGTTGGAATACCAACAATTATTTGTAGTGTGATTCACACTTACTGTTACACTCATATCCTCCATCATACGATAGCAGTGACATACTGCCCAATAGTTCTGTAACACTTATCTCTACTCGTATTCAAGTTTTGTATTGCACGATAGACGCATGTTGTAATACTCTCCAGATCATGTGAGTAGTAGGAATAACCACTTAATAACCACAGCGTATCCTGATAGGTAGGTAGGTATGCGTTGAAGTCACCGCCGTGCCCATCTGTAGTATTACAAGAGTAAGTACCATTGAGTTACGTACGTCTCTGCTGCCATATGAGTATGATAGTAAGTGTGGACCTCCCTAGGAATGGTTGTGACAGGTATTTATAGACTTTATTATTATCATAATAATGTAACCCCGTAACCGTAAATAATAAATAAAAAGCGAAACTGGTTATAAATAAAGTAACCCGTAAATCGGGGTTACATTGATCTTCTGGGGTAACTTTAGTAAATCACGTTCTTGAAATTCATATCGTTCTGGCGGACTCAATTCTGGTCCCAGCGACCCACAGCTGGTCTCATTGCTTCGAGAGTTATCCGTAGAGTGCAATGCAGTCGCCCGTCATAGTTGCAGTGGCAACACTGGAGAGTAGTGGGCCTTCAAGTGCAACAGGTGATAACAGCTATCTGCAAAACATTGTTACAACCTCCTCTGGCGTGCCGCTGCTGTGTACCACATCGATTTATGTGAGTAATATTTTCGTCCCAAATCTATTTAACTACATTTTACTGTTCGTTCCATTTTTCTAGCTCATTTTTATGATTTTCTATGTATGATAATGTAAAGATAGTGCAATTGACGGGGTAACATTGATCATCAAGTTTTCGTGTTTTGTGTGCAATGTTAGGTCCATCCTAACATGCCGCGAACTTATGTGAGAAAGTTAGGGTCACGGAGTTATAGGAATTACTCCCCCAGTACCCTTCTGAAGGCGGTTGAGGGATGTGTCAAGGGAAATCCTCAGAAGACGAAGACGACCCGTCCCCAGTCGATCCAACAGCTCCTTCATCACCACCCGCTGACACAACTGGAGAGCGATCTGTGGCTGTTGGGGATTTTGTCATTGTGACATATGGGGGTCGAAGGTACCCAGGCAGGGTTGTGGCTCAAGACGCCGGTGAGTTTGAGGTATCTTGTATGGAGAAACATATTGTTTAGTAATGCATGCATTCCAGGGGACGTCCCATTGGATAAGCATTAGATCAGTTTAACCAGTTGGTAAGCGATAAAACTGTTTCACTCGATGTAATTTGGTTTATTACTTTAGGCAAGAAATACTGACCCCCCCCCCCCTTACCATTATCTACCAAAACATTTCTAGCGGCGTGGGAGCCTCGAATCTGAAGAGCATTTTAAAATCCATGATCTACGACACTCAACATGCGAATTCGAGTTCACCCCCCCCCCTTCCCTCACCAATGGTGCCAGTCTAGCACCAAAGCGGGAATACGTCGAAACATTGAACTTTCATCTGTTAGTTTTAGTAGGCGGTCCGTCGAGGTTCACATCCGTATTCAAGGTGAAACACAAAAAAAAAGAAAAAAAAAACACGAAATATGCGGTTTATGGTGTCCTGGCACCACGGTGGCACCACTATTAGTTCCATGGTGGTACAGAGAATAATTCATGAAAATACAGAGGTATAATGAGAATTTTTCCTCAATTACAAAGCTTGGATACAATTAGTAAGCAGTAAAGGAACCGAAATATTGAAAAATCGGATATTTTATGAATATTATCCCCCACTTGCCCCCTCCCCTTGCGAATTTTGGTACTCAGGTGAAATTATGTACAACTCGGAAGTTATTTGAGTCAAACAAAAAAGAAACACACAAATCGGTTGGAAATTGAGGCCTGGGCAGAGTTTACAGGATTATGCCCGCAAACGCACGTTTTTTAAGCATTAACCCCCCTTTCCCCCCCTTAAAAGGCAAAATTCGAAATTCCGGCGACGTAGTGCACAACTAGATAGTTTTCCGCGTCGAACAAAAAAAGAACCAGGAAAATCGGTTGAGTACTAAGGCCTGTGTAGACGACACAAGATTTTGTCACACACACACACAGACATACACCTATGGGTTTTTTCGCGGATTTGGATTCAGAATGGTCTAAAACGGATTACTGTGTGGTTATTTTTTTTCTGTTGAGTGTTGTCCAACTTCACCCCAGATCGATCGCATAAGGACGCCCAAGTCTTACTGTGGGACGTCCTAAAAAAGGGAAATGGTGGACCTGGCTAAGAGAAGAGGACAAGCTGTGGTTCAAAAACGTCCAGAGAATCCCAGCGCCAAACCCCATTGCTGGCAAACAAAACGCCTTCTCAGTCGACAAAAAAACATTAGAAGTGGTACCTACCATTGTAATTGTGATTTGAAACGGATCTCTGAACTTTCTTAATTTCCCTTTTTCTATTTCACAACTTAATATTTTCCTTTCGTTTACCTACTCTTGTTTAAGGATTTTACCTACTTAACTGTGTACAAGTTCTAGTTCATTTGAGTTTTTCTCTAGTTTACCTGAAGAGTTTTTTTCTATTCATTTTGACTTAATTGCTATCTAAGGGCCTTGAGATATTTAGTTTAAGAATGTTAGTTATAAAAGAAACAATGAACTGTGATTATAAAGACTAAGCAACTAAGTGCCAAAGGCTTGATATTTTAAAATAAAGTTCTATGAGATGTGAGTGTTTTTTTCATTCTTTAAAAAAATAATGAACTGATTTTCGACCGAAAACAATTTTTTTTTGGTCGGAAATCGTTTTATAAAAGGTCAGGCTGCTTGTTCGATGGGGTTTCTTTGATCGAGACCCGCAAACAAGCGTTTTTGAGGAGAAAATCACTGATGATCAAAGTAACCCTGGATGACGGGGTAAGATTAATAAATAAAAAAAGGCCCCCTCCCACCCCCTAGTAAAGATAGCGGATCCTTTCAGGTGGTAGTTTGAAACTGAGATGTGTAGCTATCGTTTGGTCCAAGAATTTTGGAAATATCTCCAAAACTGAGGGAGATTCGGTACCAAATATGCAAAACCTGTACCAAAGTAACCCCGGTTTACGTATATGAGACTTTATTATTATATTGGAGGACATATTGTAATGTAGCAACATACCTTCTGAATTTTTGTTACCTAATTAACGTTCAAAACCTCCCACAATTTTGAACTAACAGATATTTACATTCATACTCGGTGTGGAAGCATGTTTGTAGTATGTGGCCAACCTTAAGATCACAACCTCCGTGTTTTTCCGGATTGTTTCTAAATTATTTTTACATTATTCAACAGGATAATTTCAGTTGAATTAACCCATTGCAGGCCAATGATGCGTTTTTGCATCGTCAAATTTATAAATTTTTTAGGAATTGAAAATATTGGAAAATCGTTGTAGATTATTTTTTTCTCGTTTATACTGTTCCTTAACTGCTCAAAAAAAATTTTGCTTCAACGTTCAGGAACTCATTGCGAATTTGGAGAATTTTTTGAAAATAGGCATTTTTGATGGTCTGTAGGAGCTTTGACCATGTGGAATTTTTCGTTACTTTGGAGAAGGAACAATACTTCTCCTCTCTTGATCCTGAATACTTGGAATGGTGTAGAAGCCAAATACATTCAAAACAAAAAATAAATAAATAATGGTATTGGTTGTATAACGACGAAAATCGACGAATGCGAAAACGCATCTTTGACTTAAAGCACTTTTGTTTTGAAATTTATTGAAAAATTTTGAGCTTCATTTCATGTTCATACATTCTTAAATATAATTTTTTTACATAAAAATTTTAAATTTTAAATTTATTTCGTCCCTATACCTGGTAAACCCTGTAAGTCGAGTTTATCAAATTTTACAGGGGACACTAAAAACTAAATAATTCAGTTTTCATTCCACATGCAATAAGTTTTTTCGTTCCATTCCTTAAAACAGGTGGTAACAGTAGTATTTCAAAGAGCCTGAGACTAATTTCATCAAAATTTACTTCAGCGAACGAAAAAATGGACTTACATGCTTTTACTCAGCCTTCGACACCCGACTTACATGGTTTTCAATTTGATTTTCATGAATACATACCCAGCTTGGGTTATTCAATTATTAGGAATATTATTCAATTTTTTCTCCCCAGGTTTCAAGGTTACACAAAATACCCAAATCGATGCAAAAGGAAAATATTTAAATGAAAATTCATAGGCGTTGACACAATCCAACTGTAAGGCTCCTTGAGTCAAAATGACAGTCTTCAGTATTAATATTACTAGAGTTGAGCAATAAATTATTATACTAACAATTCCTCAATTACCATTTATTAAATTAAAACCATTACTGATAGGAACACTTTACCTATCACAACCGTAACTAGGTAGGTATGCATTTAATGTGAAGTGTTAGTTAACTAGGTACTTTTGTTTCATTAAAACAAGGGATGAGTTAGGTATTGGTTAGGGGTAAGGGACATGTTAGGGATGAGCTAGGGACGGGTTAGGGATGGGCTGGGTATAAGTTAGGGGTTGGGATAGGTTAGGGGTTAAGGATAGGTTGGAGATGGACTAGGGACGGGTTAGGGGTTGGGATAGGTCAGGGCTGGGTAGGGTAAGAACTGAGGATGGATTAGGGATGGACTATATGGGTTATGGATGGGTTGAAGATGAGCTGTGGATGGGTTGGATATGGGTAAGGGGTTAGGGATTGGTCAGAGATGGATTTCCTCAATTATTATCTCTTGTATCGTTAATTTTACAGAGTTTCCTGTAAAACATAAGCAGACCAATAGCACACTACTAATCTCTTTTTGTTCTTTCTAACATCAGCATTACAGCTACGTCAAACAGCCAACAAATCAATCAATTCATCTAAAATTATCCTCCTAAATAACGTAAAAATAATTTAGAAACAATGCGTAATAACACGTAGGTAGGTCGTGATCTTAAGGTGGGCCACAGTATGGAAAATCACGTGTCTGCAGAACACAAGGAGTGGAATTTATTGCTGAAATTGAGACTAATAAAAGGTTTCTTTTTATGATCACTTTCTCCGAACTCCATTTATGATTTTGTAAACTTTTACATGGAAAAAAGATTTAAAAAAAAACTGAAATCTGAAAAATCTTTGATGGAAACTTGCCACCAGCGTGAGCTGCTCACTCTTATGAAGGCATGCACAGGACTTACATGGTTTTCCGGCGAAAAAATAGGTAACCGACTTACACGTTTTTTCAATGCCTTCTGGGTAAAAAACTATTCATCAGATTGGAAAACGGCTTCACTAAATGAATTAAGCCACCCTAATTTACCTGAAAAGCTCAAAACCTTATTTTCGAAAAAATACAGACTTACATGGTTTACCAGGTATATGGACGATTTATACCCTTGGCCGGAAATGGGTTAATTGATTTGTAGGCTGTTTTACCTAGCTGTAATGCTGATGTTAGAAAGAACAAAAAGAGATTAGTAGTGTGCTATTGGTCTGCTTATGTTTTACAGGAAACCCTGTAAAATTAATAATACAAGAGATAATAATGAGATAATAATTAGGGAAATTCAGCCCTGGCCTATCCCTAACCCCTTACCCATCCCTAACCCCTTACCCATCCCTAACCCATATCCAACCCATCCACAACCCAGCCCTGTCCTATCCCTAACCTTTATCCCGCACCCAACCAATCCATAACCCATACCTAACTTATCCCTAGTCCATCCCTACCCTACCCAGCCCTGACCTATCTGTAACCTCTAACCCAACCCGTCCCTGACTCATCCCTAGCCCATCCATTACCCACCCCCAACCCAGCCCTGACCTATCCCAACCCCTAACCCGTCCCTAGCCCATCCCCAACATATCCCTAACAGATATTTACGTTCATACTCGGTGTGGAAGCATGTTTGCAGTATGAGAGGTATGTATGATTGCGAAAAAGAATAATATGTTGGTAAGTAGAAGATCTAGAACACTGTGTCTACAGATAGGCACGGCGGTGACTTCAACGCGTACCTACCTACCTATCTGGATACGCTGTGGTTATTAAGTGGTTATTCCTACTACTCACATGATCTGGAGAGTATTACAACATGCGTCTATCGTGCAATACAAAACATGAATACGAGTAGAGATAAGTGTTACAGAACTATTGGGCAGTATGTCACTGCTATCGTATGATGGAGGATATGAGTGTGATAGTAAGTGTGAATCACACTACAAATAAATGTTGGTATTCCTACATACCATGTGTTGATAAGATATTTATGTCCAACAACCTACTACATCAAGTATGTATTCGCTGAGATTATTATTTCTCTCTTTTTGGTGTTTACAGACGTAATTTTTGAGGTCGGTCCATTTTTTGTGATTCACACTTGTGATTCTGTTTTAGTGAAGGAAACCCCTTGAGTACTCGTAGGGACCGAACGGTTTGTCCTACAGAGCTCCGGATGGTCTCAAAATTTTAAAAAATTCAATACTATTTAAAATTGGTGAAAAAACGATACCTTTATTCCGAGAGTTTTCGAGCTAGCGCACTCTTGAAAATTACAACCCTCAATTTTCATCCCTTAGAAATGACTGACATCAACCAAAAGCTTCGGGGCACAACTAGACCCCAAATGGAGCCCATATACCAAATTTGAACCAAATCGGTCCAGTGTTGCTAAGAAAAGTGCCGCGTACGGTGGACGGACATTTTTGATTTATAATTGTCAATAATGAACCTTTGGAATCGACCAAGAAAAAGAAAGTTTAACACCCCCTCAAAATTTGATGGTTTACGTTTCAAGGTATGTAGAATCCGAAAATCGAATAAAAATTTGGCCGTCCGACCGCCGTACGCGGCACTTTCCCCACTTAGGATTGACCAATTTTGATGAAATTTGGTATGTAGGCTCCATTTGGGGTCTAGTTGTGCCCCGAAGCTTTTGGTTGATGTAGGTCACTTCTAAGGGTTCCAAAATCAATTATGAAATTTTGAAAACGCCCTAACTCAAAAAATTTTGATGTAAAGGTAGGTATTGTTTTTCCTTCAATTCAAGATTCTATAGAATTTTTTGAGACCACGCGGAGCTCTGTAGGACAAACCGTTCGCTCCCTACGAGAATTTAAGGTTTGGACGTACGATAAATCAGAAACACGAGTGTGAATCGCGAAAGAGGCATAATCTCCGTTCAAATTATAGCTGACCGAAATGCGATCGATGTTTTTTTTCATGTTGGATGGTTGGTGGCTTCACAGACGAGTGATCTATATAGAAAAATAATAAAACCATTGTGTAAGTATTTGCAGCGTTTTTATTCGATTTCCGGATTCTACGTACCCTGAAACGTAAGCCAACAAATTTTTAGGGGGGGGGGGGGGGTTAAAAAGATGTTTCTCGGTCGATTCCAAAGGTTCGTTATTGAAAATTATAAACCAAAAACCTACGAAATATGCGGTTGATGGTCTCCTGGCTCAATGCGTGCTGATGATATCGTCCATACGTTTATAAAGTAAGAACAAAAGAGTTATCAACACACAACAAACTTGTTTTCACGTTTAATAAGAATTCATTCATTCGTTGTTTCATCTCAACCTACCCATTAATATTAATGTGGCAAACTCAAGATGTTTCTGACTTATCGCTAATTTCCACCGATTTATAAAGCCGGCGGCGTCTCCTCGCGGGACCCCATCCTGATTTCTCAACTTCGAAACCGAACCGCCATCGATTCTAAATCACCTCCTTTTCACTCCTAAACCCTTTTAGAAGCTCAAACGACCCTGCGTGCCTCCGATAGTTACGAAACAATTTGTCAGCCCGGAATTCTCAGGCGTTGAAATAATTAATGTTTACAACAAGAAGAAAAGAACGCTTCGAAATAACTTCGGTTGAAAGATACCACAAATCATAATGAGGAAAAAAACCTCACCTGCTACAGCGGCAACTCAACAGTTTATCCAAAAAGTTATAGCAATGACTTTGGCAGTCTCTTATATACATATTTTTAACGATTTGAATTGGATTTATCATTATTCGTGTTTTTGGGCTAATTCAATTTTCATGACAAGTGGCAGTGGGCTCGTGATGTTGCTTTGGCACGCAATCGAGAGTTGGAATTTTTGGAGTATTAATCGTTAATGATTTTTTATAACGATACTCTTACTACACGTGTTGTTGTTGTTTTTTTTTTTTTTTTTTTGTTATGTTGAATGTGATATTGATATGGCGGCATCGATGAGTCGATACAAAATTAACCCAGCTCCCTCGTTATGAAAGGTTGGAAGTAACCCAAAACGTTGTGTGCCGAAGAAATGCTGAAAAAGCATCTTAACAAAGCCAAAGTGTACATCTTGTCAGACAGTCAGGCTGCCTTGAAGGCCATTGCTTCATACACTATAAGTTCGAAGCTGGTCTAGGAATGCCTGAATACCCTCAAAACAGTCGCCCAGAAAAATCGGGTCACCCTTCTCTGGAATCCCGGACGTGAAGGTCATGAGGGTAATGAAACTGCTGATCGTCTTGCCAAAAGAGGATCAGAGTCCCTGCCAATAGGGCCGGAACCGATCCTGGGAACCACCAAAAGCTGTTTACAGAACGTGGCTAACAACAGTTGTTTCCCAGTTACTGGGAAAGGAATGAGCGAGTAAGATACTGGCAAAACCTCCCAGGTCTAAGACAGGCAAAACTTTGTGACGTTCTCAAAGAGACGGGCTGATGAACTCATCGCTATGCCTAAAAAGGACTTCAGAATACTTGTGGGTCTGTTAACAGGCCACTGCCCACTTCGATATCACCTAAAGAAGATAGGCAAACTAACAACGGACATCTGCCGCTCTGCGATATGGAAACGGAGGATGCCGAACATATAATATGAGCCCCTGAAAAGCCAAGTGGCATAAGTCAAATTTCGATGAAACGGATATAAGTGCGGAAACGTAATATGAACATTCAGTTTCGTTTATTGGCCTAGTGGCATAAGTCTAGCGCTCCGAGAATAGCCCAAGAGAAGGCATCACAAGTTCGATGGGCAAATAAATTTGGGAGTTTTTCAGTAAGCTGGATGCAACAAATGCTTCATCTCAAAAACAGATTCCATGACTTATGCCACTTGGCTTTTCAGGGGCTTCATATGCTACTGTCGTCGAGCTAGATTCACAACACTCGGAAGTGATGTCCTAGCCCCTGACACCATCTCTAAGGTGACCTACACCGACCTCTCTAATTCGCTAAAAAGTGGGGAGAAGGGGTGTACAGTAAACCCTTCCTTGTGGGCTAATATAGCTTGGAGGCACTCCACAATAGACCTCATAAGGTCGCATTGGAAGGAGTTTGTGAATCAACTCACTAAAGACCTCCTACTTGATTTATTAAAACAAAAAAAACCCAAAACGTCGCACCTAGAAAAAGTAAACATTTGGAATCGACAAAAAAAAGGTCTGCGAAGTGGCACATAGCTTCCTCGTATCCATAACGCATAATCCGCTGCAAGGTAGTTTATCTCCAAACATCAATCTCTAAATACCTTGCACTAACCTCATAGGGGACCATCTACACGTCAACCGGCACAATCTTTGAACGCTACAGCGAAATCGGATAAGAATTGTAGAAGTTATGGCTGTGGCAAGGATTTCATGACAGACAGACAGACACGGAACCAAAATTGTTCAAGAAGATCTGAAAAGTACAACGCGAGCGAAAATTTGATTTTCGAGCATTTTTTGGTTATCATTTTTCAATATTGAACCTTTGGAATCGACCAAGAAAATTTGATGGTTTACGTTTCAAAATACGTAGAATCCAAAAATCGAATGAAAATTTGACCGTCCGTCCGCCGTACGCGGCATTTTTGCCACTTAGCATTGACCGATTTTGATGAAATTTGGTATATAGGCTCCATTAGGGGTCTAGTTGTGCCCTGAAGCTTTTCGTTGATGAAGGTCACTACTAAGGGGTGAAAAATGAGGGGATGACATTTCGAAAATGACATAACTCAAAAGATTTTGATATAAAGGTATTTTTTTCCATCATTTTAACCCTAAAGTACCTAGTAGACTTCCCTGACACACAGTTATTATTAGACTACGTAAAAATGACGTGTGAAACTGAAAAAATATTTTCAACACAAAATGGTCATAGGTATATTTTGCATTCATTCAACAAAGAACGAACTTGAACTCATTCTTCTCAGTATTTATCTTTATATGTTGAGTATATAAAAGAATTTTTTTCTAAAAAGAAACTATGAATACCTGAATTAAATCATATAAATGTACTTATGTCACATCAAAAACTGGAATTTTATTCTGGATAATATGTTATACTTACTCGATAAAATAAATGTTTTGAAATGAATGTATTATGCTTGAAATATTTTGAAAGAGAAAATGAATGAAAATTCGAGAAAAAAGAGAAATTTCTTGCTATTTTGAGATGTGGAGAAAAGATGTGCTTCATTGTGGATTTCTTCATAATATAAATGTTATAGAAAAACGCTGCAAATTATTTCACAAAGGTTTATTATTTTCCTGTACAGATCACCCTTCTGTTGGGAGGGATCTCCCTGCCAACCATAGGTACCTACTGCCTACTGGGGCGTTTTTGAAAATTTCAACCCCACTACCAATCAAAGGGAAAAGAAGGGTTGACGTTTTCAAAAATGCCCTAGTAGGTAGTAGGTTACCTATGGTTGGCAGGGAGGGACTCCAAATAATGTTCAACAAAAAGTATACTACGTATCTTTGACGTGTAGGCGTTATGGAAAACCAAGATCGTGACGGGAAGAAGTGGAGATGAGGTCTTGACACCACAAAGGTCATTTCACTGCTAGGTACTGGTAGCACTGGAGGAGGCTCACTTAAGAAGGGGTATTGTAGGGGTCTCATTTCCCCACTCATTACGTAATTTTGACGTAGTCTATCACTGTAGGGTAGTAGGTATAGAATATTTAACATTTTTAGTCCATAGTTTTACGTTAAGTATTTATGTGAGTTATTAAAAGTCAAAAAAATGATATTGTGACGTAAATTTGAGAATTTTTTATCGATTTCCTTGGAAATTTTCGTCATAACTCTTTTTGAGACTTCCAATGGCCCACAAACAATTCAGCTATCCATTAAATTTAAAGCTGCTATTCAATTCTGGTTACTCAGGTGACACTTTGGACAAGCTGTAGAGTGCCTGAGATGTTGTCGGTGACACTAGAGACACCATGGTCCAATTAGGGTTGATGGTTATGAACATTCGCTCCTTAAGTGATGCTACACGGATGGGAATTTCCAACCTTCTGGTGGGCCGATGAAGGGACGCGAAAATCGTCTCTCCCGAGGAAAAAGGGGAACCAGGAGCACCGAGAGGGGTCGGGATAAAATGTATTTGTATGATGGTGGTGAGGAGGAGGAGGGTGGAGGTGGAAAGGTGGAGGGTCAGGTGGTGGAGAGGGGCGGGTTGGAGCTCCCGGCCGCCCCTGCTCTCCTGATACACGCCAGGTAAGGAGCAATGAGGGTCCGCCAGGTGTATCGACCCCCACTCCACCCCGGCCATCCTCCCCCGCCCCCTCTCCACCCACTTTTTATTACCTCTACGTGCCCTCACCCCTCGCCACCTCCATTTTCATACTCACTTAGGGGTTTTTTTCTCTCCCTTTCCGTCCTTTTTGGTCACATTTAACCCCGCGTGCACCTCGCGAATCCTGCCCACCTGTTTGCCTCTCTTCTGAACTGTCCACGTGTCCCCACGGTGTGCTGGCAGCAGGAATATTAACCCATTTCCGGCCACTGATGCGTTTTCGCATCGTCATATTTATGATTTTTTTAAATATAGAACACAGTGGAAAATATATGCAAAAGAATTTTTCCTCGTTCATGCTGTATTCAAATTTTCAGAAAAAATTTTCTTTGGCGTTCAGGAGCTCAATGCAATTTTGGAAATTTTTTGAAAAGGGGGCCTTTGGCCATAGGTATGATTGTGGAGGCTCAATTCGATTCTGGGTGAGTGAGCATGAGTTGAAACAGATTCCGGACCATAAACCAATTACCCAAAACAATGAGCTGGATAAATCATATAGATTTGGTAATCAGAAGTCTCTCACATCTCACTAAAAAGTAAATTTATAAAAATATCGAGTATTTTTGTTCTCAATTGGTGAGCAAAAATTATGCATTATTTCGGTCAGAATCGTGTAAAACATTTCATCCTCCTCTCCTCATTATTCAGTTATTTCTACCCTTGGCTTGAATGGGTTAAACTATCCATTTGTGGAGGGATCCAGCAATATGATTATGTAAATAATATGTGATAAATGCGGCGTAAAGAAAACTACACGAATACACCTCATTTCACAAGGAAGAAATTACTAATTTAATACAAATGGGTATTTTCTCAATAAAAATTAAGTCTGAGAATTAGGAACGTAGGGTACTTAGTATTTGGCAAATTGTTTGTAGTATAAAAAATCACTCACTATGGGATAACTTGGTTTATTGAGAACACTAGTCTAATGCAAATTTTACACCTCAACTGTACCTGAATCGATTTTGGTTATTATTTTCAATGATAAACCCTTGGAATGGGCCAAGAAAAAAAGTCCATTCATGCAGCATGAATTAATGAGCGAATTTTAAAGAAATCTTTCAGTTGAAGCTATGGTTAAGAAAAGGAACAATGATGTTGCAATTTCTAGGATGTTGTGTTTATCAACCCACGGCATGCACAAAATGTCAAGTATCGGATGACCCCATCCCGATACTTGACAGTTTGTTGCCAATTTCTTTTAGACAGTTTTTTTTTCTACACGATTCTGGGTTTTTTTCGATATTCAGTGTGTAGCTACCAACATGCATCGGGTATGCTTTGAAGATGTTAGGAGTCCACATTAACGTTCTACTCGTCTCCACAAACTCATAGAGTACCCACACGGTACTGCATTTCTGGGTACAACAAATATACGCACGTATTCATTATATATACAAATATATACATGCTTTTCTTATTTTGGAGAATTCAATTTTGAAAAACGCATTGATATCAGAAATTTTGTGCTGAATCCGAATATCGATGGCATCACATGATAACCTCGTATCTCACCACCTGTAATCCAATTTTAGCGATAAGAAAACCATGGTTATCAGTGACACTCAGCCCTCTTGAT
>CM019171.2:44492632-44692997 GCA_009739505.2 Apolygus lucorum | reverse complement strand
GGTTCCAAAAATCAAAATATGAACCGTGTTTATTTTTCAAAAATAATGATAAATCTATTTTAATAGTAGCAGTTTATGTTGATGATTTTTTAATTCTATCTAGTAATGGTCAAGACAAACACAAAGTGGTCAGTGATCTGGCAAAGAAGTTCAAAATTAAGGATTTGGGTCCTGTAAAAAATTTTGTTGGGTTGGAGATAGAAAGGGACAGAAAGAATCATACAACTAAGATAAATCAAAAGAATTTTATTCTCAAATTGGTGAAAAAATTTGGTGTTCAAGATGCTAAAACGTTTTCGACTCCTATGGAATCGGGTGTCAAACTTGAATCATATAAGGGAAATGAGGATTTTGGTGTACCCTATCAGGCATTGATAGGTTCATTGCTGTATTTAGTGGTTAATTCTCGTCCTGATGTTGCATTTGCAGTAACATACTTGAGTCAGTTCAATTCGTGTTTCAATTTGGAGCATTGGAAGTATGCAAAAAGAGTTTTGAAATATTTGAATGGCACTGTTGATTTGAGTTTGTGTTATTCTAGGAAAGGTAGTACAAATGTGTACGGTTATTCAGATTCTGATTGGGCCAACAATATTTCTGATAGGAAATCATTTTCAGGGTATACCTTCAATTTTGCTGGTGCAGCGATTTCTTGGAATTGTAAGAAACAAAGTTGTGTTGCGACCTCGAGCACAGAGGCTGAATATATTGGGGTTTCTGAAGCAGGTAAAGAGGCTGTATTTTTGAAGGGTCTACTGGGCGAACTAATTAAATTTGATTCTCCATTGACATTGTTTAATGATAACCAGAGTCCACAGAAAATTATCAGTAATCCTGTTTTTCATAATAGGACAAAGCATATAGATGTGAAGTATCATTACATTCGAGAAATAGTGGAAAATGGTCATGTAAATGTTAAATACTTGTCTACTGATAAGATGGTAGCAGATATTTTTACGAAGAGTCTTCCTGCTCCTAAGCATAATTTGTGTACCAAAGGTTTAGGCATGATTTGAAGAATGTGTTCAAATTTTTTTGAAATTTTGCCAGTATTGTGTTTATGGTACTACTCACCAGATTAAGGGAGGGTGTTGGAATTTGAATTAATTACTAATCTGGAGAGTTAGGACTTAGGAGAAAGCCGTCAGAGCTCCATGTTGACTAGGATCTGAAATGTTTGGTTCAATGTTCACCCTGTTCTCTCTCTGTTTGTATGTTCTACCGATGTTTTTATTCCTCCCGAAAATACCGTTGTGCTTTGCAGAATATAAGTTTTTATTCAAATTTAAAACGTGTGGATTATTTCAAATTATAATCCCAAGTCAGATCAACACAAGTCCTGCCATTTTCTACGTCTAGTGCCGATCTTCAAGTACCGTCTGCCAGTAGTTCCCACCCGTTATGGGGTGGCAGACTATGTTTGTTTGTCTCTCTATACCAAGTAGTTTCATTGTCGAAAATTTCGTACGTCCACAAAACGTTTCCGTTTTTAACCAAAATGAGCCAATTTTCAAGTACCGTCTGCCAGTAGTTCCCACCCGGTATGAGGCGGCAGACTATGTTTGTTTGTCTCTCTATACCAAGCAGTTTCAATGTCCAAAATTTCGTTCGTCCACAAAAAGTTTCCGTTTTTAATGAAAATGTGCCCATTTTCAAGTACCGTCTGCCAGTAGTTCCCACCCGGTATGGGGCGGCAGACCATGTTTGTTTGTCTCTCTATACCAAGTAGTTTCAATGTCCAAAATTTTGTATGTCCACAAAAAGTTTCCGTTTTTAATGAAAATGTGCCCATTTTCAAGTACCGTCTGCCAGTAGTTCCCACCCGGTATGGAGCGGCAGACTTTGATTTCTCGTATGTCCTCGCTTTGTAGCAACTCCCTCATAATTTTCAGCTCTCCACAAGTACTTTCAATTTTGACGAATTTCCGCAATTTCCCATGGCCGCCATTTCTGAACCCCCCGGCTTTGAGATGGCAGACAAGCTGTAAGATGTTCAGCCCAAGAAGCTCTATCATCTTTTGCATATTAACGTTCTCCGCATGATACGACCACTTTTTCGAGCTGGCTCCTGGACTATAGTGCTGTTTCAAAGTCTTACCAATAACCCGGCTAATCCCTTCCCACCTCACTACGCAAAATGCGGCTGGTGCTGGTTTTTCGAATTTTCCTAGAACCAAACCTCCTGATAGACCTCAACAACCTTCTTCCCAGGAATCCCATACAAACAAAGAAATCACAGTTCTGAGAAGGATTAAAGCTACCTACTGAACCCGCATTCCCTTGTCTCGCTCGGAGTTGCCAAAACTCTTCATACACCAGTCACCACACCAAACCAGGTTAAATGAATTGATAATTTTTTTAAATCTGTAGAATTTGTCCAACAGAGGCAGTTGCGATGGATAAACAATAGTAAAGTGCGCATTTTTAAAATGAAATTTCCTCGTAAAAACCATGTTTTTAATTAAGTAGGCCAGTTCCAAAACGAACTAAATTGATTTTTTTGAAAAAAATGAGTTATTGGTATCGTTGGATTTAGAATGGTGTCAGCTACATCCTTGTGATGGTTTCCAATGTCAAAACGAGGCAAAATCCATCGAGAAACGAGTAGAAAGTATGAGTGCTCTTCCAAAACGCGCTAAAAAGGCCAATTACCCTATAAAATAAAGTATAAATACTCCAACTCCAAAGTGAGCCTAAAACATCCCAGGGGCAGAACGAGCTAAAAGCCATGAGGGCAAGCGAGCGTAGTTCAGAAGCAAAGCGCGCTAAAAATAAAGGTGGCTTCGTTCAATCTTATTTGTTCAGACTTTTCTACCCTGTTCTCCTGAATTTATTTATATTATAACCAGATTTTTGTCTGGCAGGTTGATACGACTGTAAAGAGGGAAAAATTGTTTGTAGAAAAGCAAGGTTACGGGACGGGGACGTTTGTTATAAACAATCTCAAATTCCAGAACGCGCTAATTCCTAATTTCAAATTTAATTAACTAATTCTTCCTCATTAGAAAAGTAATAAAATTTTGCAGCAGGAATATAGTGAATATATGAAATTTTTAGAAAAAAACCATAAATGTAGGCTGTAGGGTTAAAATGCAGCAGCTTTTTGCGTTTTTCTCCGTTTCGTTTGGGAGTCTTTTAGCTTGTTTTGGAATTGGCCTACTCAATTTCTATGAAAATATTAAAATTGAAATATCTTTGAGTTATGAAAATCTTCAACTCGCATTTTGCTTTTTACACCTTTTAGAGCTGAAAATCTCTTCTTTTTTTAATTCCAGTAAAAATCTATATAAAATATTAAAATTGATAAATCTATGATTTATGAAAGCAAAATTTCAATTTAACAGATTTAGTTATCGCTCTTTGCTCACTTTAAAAGTTGTGTCTTAGGTCAAAAACACGGTACTCTACAATTAAAATTTTTAACTCGCTTTTCACAGTTTTTAGGGCTTATTGTCTGCTGGTCGGTCGCTTAGTATGTTGTTAACATTATCCTTAAATCTTCCTAACATCACACTGTTAACCCATTTCAAGCCGATGTTAGAAATAACAGAGTAATAGTGAGGAGGAGGATGAACTATTTTGCAGAATGGCGGCCAAAATAAGGCATAATTTGCTCTCCAATCGAGAGAAAAATGCTCCAAATTTTTTGAATTTAATAGGATTTGAGAGGTCTCAGTTTTCCAAATCGACACGATTATCCATTGCGTTGTTAAAAATCTTTTAAAAAATCTAGGTAAAATGTAAAAATCTATTTATGGCCCAGATCGCTTACTCGCTCAAAATCGAATTTGAGCCACCATAATCACGCTTTCGGCCAAAAGGCCTCATTCAAAATAATTCCCCGAATCTCATTGAGCTCCCGAATGTCGAAAAAAAAGTTTTGAAAATTTTAGGAACTGCATGAACGAGAAAAAATTCTTCGACAAAGATTTTCCACTATTTCAATATTCAAAAAAAGCATTATTATGACGATGCAAAAATGCATCAGTAGCCGGAAACATTGTCCGATTTTGAAGTGAATTTGGTGCACAGCGTTTGTGCCTGATGGTACATTAGCTATTCTACATACCTATTAAGTACCACGAAGAGGCTACACCGAGGCTGTAGGCTATGTGAGGAGGCTATTCTCCTAACCCCTCTTAGCAGACCTTTTTTATGGATGGAAAGTTCAGGTTATGAGACGGCTTTCTTCGACGTAACATCAGCATTTCGCGGCAAAAACTTGATTTTCCTAATCGAGCGATTTCAATTAAATTTGGTTTCAAAATTATTGCGATCGAAAACAGCCACGGCTCACATTTTGAAAAATCGATAAATTAGGAAGGAAAGTTCCCAATCATGTTGATGTAATAAATTTTGGGAAGCTATTAACTTGACTTTTGAGTCATCAGGGATTTTATTGGTTGCCTGAACTGTTTAATAATTTTCTCATTCTTTGTGGTGGAACTAAATTGCTCAACCTACTTAGTGGACTTTTTTCTAGGTCACTTGTGATAGTGAATGTAAGAGGTCACTGCCAAGGTCCTGAGGGTTTAGTAGATGCCACAGTATCATCCAGATAAGGGGGGTATATCAAGATAGAAGTTCCGCGAGAGCCTGTTTTGCCTCGTCCTGGTGAACCTCGGAAATGAACGCCCAATAAAGTGGAAGAACGGTTCGAAGATGGGATTCGGATCATGACCGTTTTTTTCGAGATGTCTCGAGACGGTGCTCGAAAAACTTCGGGGAGATGATTATACATTTTGCGGGTAATCGTCATTCGTGAGGGCGGCTCAATGTTCCAGAGCGCCTCGAGGCCTTCTGTCACAACCTCCCCATCAAACTGGACGAAGGATGAGAATATCGGAATGGACTGCTGGGAACAACGGATGAACGGATTTTGAAGAGGATCGGCGGAGAACTGACTCGTCCAGGATTAACTCCAAGTAGACTGTTATGTTTTGTACTCAAAGGCTTACGAAATGGCGAATTTAATATATTGAAAAATTTACTAGGATGAAACTTTTTGGTGTAATAAAGATTTTGAATCGGAAGGAACTTTTGTGACTTGTAATTTTGTTACCCTGGTCTTTGGAAAACCAGCTTGGGAGTTACTGAATTAATTTATTGTCTGGTAATTATTTTTTCCTTGGTCTTTGGTAAACCAGTTGACGGAGTTTTATGAAATGACGAGTGAAGCTGTTGTGTGTGTTGAGTCGAGGTGTTTCAGGAAACCGACTATGTTTAATTATTTTGGTCTATAAAAAACCGAAGTACCTGGCGAGTATATTTTGAGCCCTTGGGCAGGAAAGTAAGGAGAGAGAGAAGATCCAGTTTTAAGTTTTGTCGTTGGTATGAGGTGGTGAGACCCAGACTCAGTAATACTGATTCAGTCTATCTATCCTTCCCCTTCTTCTTCCCAGATCCCAAATTTTCGGTTGAAATACTGCGAGAAGGGGAAGGGTTGGCGACGGTTTGTCGGGAGCTTTTCCCTTGTGGAAAAGGACGGTTACCTTGTCTGGGTAGCACCTGCTCGTTACGTGTTTATTTAGTAATACGACTTGGAATTGTCCTGGAGGCACAACATAGACTTTTCATTTAAACCAGTAATCCTGTATGTGTGGCTTTGATGGGCATTTGCACAAATATCTGACGCAAGGCTTCACTTTCTTCACCAGGAATGAGGCAATATTTTGTTACTCCGACTCTAATTTTGGCCATGAATATTTTTTGGAATAATTGTCAACTATCAGGACTGGGGTCATCCAAAAATATACGTCGTCACTGCCTTCAGAAAATATATTTCCATCATCAGGGTCTGAAAATTACAATAAACAGATTCAGGCAAAAGAAGCTGGACGCAAAACAAATGGATCTAAACTTCAAGCAAACTCTCCTGCCGAGGTCTATCTAGGCATAAAATGTATAATAAACTCAAACGGATACATAATAAAAACAAAACATTAACTCACTCAATGGCAGTCAAACATGAGGAGAGGGCACCAACCAACCCATCTTCTTCTTTCGGTCCTCACTCAAATAGCGATGAACCAAAATAGGTCAAAAACTATAAGAACACCAGAAACAGCTCGATTTCATCATTAGCCCCAATAGGGTGTGCGCCTGGGTAGGAAAAACTGTTTATTGTTATTTTTAATCTAAACTAGACCTCATTCTGAGAATTTTGGCACCAACCTTCTATGATTTTTCAAAGTTTCGACCGTTTATGACGTCACAGTGGGCTGGGGGGTCCCGCACAGGCGGGAGGGGCGCGTGATGTCATAAACGGTCGAAACTTTGAAAAATCATAGAAACAGATCTACTCACGCTAGAAGGTCGCGGTTGGTGCCAAAATTCTCAGAATGAGGTCTAGTTTAGATTAAAAATCTAAAAAAATCAAGGCGCACCCCCCATTGGACCGTGGTGCCACTAGTGCCACGAAAAACATCTTAGGAACTCCACAGCTGTCCCAAGGCGTCACCCGATTACTAGACTAAATCGCTAAAAAATTTAAAAATTAATATACAAAGCTGAATTTTTGAACTTTTTTGTAAGTTATTAAAATCAAAAAATGATGTGTCAAAAATTATGAAAATTTTTTTTCATCGATTTTTGGGACATTTTTGTCGTAATTCCGTTTTGAGACTTACAGTAGACCCGAAAAAATTCTGCTGTCCTTTAAATTCAAAATTGCTATTTAATTTTGGTTACTCCGGGGTGGGGTCACTTTGGGACAGTTGTGGAGTTTCTGAAATGTTTTCGGTGACTCTGGTGACACCAAGGTCCGATTAGGGTTGAAATTGAAAAATAAAAATAAAATGAGAAGAAAAAACAATTATTTTGGTTCATTGCAATTTGAGTGAGCACCGGAAGAAGAATTTGGGTTGGTTGGTGCCCTCTCCTCATGTTTGACTGCCATTAAGTGAGTTAATGTTTTGTTTTATTAAGTGTCCGTTTTAGTTTATTACAAATTTTATGCCTGAATAGACCTCGGTAGGAGAGTTTTCTTGAAGTTTTGATCCATTTGTTTTGCGTCCAGCTTCTTTTGCCTGAATCTGTTTAATGTAATTTTCAGGCCCTGATGTTGGAAATACATTTTCCGAAAGCTAGGCAATAAAGGCGTATATATTTGAATGACCCCAGTCCCGATAGTTGACACAGGGTCGATACACACAATATTTTATTTTTCGGAATGACTGCCAAAGGGTGTGAGACAGAACTTCCTCTTATCCGTCCCACGATTGTATATCGGCAAAACTTCAATCTTCTCTGAATTTTATGATCGGGTGACGGTATAATTCTTAAGGAACCTTCCAGAGTCCAAACCATAGAATTTTCGAAAATTCCATCGAAAAGTGAAACTGTTGAAGCCTATCAGGGATTACTCGTTGGCTCACAGTAGCAACCGATGGTCTGATGACAATGAATTTGTAGGGAACCGTCTAGATAATTTGGATGGAAACTGTAGAATTATTACGTAAAAACGCTGCAAATCATTGCTCAAAGGTTTATTATTTTCTGTATAGATCACACTTCTGTATAGATCACTAGCACCTACCATCATCTGTATTCTCCCTTGACCTTCCCTCTCAAATTTCAGCTTCCTGCGTTCAATAGGATTGAAAATGGCTTTGGAGCTCACTCAGCTGATCAGTGATCTGAAGAGTGAAGAAGATCTCCTCGAATGCGGGAGACGCCTGGAAGAGCACTTCCATTCAATAGGAGTAAAAATGGTTTTGGAGCTCACTCAGCTGATCACTGATCTGAAGAGTGAAGAAGATCTTCTCGAATGCTGGAGACGCCTGGAAGAGCACTTCCATTCAATAGGAGTAAAAATGGCTTTGGAGCTCACTCAGCTGATCAGTGATGTGAGAAGTGAAGAAGATCTCCTCGAATGCTAGAGACGCCTGGAAGAGCACTTCCATTCAATAGGATTGAAAATGGCTTCGGAGCTCACTCAGCTGATCAGTGATCTGAAGAGTGGAGAAGCCTTTGAGCAATGATTTGCAGCGTTTTTTACCCACCAACATTTTTTTTACCTACCAACTTTTTTTTACCTACCAGCTAGGAACTACCTACCACACCATACTGGCTTCACACCTTCACAATCAAGTTTATTAGAAAGAACTAAACGCTTCACACTCGATTGGAAAAATAGAAAGCTTCGTAAGGAAATTTGATTACTGGTTACGCAGAAGGCAAAACTGTATACAAATCAAAGAAATGAACAGCGATCGCATTTTAGTCCGATAAAATTTGAATGGAGATTAGACCTCTTTTGCGATTCACACTCATGATTCTGTTTTATCGAAGGAAAACCTTCAAGTACTCGTAGGGACCGAACGGTTTGTCCTACAGAGCTCCGGGTGGTCTCAAAAATTTTTTAAAATTCAATACTATTTAAAATTGGTGAAAAAAACGATACCTTTATTTCGAGAGTTTTCGAGCTAGGGCACTCTTGAAAATTTCAACCCTTAATTTTCACCCCTTAGAAGTGACCTACATCAACCAAAAGCTTCGCGGCACAACTAGACCCCAAATGGAGCCCATATACCAAATTTGAACCAAATCGGTCCAGTGTTGCTAAGAAAAGTGCCGCGTACGGCGTACGGCGTACGGCGTACGGCGTACGGCGTACGGCGTACGGCGTACGGCGGACGGACGGAAATTTTTTTATTCGATTTTCGTATTCTACGTACCTTGAAACGTAAAACATCAAATTTTGAGGGGGGGTTAAAAAATTTTTTTTCTTGCTCGATTCCAAAGGCTTATTATTGAAAATAATAAACCAAATTATCGACTGTAAAAAAATTATTTTTAAAAACATGATTTTTTGAAAAATTATTTTAAAGAAATGATTTTTTGAAAAATTATTTTAAAGTAATGATTTGATGAAAAAATGATTGATTGAAAATTATCAAGTGTAGAAGATTATAGTCAGCAACAAAATTTCCGAAAATCTCGATTAATTCGATCGACAACTGTCGAAGTTTGTTTTTGTTTGACCATGCGAGCGTATACCTCTGCCTCCGTATTTAGACTTCTACATTCATTATTTCTTTTATCCATAATTTACCATCTCGTAGCCCATAGAAGTGTTCAGAGATATTACCATCCTACGAACCAATTTTATGGGTTTTTTAAACTATGAAAAACAACGGTAGCCCTTATTGTTTGCACTTACCGGTTCCTCTCCTCACGGTAAGTATTGCTCTACGGGAAAACAGTGCATTTTCTCTTCAATCACTTTCCTGGAGTATGCAGTTCACCCGTCCAAGCGAACGTGAAATTATTGGATTCCGGCCTTGGATGTCACTCGGTGTACCTATAGCAGGAAAAAGAGAAAATCCTGTCGAAACCACTTTTACTCTCCAAGGATCCTTTTGCGGTAACTCCACGTAAGAATGTGACGTACGTTCTTATACTTAATTATCGTGCTCTGATACCGAGGAATGTAACTAACTACACCATAGAAACTAGATGACTGCCTACTACGACTTTCATCGACAAATCAAATAGGCAGTTTCTCTTCTTGGGTAATTAGGAGGGTACTTCTCAGTGTAGACACTACAGTACTTGTGTCTTACGAACATTCAATTACCTACTAGAAAGAGAATATTCCTTGGAAAAGGAACTAATGGAAAGTTTGATTTGTTAAACTAAGCATTTTTCTCAAGACTTACAGGACAAATTAAAATTCATTGGTAATTGGAACACTAAAAGACGGATATCATTTTGTGAATGGTGAAAGAGGTCTGCAGTTTATTGCCCCATAAATATGTATGTTTTTCATCCAAACTTACTTTTTGATAAGCTCTTTCCATAGGTACTGTAATAACTTAAATTTGACTAATTTTGCATACTTAGCTCCAATAGATTTAACTACTTCGAATCCACCTTCCACCTCTGCTTTCTATCATATTGCTTAATTGGCTATTTATCTTAACTTATCTATCTTATAATATACATTACACACGTACAATACAATTTGTTAAAATTCAAGATAAAATAATAATACTTTTTGTTGTTATAACACAACAGAATTTATTATAAGTGTGAGAATACCCATGACCCTATAAGGTTTTTGGAATGCACCTAGGGCCTAAGTCCTAAATTTGGATACTTTGGCCAATATTTATGGCCGGTAAGAGCGTGTGTAACTAAATATTGACAAAAGTTGGTGTTTACATTTGTAAGGGCGTAAAATTTCAAAAATGTGTGCACAGTAGGATGTACGATAACCATTCGTTGGATTCAACATTGGAATAAAAAAATCATAGTAAATCAGAAAGTTCTCGTCTGTGCTACTTCTTACATCCATATCTCGTACCGTGGAAATAACGTTTTCTCTCGATTTTGGGAGTACGGACGTTTTTTATCCTTTCCGAATACTCTTCGCTATTTCGTTTGAAACCTCATTCACGCAATGCCGTCCTTACGAGCTACATTCATAGCAAACAAATACCAGCAATGAAATTTTGACTGCCCGAATGACCTTTAATAATAAGGAATTTCACCATGTCGGAATTTCTTATTCGGAAAATCGGATTCAGCACCTCGAAACCTCCTAAGGCAAACTTTCAGCCCGAACTACCTAATTTACGAATAAACAAAACAGTGTAGAAAATACGAATGTTTAAAAAAACCGGGAAAATGACGTCATCCTGGAATAGTTCATTTATGGCCGCTTGAAGCGCTAAGATCGAGAAATCTATAGTCCCCAGATGCAAAATTTCACGAAACAGTAAAGTTCGAAATCGAAAAACTGAAGAAAAAAAATGAAAAAAGCAAGATGGGGAAAATTAGGTTTTCCCTGTTTTTGTTTGACAACTTTTCTCTTAGAAAACACGATTTCGTCGTCCCATCGGGCAACACTGGGAGGAGACGGCGATCCGAACAGCCCAATCAGCGAGCGTTCCCGCTTCACGTCCGTTTTCCCGGTTAGTTTTGAAATCTAACATTTTGACTGTCTCTCAAAAATAACAGGAGACTTATTTTCCGAAATCAGCCCGATTTTCATCTATCCCACACCATTAACTATTCAGGAAAAATGCAAACAGAATTCGGTGAAATTCCTCATTGCATGGAGTTCCTTACCCTCCATTTTCACCTTACACTTCAGCTCATGATCATGAGGGGAAACCTCCATCACTTCCCTCTTGAATACTTGTATTTGGAGAAAACTTGTGCATTTGAACCTCACTCCAAATTTGCACATCCAACGCTCCACGCCCCCGACTAACTCCTTGTGAAAAGTGTACTCAAATCCTTCATAAAACACCTTATCCCGATCATGTTTGTTTCCTCTGCTACCACGATCATCGTATTTAGACGGGACCAAATTGACCTCTCGCATCTCCGCGTAAGCGGATCAAAGTTACCACTTAATGAGAAATTTCACCGAATTCTGTTTGAATTTTTCCTGAATAGTTGATGGTGTGGGATAGATGAAAATCGGGTTGATTTCGGAAAATAAGTCTCCTGTTATTTTTGGGAGACAATCAAAATTTATGATTTCAAAAAATAACCGGGAAAACGGACTTCTTCAACGTGAAGCGGGAACGCTCGCTCATTGGCTGTTTCTGATCGCCTTCTCCTCCCAGTGTTGCCCGATGGTACGACGAAATCGTGTTATCTAAGAGGGAAGTTATCAAACAAAAACCGGGGGAAACCTAATTTTCCCCATCTTGCTTCTTCTATTTTTTTTCAGTTTTTCGATTTCGATCTTTACTGGTTTTGTGAAATGTTGCATCTGAGGACTATGGATTTCACGATCTCAGCGCTTCAAGTGGCCGTAAATGAACTATTCCAGGTTGACGTCATCCTCCCGGATTTTTTAAACGTTCATATTTTCTACACTATTTTGTTTAAATTAGGAAGTACGGGCTGAAAGTTTGCCGTAGGTTTTTTTTCGAGGTGCTGAATCCGATTTTGGGGTAAAAAATAGGAAATTCCGACACGGTGAAATTCCTCATTATACCAAGTTTGGGACCAAGTTGGGCGACGCTCTTCAATTCAACCTTTTACAAAAATTATATTCAACTTATTACAAATTCCATTAACTCTCCACCAATAACTCATCCCAACCCTTAACTAATCTCACGAAGAAAAAAAAATCGTAAACAGCGATACAGAGCGACTAATGAGGAACTTATCGCTTTCAAGGTCATGCAAACATAAGTGTTTGTCGGCATTGCACACAGAAGAGATTCGGACCATATAGTAGACAGCTGGCGCTGAAGGTCACGTAGATAGGTATTATGTGCGTACCTTTTTTTTTTAACTCCCCTCAAAGACGGAGGGAACACGCCATTACATTTGTGTTTTCGTGCATGTCATTATTATCAAACTGAGATTCCCGAATCACAAAAACTATTACAGTACACTCCTGCTCAAAATTAATCACAACAAATCGGGTTTCTGTCGATTTATATCGCAAATGAATGTCCCAGAAGAACCATGAATGTTCAGCTGATTGAATACGGAATCTCTTGTATAGTCTACATACTTGACTACGAAGTCAATAAACTCGTCTTAATTAGATATGTACCTTTCGACCCTGATTAATGATGAACTTATTCCAATCTCATCGGACGAAACAGCACTCCCAGACAAAATGGTTTCTCACGCTGTCCTTGGAAATCGAGAGGATCACTCAAAGCTCCTCAGCGATCTACAATGACTTTGCCGTCCTGGGAGGCAAATGCACGTTTAATTGTAGCGCTCAAGTTGAATAATCCCATTAATTCAAGGTCCCATGACCTCAGGTGAAAAATAATAATCGCTTACGAAACCCTCCCTATTCCGACGCTAGGCGGTAATGGACAGGCCAATAAATTATCGAGTTTGCTTGATTATTTTACTAGTCAACCTGTCTAATGACACGTCCATTTGAAGTTCGAAAACACGTTCTTGAACTAATTAGAAGCGAGTGGGCGACAGAGTCTGTTCAAATGACATGCGCATTGCTGTTGGTCGAATCGAGGTTTCCATTAATTTCCATCACAAACCAATCTGTAGGCTGTCGGCATAAATCGCGAGATTTTTGACCTCTCGGGGAACCTTGTTGGTTTTCTAGAGGATTTCCTGCTTTTGTCCTTTGATGCAAAGGGGTTGGTTCAACAATCCACACCTGTTGAAGAAAATTGCCCCCAAATTGAAATTTAATGATTCCCTGCTAATCCCCTAAAATTCTGAAATATAAAATCGTTGGTCGTACCAGTTGTATACCATAAGGCCTAGGCAGAGTACACAAGACTTTGTCACTTTATGCTATTAGATTTTGTTTGCAGATCTCGATTCAGAATGGTCTAATCTGAATAATTATTAATATATTTTTTTTTTACAAAGATATGTCTTTTAGTTTGGGGTCTGTGAAACTGCAGATTGAATCTGTCAATGAGGTCATTTGCAGCCAAACCATGAATCACCTTTTGAGACTACAAGAGCATGTAAAGGATGTTGTCCAGCTTCTCAACACAGATCTGCTTAGAAGACTTGAGAGAACCAAGCTAGATCTAATTCAGATCTAATTCACTTGGTGTGAGCATCAAGAAGTGCAAATTACAGGACAATATGAACTACCTAAGTGGAGTATCTTAGTTTTCTTAACGAACACCAACTATGTATTAGAAAAATTTTGCTTATAAGTTGTAACTTGGTGCAATAAAACAAATTTAAAAAAAATTCAGCCCGATAAAGTGTGACGTGAGACCGATATATACAAATTTGTTAACCAGACTGCAACAATCAGGTCTGGAAGACCTAGGTTCGATTCCAGCTGTGACATCTAAATTCTTCTGTAATTTAATAAAGAAATGTAGATGAATTTTTCCTGTCGAGTTTTGTTACGCTTCAACCCAGAGTAATCGGACAAGGACGTCCTAGTATTTCTAAGGGAGGTCCTAAAAGGCCTTTCCGTAGGAGTTGAGATGTTTAGGGCGTCACTTTTGTAGGAAAGCCGCTCTGTGCAGAGCCAGTGGTTTACATTTCAGTAGAATCAAGCTAAATTTGGGGTCGAGTTGTGCAGGAACTCTCATATTCTACTCATGATTGAGTTCCTCCTCGTATACCCAATAATAAACATTTGAACCAAAATATCATAGGGACTCACCGGATACAAGACGTCACCCATTCAAGGGGATAAATTATGTTAATTTCCTCGTCCCGATCTTCCTGTGAAAGAGTGTTTCTTTTGAAGGCTGAGCGGTCCTCAGCCTTTTTTTTCAGCCGTTGTAATGGATTTGTTTTGAATACATTAAAGCCTCGTATCAGACAGATCGAGTTAACACCTACCGAATACTTTTTATCGCCCGAAACTGCCACTCAGCGGGTCCGAAGCCCATACGTTACACGTAAAATAATGTTACTAAAGTTTTCGGCTCGTGTAAACATCAACTTGGATCATTCTCACAGCTTTGTGTTATATTTCATTGAGTCGGCTCCATCCATTCAAAAGGAAAATACGGTTGTGAGCCAGAAAGGCGAGAGTCACTTTTTTTGCGAATTATCTGCATGTTAAATTTTTTGAGAAACTTCAGAGTATACAAGAGGTACTTAGGATAGAGCACTTTAAAAAGGAAAAAAAAAGTTCCTCGGAGAAATGTGAAAAATCATCAACAAAATTGCGAACAATTTCACCATCGTGTTGTTGTTTTCGACTCAGAAAACCATAAACATGATCGAGAGATTCAACTATCATCGATTCCAAAGGTTCATGATCGAAAGTAAGAAAGTAAAGAAGAAATAGGGACAAGAGACGTGTTTGGGGAAACAATTAAGACAACAACTTACTGGGGTATTCAGTGGTATCTCAATACAATCTATGTCCTAATGATTTATGTCTGACTAATTATAAAGGGTCTCTCAACACTTACCTAAGCTTAACAGCCCTCGGGGGGGGGGGGGGGGGGGGGGCACGACTGATGTCCAACAAAAAGTTCCTCGTACTCGTACAGTTTTTTAGCCCTTTGTTTTGTGAATATTTAACTTTTCCGTTGTGTAAAAATTTGTAGAAGGGACTGAATGAATTATTGCATTAATTTGATAGTCGTTGATTGCATTGATATAATATGAAGGAATGAAGGGCAAAAGAAAAGATATGTAAAATATTAAGCAAAGCAACCATCTTGGGCGAACAAAGGAACAACCACTCGGGGGGGGGGGGGGGGGGGTATTGTGCTTCATAGGAACAACTGTTTGTTTATGTTTATTTTAATAAACAGCTGATATAATATCATGTCTGACAATAACTCCTCTATGAGGTACGTTCCACTAGGTACTGGACAATTTCCTGACGTTCCCGACAATTTCCAAAGTGAACTATTCTGAAAATGTAGGCACTTTTTGAAATTTGAAGAAAAGGTAGCACTTATATCAAAGCATTTTACAATACGTTTTCTCCCTTCCACTCAAAACACTCGTATTGCGACCTAGATCTCTAAGCCTCTATTATTTTTTGTTGAGAATTCCTTCTCCGTGCGTAGACGTTGATAGCCGCACGGCCCGTAACCTCCCCGTCGCATCGTCTCTTGTAGAAAGCCGGGATTTATATAAACGGCTGACCGTGAACCGCGTAAACTATCATCAAGAGTCGTGAGGACCTTTCGTAGCCTAGTTCAAGTCCTAGGTCGCCTGACTGTTACGCTGGCGAGCGAGTCACCGTTGTCATTTCACCATTTTCCTCAAGTTTTTTCATTGCCTCGATGACAACGGCGGTCACTTACGGGAGTGTGTTGACTCGAGTGTACGTTCTGAATAATTTGAGATCTGACAAAATGAAAAAAAAAAAATCGTATTATTTATCATCTTCACTTCGCTTTCTTCATTTTGGAAGACGGCTGATGGCGTCTGCGATGCCAGTCGGACGAAAGTTCAACCTGAAATTAATGTTTATTGGCCTAACCAGGCCAATGCCAAGAGTACTAGTACATACTTGTAAGTAAAAATCTGTTTGGATTTTATCAATATTGAAATCAATATGTAACAGAAGATGAGTGGGTGAAATTACTAGGCAAATTATTACAAAATTACGATGATTTCTCCCGTCAGAGGGCGGCGATATCGTCGGCCGATATAGGAGCAAGATTATAACAATATCACAATCATTCACAAAATTACAATTCTCTGACACTGCTCATCTCACTTACCTCACTCATTCTCTTTGGGTTCCTCCCGATCACTTCTATACAGCTGGATAGACTGACAATTTGTACACTCACCAAATGATTCAACAGTAGGTGCGCAAATTTTTATCCGCGATATCAATGGTGTCTCCCATCTGAGATAGGGCGGAGAGCTCAAATAATTACAAAATTACAGTCCTCTCACCTAGCTGATCTGATTACCCTCTCTTATTCCCCCTTCATCAACCTCCAGTAGTCCTGTCATGTAGCATGAGTTGCTGGGCAAATTTTCGAAGAACTCTTTTGCTGGTTTCATATGGAAGGTTTTGCTGATAATAAATAAAGATCACAGCCGTCTCAGGTTGAATTTTCGTCCGACTGCTATTCATGGGGTCCAAAGGGAAGATCTGAATTGGTTTGAAGATTTCGCTCATAGCTAATTATTGCCTCACCTCCTTAAGAGAGGGGAAGGGGGACACCAACTCGAAAAATTATTAGGATATACGAATACGATCACGTCAGCGAGAGGTCGCCAATCCAAATAATCTCAAAGCCGGCTAGCCTCAACATGAATCTCACTGAAACAGGAACATGTTCATTCCACCAGCTGACCTTAAAATTTTATCAGTTAATTCTGATAAGTAAGTAATTTTTACTAAAACCTTGAACAATGCGGTTGACCGATTTTTACTCTCGAATAATTCTGGACACATTTGGCCAGCAAACTTTTCCTTTCTTTTTATATTAAGGATATTTATGCTCGAGTTTTTTGTGTTATGAGTCAAGAACTTCTTATGCTTTTGATGTCAAAAATATTGACGAAAATTCGCAAAACGCCCAAAGACATTTTGATCTCATTAGTATATCAACATTTTACTTCAAATAATTGCATCCGATAGGCTGTTTAAGGAAACTGTCCATTCTAGAGTAATGAAATTGGGGACTTTGTCAATCTCATACTTTGAACCCAGACGGCAGAATACAGAATAATTCTTCTTCCTAACTATCGAAAAAAAAAAAAATTTATATTTCCAAAGTCTCCAGTCTAGGACGACTGAAAATTGGCGACTGTTGACTTCAGAGAGCTCTCAAGCGCAAAACGCAAGAGGAAATTTTGATTTTTGGAGTATACAATAGTAAGGAAGGAAAATATGAGGTCATCCTGAAAATTTTGATTGCGTTTAAAGGTAGCTCCAGTTTCTGTAAGCAAATCGTGAGACCACACCGATTGTTATTTGCGTTTTCCAACGTGAAATGTGTTCTTCTTCAGTTGGAACCAGAAAAAAACAAAAAATAATGTACAGATTGGCCCCTTTGGCTCTCTCGTGAAACCCGAATACCGTTGCTCACTTCCTCGTTTTCTGCTCTTCTAAAGACTTGGGCGTGATGTCCCAAGGAGGTGCGCCGTCAGGTCGTCATTGTTGGAGTCTGTTCCACCCATCTTTGTTGGAACTACCTCACGATATGACCCGCCCGTCTCGTTTACGCTCGTTCGGTAACCAAAATCAACGCTCTGGCTGGTTGAGGAATTTGCGTCCCTGGATGAGAAACGCGATACTTTTGGACAACGAATCGACGAACTTACTGATCTGATGGGAAGGCTCTTTATTCACATTGTGTTTCTATCATGCTGAATCCTTCATTCATATAAAACAGTGGGTCCTATCCACATGCACTCCCTTAACCCGAGAAAGCCATTATGCTTCAATATGTGCTAAAGGCCAAACGTTTGAGTAAAATTTACTCATCAAGCTAAAAGCTGATATTTTTTGACGTCATAAACATTCGAAACTTTGAAAAATCATAGAAAAAGATCTACTCATCCAAAAAGAGAACGGCTGGTGTCAACATTTTCAAAATAATATCTACTTTCGATAAAAAAAAAAAAAAAAAAAATCAGGCGCACCCCTCCATTTACTATAGCATTATATAGGATTTTCAATTCGTCATTTTACAATACATTCTTTAATTTTCAAAATAAGTAGTATACAAGAGAACACTCGTCATGCTCATGATAATACTAGTGAGACCACCTTGGTTTTAATAAGGTACTGAAAAAGCAATTGGTACACGCATTGTCTTTTTTTCTTCAAACTTCCATTACGACACTCTTCATTATAACTCGTCTAATCGAAAAAATACAAAAAAATTGAAGAAAAATAGAGAAGAAGGGACGTACAAATGATGGGACGCACACGACAAAGGAAGTCAATTTATGATGACCTAATGAAGGCGCATTGTCGTGGGAGCTAGTTGCGCTACAAAGGGTCACACGAGCCCTTATCACAAAGGGAGGATCTTCCTTGGGATTGCAGGATGACGCCACGTACCCGTTATGAAGTTCTAGAAGGGCTTAAGGGAATTACATCTCAACAATGGTAAGGCGTTGGTCGGAATGACTTCGGGCCTTCAAAAATAAAGGAGTGGGGCTTGTAATTTTTTGAGGGCGATGCACCATAGGTGGGAAAACTCTTGGGTGGTGCATCTCCCGGTGACGTGTAAAAGAACGAGTCACGCGATCTCTTCTGGGTGGTGGGAGTAGATTGAATCACGACTCACCGAATTGTAACAAGAAACAGCTTGGTCAAAAATAAAAACAATTCCAATAATCCCAATATTACCATCGATACATAACCAGTCACAACATTCATACGCAATTGATATTATTCTGTGTGTCAGTGTTATCCTGTGTGAGGAAGCTATACAGCTGTACAGCCTGTAATTTCACTAGATTTTCCTAGAGCAAAATATTATTATCAACAGTTGACAAATACTTGCAGAACCACACATCTGTTCAACAGGGGCATCAATTACAGAGCTATTGTAAGAAACTGAGCGAACTGGTGTACTTGGAGACTTGTACACCCACACGTCTGCTCTGATAGAGGTTACTAGTGAGTAGATTGTAAACTGAGCTAAGTAAGTAACCATGAATACCATTGCTGGAGTACGAGCTCAGAGACTGAGCAAACCGGTATACTTGGAGACTTGCACATTTCCTCTTCAGCACAACTGGAGTGCCTTACCATTAACAATACACTTAATTGACAACAAAGTCAAGTCTCAAGTCTCAAGGAAAACATCTTAAAACGGTATAAATACGTGAATTTCAAGTCTCTGAGGAGTTGAAAGATAGATAATAATCAGAATGGCACCAAAAGCTAAAAGGCAGGTGATTTGGAGTTGGGAGTCGTGAAGCACGTAGAGGCTCCAGACGGAAGGTCCGACGGTTACTCATTACACTTCCAGCGGGTCTCGAGATTTTGTGAACGGGAACGCTAAAGATTTCAAAGTGAATCGTGATATCGCGATACGTGATTTCGTTATTCGTGATAGCGTAGGGGGAGTATGACGAAGGTTACTGTACCTACCAGAGACATGCGCCGCTCCAAGGCAGGAACCTGCGGCGCCCGAAGGGAACAGCTTTGATTTACTACAGCAACTCACATAATACAATAAAATAAAACGTGAACTCAGCGTGCCAGAACAATGTGAAGTTGTGATATTTTTGTATAATTTTGATAAAAAGAATAATATAAGAAGACAACTACGTCTGCCAAGTGGGGTTGGCTGTAGCTTCCTCGCATAGAACACCCCTGAACATCCTTTCAACAGTTATCAAGTGCATCCAAGGAATATGTGGAGCCGTGTTTTTTGGTACTTGGCGAACATCACACAAGTGGTGGTTCTGCCAGTAATGTACGAATAGAGCCTGGTTCCCATTCTGCAGACTGCCTTATGGAAAGCCTTGTTCTTGTCCAAGCACTGAGTAAACTACGAATATTGCTTTATACACCTCATCGGAAGGATGTTGATCAAACTTTTATGTCATTTAAGCTTCATCCAATTCTTGAATTGTCTTTATGTAGGCCTGTTAGTTGGTATTTGCAATACAAAACGCTTGCAATGTGCGTCTCAGAGCTCTCCGAATAATTTTCAACAAGTCTATATCGATACCTTAAAGCACAAAGGAGTTATGTCCAAAAACGGAGTTTTTAGAAAAACGCCAAAGATATTATCACCAGTGCAAAATTCCCAAAATAATGGCTATTTACACTAAACTCTAATTTCCTCAATAAATTTTCAAGCTGTAATCGTCAAGAAGGTCAATAATAGTTTGAGTAAAAAATGTGGAAGATGGATGGACATAGCGCCTTTGTGCTTTAAGGTATCGATAGTATGTGTGGTCTATCCATGGTTCCAATCATTGATCCCCTATGAGTTTCATCACCTTCGCAACTCATCAACATAATATCAAACAACATCTCAATCGGTTACGTACTGTTCGTCGATTTGAAAAATCATCAATATGATCGTGAAGCATATTTCTTGTTCATAAAGCGAAATTTACCATTGCTCATGCTTGGAATTGCCATGTCATTATTATGTGAGGAAACAATTTTACTACCCAACCACCTTGACAGACGGCTTTCTATCCATTATGAAAAGCCCAGGAGGATAGAAGTACACAGTCCTGGTCTTCCATACATCATAATTTTCCTTTTATGAAGGTACCTACCTGAAGAACAACTTTTTTAAATCGTTTTTTCTTTTGTAATTCTAATATCCAACTTCTTATTGTTTCAGGTGAGGCATATTTACCGCGAAGAAAGCTGAGTTGGTAACTACCATTTTGACTCCATTGAAAACGCATGAGGTGCATAGTTAGTGAAATTAATACATACTCCATACAAATATCAAGGTACTTACATTGAAAAAAATTGAATTCCAAAAGAACGAAGGGATGTCCTTCAAATAAACCCTCGAAGCGCAGAATTGCGATATTTATGAATATGTTTCGACTTCAAAATTAAAAATCAATTCCGACCCTAATTTAATTGTGAAAGTTTAATTGCGATTTTCATTGCATCCTTCAAAACAAAAAAGAAAGAAATAATAGTATGTACAAGCTTCCACTACATGTCGAATAGCAGAACGTGGTTATATTGATTACGAGGGACATCGATGTGGCAAGGAGGTTGGGTGAACCCACAAACAGCGCTGGAGCATTGCTCGATAGTGGTACCTGGACTTCTTTAAATGAATCAATGATAAAATCACCAATAGGCTGAAAGTGACTAGTAGTAGGCAACGAAGTTCAGATGATGTGAGCAGCACAACTTCCTTGACATTGGAGCATTGCTCGATAGTGGTGCCTGGACTTCTCGAAATCGATGATAAAATCACCAATAGGCTGAACGTGACCAGTAGTAGGCAAATCCAGATGATGTGAGCAGCACAATTTCCTTGACATTGGAGCATTGCTCGATAGTGGTCCTGGACTTCTCGAAATCGATGATAAAATCACCAATAGGCTGAAAGTGACCAGTAGCAGGCAACGAAGTCCAGATGATTTGAGCAGCACAACTTCCTTGACACTGGAGCATTGCTCGATAGGGGTCCTGGACTTCTCGAAATCGATGATAAAATCACCAATAGGCTGAAAGTGACCAGTAGTAGGCAACGAAGTCCAGATAATGTGAGCAGCACAACTTCCTTGGCAAACATACGTCGGGAGACAGGACAGAGAATTGAATTGTTTCAACTCAACTCAACCTATTCCAGAATAATTTAAATTCGCTCTCTCAAAATTGACTATCCCTGTCTATAATGGAGAGATTATAATTTAGAGCCTTCTGGCTCAATATTGACTCGAACAATAATTTCAATGATATTCAGAAGTTTCAATATTATTGTTATATTTGTATGTGCTCACTCCAACTGATAATCACTACTCAAGTATGCGAGTTATTTTTGACCAAATTGAGAAGCATCTTCGAAATTCACAAAGTCTTGGGAAACGTATTGATTCCTCTCGTTTCACTCGATAATACTCAATAAATTTTAAACTGCGCCAAACAATATTGAAAGATCTCACGACTGAGCAATTTCTGAATGTCTTGAAGATCCTAATGTTAGCACAGGTGTGCGCATACGCTTCCGATATTGGTATTAAGTACTTCGAATGGATCCTTAAACGGTACTTGTCAACAAATAATGTTCTTTTGAGTTCATCGAACACACCAAATATGCCTTTTGATATCCTGATCATTGGAGTGAGAAGTGCAGTAAATTCAAGACTCTCAGATCTAGGGAAAGACACAAAGGCACATGTTTTAAGAGTTTGAGGAATCATGTACCAGTCAAATACCATCATATCATATGTTCATTATAGAGAAGTTTTGTACCACAGTACAGAAGTCTATGTTACGATGCCGACATTCATGGCAAAGCTCAATAATAAGAAGACAAGAAACAAAGTTAAAGCAAAATTACTGGATAGTGGCTACCACTACACCTCGGGGTTTTTACTGATAATTATTATACTTAAAATAGTACAATGAAATATATGGTCAGCATTCCATCAAAACAGCAAGTTCTTTTGGGTCTTCAATCCGGAGATTCTAAGGTCTAACTAATATTGCACTTCAGTCTTATAACTACCTAGTACTGGAGATGGAGAAAAATTTTCCTCTTGAACCTTATGATTAAGTATAATAAAAGACGAATCTGGATGCTGTGGCACCCATTGGAGAACCCACCTCGGAGGTCAATGGATCCCTCGGACACGGCCAAGTACTCTTCTCTCAGTGTGCCTTGGAGCACGAGCTACTGGAGACCTCTGGTGCGTGATGGCTCTCTTTGTTGGGTCTGTACCGCTAAACTCATCCAACTGAAGAAGACCAACAGGCCCGATTTACCGGGTGCCAACAGCCTGTGTCTGCACAATATTGTGCCCACAAACCATTTCTATTCTTCTCAAACGCTTGTTGGGTTGCTTCTCAGGAGGAGAATGAATCGTGACTCACTTCATAAGACAAGCATTGCTAATAACCTCCGAGTTACGCGCACTAAAATTTGATTCAGGGTTTTTACTATACCTGATAATTTTGTAAGTTCGTCTGTTAAATCTATCCACTTGATCCTAACCTCTTAACCGGAACGACACCACTAGCCCCGTTTCTGGTGATCGAGGAACCGTGACGTCCTGGAGCATTGGAACGGCGGTTCTTCAGTCGGTCACGTAATGGTCATAATTCATTTCATTAGCGCTCTGAGGACCATCGTTCATCGTTCACCGTTCGCATTCTTAGAACGGTACCTCGATACGGAAGTGCCGAGTAGCGGCTTGTCAACTAAGCCCTTCATCATTTTAATTCTTCGGCTTGCGGTTTATTAATCAGCTCCCTCAAGGTTATTGTATGGAACTGAAATAAACTCTAGTGAACAACGAGACATAGTGAATATGTAGGTATAAAGGATGAATAATGGTAGACTGAATAACTTACGACGTGGTGTTTTAAAAATCGATCGTCTTTTCAACAGTAATGCTATGCTCCTTACAATAAATAATCATAAATATTATTGAAATGAGAACATGACTCAAACATTATCGGAATCACAATTCAATATTGTATTATTTTGTCTTTTGACATTTTATTTTCTAGTTTTGCATCCTAGTTACCGTGGTTACAGTGGTGACGTCAGTCATCAAGTCTGTGAGGAGGTAATGAAAGTGAATAATTGACAATACTATTGTATTATTGTATCCAAAACAACAGTATTGAAAAACGGGTTTTTGACTTCATTAAAAGTGTTGAGCTCTGTAACAATATAGGATGAATTCCAGAATGAAATTCACCTTATTGCTCATAATTAGTCAGAGGAGGGTGTGACGACCCTACCCCTTCAGACCAGTGATTAGATTAATCAGCCGGCCCGAAGAGGATATCGATTCATATCTCTATGAATCGGATATCTCGACAGGCGTAGCTTCAACAAATCGGGAACAAACCAATTGGTTTGTCCCGTATAAAATGTAGAGTCGTCACAGCTCTGAGTATAAACTTGTTCTTTTTGACATTTTCATGTCTTTGCTTTGGCACATAAACTGAAAAATCGTCACGAAAAAAACTTGCTCACGCGACCAATAAATAAAATAGACTCACTGTGTTGCGTAGAGAACAATCAACTGTTTTCTTACTTCACTACCTTGTTGTGTAGTGGTTGACATGAAAATGTCCCAATGTGTTGCAGACTCGTATGTACCTACAACACTTTTACAGTATTATACGTGAGTGGTGAGGGGAGGAATAAAGCGGCAAATCCTCAGTTTGGTTCATATATTATGTCGAACTAGCTTTCGCCACAGGTAGGCATCGTCAGGACACTGTTGAACAACGAGTGCGGTTTAGGAGATACTCGTAAGATAGTGACTAATTGGTAGACTAGGTTGTGCAGGTACTAGGTTGATTAGGGTAGCTATAAGTTTTTGTATACCTTGCTTAGATAATTAGGTAGTAGTAAAGTAGATTGGATTAACTAAATTTAGTATAATTATGTGGTGGTGGGTTCTTACATTTAGGATGAGTTAGATAGTAAGTATGTACAAGTATGTAGCAGTAGTACATGTAGTTTTGGCATTTTTGGTAACTGTGTTGCAAAGGTAAGTAATTCTTGTTCCCATGTCGCATACTTCGACATAGCTTATAATCTGTAAGTGATTATTGGCAGTTAGAGGTTGTTGAGTAATATTATAGCTATAGGTGCCAAAAATCACTTACAGATTATAAGCTACGTCGAAGTATGCGACATGGGAACAAGAATTACTTACCTTTGCTATTATGAGCTATAGAGGGTGTTGAGCATTGGGGGTCAGTACAGGGTGTCATCCAGACAATTATTAGTTTTACATTTCCCCACATTTAGGATATCATTGCTCCTTCTATGATATAATCCAGGAGCCCAGGGCAAAAAACCTGACTGATTTCATTATTTGTGTCAGATATATAAAACCAAAGTATCCAAACCCCTGAGCAAATGAATTGCTGTCTGCCATGTCAAAGCCGATGGAATACAAAATGGCTTTGAAGGTTGTCTGCCACAGTATAACCTATGGGAACTTAGCGACAGACAGGACTTAACTTCCGGGGTTGGGACTTAAAAAATGCCTGATTTCAATACTCATGAAGATTTGAAAATTGTTTCTTCTGAAACGGGAATGAATATAGAGAGCTTTAATGGTTTCTGCCACCATATTACTCATGGGAACTTAATTACTAAACTAAACTTCATTACTTAATTACCTACTTTCTCTTCCTGTCCATATTCATCTGTGTTAATCAGAGTTTTAGGAAAACTGTTGTTGAACACTATGTTCTTGAGGAAGTTTGGTTAGGTTTGAGTCCGCTTTGAACGAAAATGTTCTCTGCCACGAATTTGGGGTTCACAGTGGGATGCCGCTAATCAAAATAGTTTTTCATAAAATCCGTGTACGTCCTTTCTTGTTCGGTCTGTATGTTCATCGATCATATCAGGAAATACTACGACTTTACTGTCAGCTGAAAACATTGGCTTTTCTCCTACCATCTTATATCTCTCTAAACATCCAACGACTGTGCAATACTATCGATTACAATGATTTGTGGTGTTGTGATTAAGTCAGCTAAGTGAATCAATTCATAAATCCCCCTCTAAGCCGTGGAGAGCGTTTGAATTTGAAATTTCGATCCAAAAACTGAAGTGATACCTGAATAGGGTATTTTTTAGTAGCATCAGTATTTTTTTTTTTTTTTTGCTTCTCAAGTCAGGATGAAGTTAGCCCACCTTCTTCATGTAGTGACGTTTGGGCTTTCAAAATCAAAACTAGAAAAAATCCAAAATTTCCATCCCAATTATGAGTCTGTAGTCATGGAAAGCCAATTTTTCTGAGATAAAGAAAGTTATATCAATTTTTTACGGACGGAATAGTTTTTAAAATCACTGGGATGCGTGTTAAGTTTTCCACTGGCATCAAAAAAATTTCCAAATCTCTAAATTATAGTCATTTTATCATTTAGTGGATTTTACGCCAAAAAAGAGTTTTTTCCCGGCTCTTCTAAAAATACGTAAAATTCACTACGGCCTCGAGAATAGCAGTTCTTGGCATGACACGCTCGAAGTCCTGCTTGTTTTGGGGAGCTTTGATGTTGTTCTAAGGAACTCCACGTACCTTAATGGGTAAATTTTTGGGTAAGGTTTTGATAAATTTTATCAAAAGCCTTAATCCTTCATCTCCAAATAAATCTTTGGTCATCCAAGTCACCCGAGGTAGTAATGAGATAATGTTATTACTCCTTTTTAATAAAAAAAAAAAGAAACATATTGTTTAGTAATGCATGCATTCCAGGGGACGTCCCATTGGATAAGCATTAGATCAGTTTAACCAGTTGTTAAGTGATAAAACTGTTTCACTCGATGTAATTTATTTATTACTTTAGGCAAGAAATACTGACCCCCCCCCCCCCCACCATTATCCACCTTAACATTTCTAGCGGCATGGGAGCCCCGAATCTGAAGAGCATGTTAAAATCCGTGCTCTACGATACCCAACATGCGAATTCGAGTTCACCCCCCCCCCCCCCCCCCACAATGGTGCCGGGCTGGCACCAAAGCGGAAATACGTCGTAACATTGAACTTTCATCTGTTAGTTTTGGTAGGCAGTCCGTCAAATTCACATCCGTATTCAAGGTGAAACACAAAAAAAAAAAACACGAAATAAGCGGTTTATGGCATCATGGCACCATGTCCTGGCACCATGGTGGCACTAATATTAGTTCCATGGTGGTACAGAGAATAATTCATGAAAATCCGGAGGTATAATGAGAATTTTTCCTCAATTTCAAAGCTTGGGGACAGTTAGTAAGCAGTAAAGGAACCGAAATATTGAAAAATCGGATATTTTGTGAATATTATCCCCCCACTCACCCCCTCCCCTTGAGAATTTTGGTACTCTGGTAAAATCATGTACAACTCGGAAGTTATTTGAGTCAAACAAAAAAAGAAACACGCAAATCGGTTGGAAATTGAGGCCTGGGCAGAGTTTATAAGATTATGCACGCAAACGCACGTTTTTCAAGCATTAACCCCCCCTTTCCCCCTCTTAAAAAGCAAAATCCAAAATTCCGGCGCCGTAGTGCACAACTAGATAGTATTACGCGTCAAACGAAAAAAGAACCACGAAAATCGTTTGAGAACTAAGGCCTGGGCAGAGTACACAAGATTATGCCCAAAAACGCATGTTTTTCGAGCATTAACCCCCCCTTTCCTCCCCTTAAAAGGCAAAATTCGAAATTCCGGCGACGTAGTGCACAACTAGATAGTTTTCCGCGACGAACAAAAAAAGAACCAGGAAAATCGGTTGAGAACTAAGGCCTGTGCAGAGTACACAAGATTTTGTTACACACACACACACACACACATACACACACACACACAGACATACACCTATGGTTTTTTTCACGGATTTGGATTCAGAATGGTCTAAAACGGATTACTGTGTGGTTATTTTTTTTTTCTGTTGAGTGTTGTCCAACTTCACCCCAGATCGATCGCATAAGGACGCCCAAGTCTTACTGTGGGACGTCCTAAAAATTGTAGATTTTGAGATGGAACAACTTATTGATCCAAAAATCGATTCTTGTAAACCACGCGCTCCGGCGTTCTGAACATCTCTACACCGTGTTCGATCTCGTTGACTAGTTAGTTTACATCAACGAGAGATACGCCTAAGCCCACATCCTCCAGGCTCGTTATAACGATGACTATCACTAACCAACGTCCAGCCTCATAATCGGAGTTATGGTTGTTGAGTGCGTTTTGACGTTGAAAACCTGCCAGACAAAACATCTCACGTGAGTCCGTACAATTATTATCCCAGTTGTTGTAACACAGTTCGACGGCCCACTTCCGTGGATTCGTCTTCCAATAATGATAGCTCGTTAGTTTTTTCTGGGCTTCAAGACTTGTAAATTGTGACTTTTGACATCATCCGAATAGCTATGGTACCAGCATATTCATCGGCCAGTAAACTCTGAAATATGTATTTTAATTGATCTAGGTACATAAAAATAGGTAAAGAAGCCTCTCATATTAATAACTTGTTTTTGGTTATTGGTGAAAGATATATTAAATCAAAATTCATAATTCTTCAAAACTAATCGAATTAGTGATCATTTATAGAGATTAAATCAAAACTAATACTAAATAATTTTTAAAAAATACTCGATATTTCGATACATTGAATAGTTTGCTAACTTTGAGATTTCTAGATACATTGGATATTTTGATCCATTGGACATTTTGACGCATTGTACATTTTGATAAATTGGATATCTTGATACTGTCATATAGCACATTGAATATTTTTACCGTTGGACTTTTTGATACGTTGGAAATTTTGTAACATTGGATATCATGATACATTGTCTTATGGTATATCGTCTTATTATTGTTGACAATTTTGATCCATTGGACATTTTGATGCGTTGAAAATGTTTATATATTGGACATTTTGATATTTAGGGAATTTCGATTCATTGGACATTTTGATATATTGGACATTTTGATCCATTGCACATTTTGATACATTTGAAATTTTGATGAAGTGGACATTTTGATCCACTGCACATTTTGATATAGTGGGCATTGTGATACATTGGAGATTTTGATACATTGGACATTTTGATGCGTTGAAAATGTTTATATATTGGACATTTTGATATTTAGGGAATTTCGATTCATTGGACATTTTGATATATTGGACATTTTGATCCACTGCACATTTTGATATAGTGGGCATTGTGATACATTGGAGATTTTGATACATTGGACATTTTGATCTATTATACATTTTGATCTATTGGAAATTTTGATCAATTGGGAATTTTGATCCATTGGACATTTTGATGCGTTGAAAATATTTATATATTGGACATTTTGATATTTAGGGAATTTCGATTCATTGGACATTTTGATATATTGGACATTTTGATGCGTTGAAAATGTTTATATATTGGACATTTTGATATTTAGGGAATTTCGATTCATTGGACATTTTGATATATTGGACATTTTGATGCGTTGAAAATGTTTATATATTGGACATTTTGATATTTAGGGAATTTCGATTCATTGGACATTTTGATATATTGGACATTTTGATCCATTGCACATTATGATATAGTGGGCATTGTGGTACATTGGAGATTTTGATACATTGGACATATTGGTCTATTATACATTTTGATCTATTGGAAATTTTGATCAATTGGAAATTTTGATCCATTGGACATTTTGATGCGTTGAAAATGTTTATATATTGGACATTTTGATATTTAGGGAATTTCGATTCATTGGACATTTTGATATATTGGACATTTTGATCCATTGCACATTTTGATACATTTGAAATTTTGATGAAGTGGACATTTTGATCCACTGCACATTTTGATATAGTGGGCATTGTGATACATTGGAGATTTTGATACATTGGACATTTTGATGCGTTGAAAATGTTTATATATTGGACATTTTGATATTTAGGGAATTTCGATTCATTGGACATTTTGATATATTGGACATTTTGATCCACTGCACATTTTGATATAGTGGGCATTGTGATACATTGGAGATTTTGATACATTGGACATTTTGATCTATTATACATTTTGATCTATTGGAAATTTTGATCAATTGGGAATTTTGATACATTGGGCATTTTGATGCGTTGGAAATTTTGATGCATTGGACATTTTGATTCGTGGGAAATTTTCATATATTGGACATTTCGATCAATTGGAAATTTTGATACATTGGGCATTTTCATTCGTTGGGTGCAAATGGCCTCGATTTTTGAGTTATTTAACAAAAACTTTTGTTTTTAAAGATAATTACTACTACTAAGTACTACTACTACTACTACCACTTTTTTCCAGCTTTTCCCTGGGCATTAACCTTATATTGAAACCGGATAGGTATCCAGCGATGTGGTCAGAGAGCTCCCAGCTTCGCTCTATTTCGAAAAAAAATCAATGGAAGGTCAAAGATTTGCGTTTCATATCCTGCCGGCGTATTCCGGAAAAATGGACTCCTGGCCGTCTAACGGTGGGAAATGAGCGATGGGTCAATGGAGTGTATCCTTCCTTTGTTTCCCAGTGGCCGAGGGCCGTTAGGACTCTGGAATATTAATGATTCGTGAGAACTCATCTATGAATGAAAAGTCGAGGAGGCTTCGCAAGTACCGTAAGGAGGCATCGACATGACGCAATGCGCAATCCATCTCAAGAAAAGAATACGGTAGCCTTGAATAAGGATATCTTGAGCATTTTGTCGCTCAGAGGTCCAACGTTAGAATACAGGGTGGTTGGTCCATGACAGTATGAAAAGAATTTGTAGAAACTCTTTTGAGAAACCCAAGAGTAACACAGATATCATGAAGAGGTTAGCGCTTCAAAAAACGACTAAATTTTAACAACAAATATTACAAACCATATGAATATGCGCATACATTTTAGTAGGTACCTAGGTATATTTTATTTTATTTTTAAATATCAGACTTTTCAAAGTATTTTAAAGGTTTGTCTTAAAACTTAAGGGCAGGAGTAGAAATGAAGGCAAACTGCAGAAACGAAGTTTTATTAATAATTTATTCTTGAGAACTTCATTAATATTTGAAGCCACACTATCGTAATCATACCCACGTTAATCAGCTACCTTTAATCCCACCTCAAATGACATCTATGTTTAGTAAGAAAAGTAAAGGAATTGAGTGGACGGGAAATATTTAGTGAGTTTGGGTTATATATATATTGGGTTATTCAGTTTATTTCTCAATATATATTTAGTGTTCCTCAATATATATTGAGAGCGACGGGCGATGAGTGCATATTATAGAGCTAATATGAAAATTCTTTTTGATCCAAATTTTAATATGTTTCTATATAATTTCCTTCATATAAAAATAATGTAACCCATCACTACTTTTATATCACTAAACCTTGACTTACCATTTCGGCTAAAAAACCAATAAGAAAATGTTTAACCCTGATAAGACATTCAATAATGGAGATGTATAAACAAAATAAAAGTAAAATTTTGTTGAGGACTGTCAATTACCGGACAGGTTTCTCAGAACAGCTCATTTGTCGCCAAATCCTAATAAAGGTTAGGTTATTGATTTACCGTTAAAATAGTAGGGTATCTAATCCTTTCAAATATTATAATCTAAAATAAATTTAAAACAGTTAATATTTCACCAAAAAATATTTATTTTATTAGTATAATATATCAATTTAATACAAACTAAAATAATTTGACATTTATAATTCTGCAAACGCAACTGCTGGCACAATTCTTAACCTTAATATAAATAATTAATATTTTCATGAAAAATGAACTTTCATAAAACTAAATATTAAAGATTTAAAAAAATTGATGAATTTAAAGTTTTAAAAATGTTTAGTAAGAAAAGTAAAGGAACTGAGTAGACAGGAAAAAGTCATCACTAGGGGTGTGTCAGTTCAGGTATTTCTTTGGAACGGTTCCAACGGTTATAGTGACAAAGATGTAACCGTCCCAAATTAGCGGTACAGTTCCATTACCGGTACTGCCTACCGAGGGCGGTTAAATCCCACTCTCATGACATGGTAGAAGAAGGAGTCAAATCCCTATCTTCCTTCTTCCATGCTTATGACCTCAACTTGCAATGCAAAAGGAAGGAATTCGAACAAGTGTTACAAAAGAGACAATTTATAAATGATAGTGACCAAACAATTCAAGGAAAGAACAATATTTTGTTGCAGTTTAAGAACATAACGTAAGAATAATAATACTGGAGATAACTTCCGTGCTAACCAGTCCGAAAGATCCCTTCCCAGTCCAGAGCCATTCCATGATATCTTATCGGTCCGTGGAACTGGACCGGTAAAGGCTGAGTTTTTGTCACTGCATGGAACAGTTACAAGTTGATACTCAGTTCCACAGTCCCAGTACAGCTCTACCGACACGCCTCCAGTCATCACCCACGATCCAGTTGTAAAATGTCCGATGCTAAGAATACCTAACAAGATATTTATGGTAGTATGAGAGGGCTCTTTACCCAGTCATGTAGAATTTTTCGACCATGAAAAATAATAATAAATAAACTACAAACGTAAAATAAATAATAATAAACGTAAAACCAGTGTATCAAGATATCCAAATCATCAAAATGTCCAACGTATCATTGTATCTGAAATGTCCAATTTTTGGTTTATTTGTTGTTGAAGTATGTTGGTGTTGGGTACCGATTGATGCTAGTAGCTCGAAGAATGAAAATACACCCATCAGAAGGGCTTATTATTGAAGATCCAAAAAAAAAATCTTGTCCGGTCAATTTGAATTTTATTGGCTCCGTGGAATATTCTTAATTTTGATATAACGGTGAATCATATTGGTTTGATGGAAAAAGTCGAATCATTCGATGGAAACGACGCCAGCCTGTAGCAAACACACGCGCCCCTCATCTAAATTCATCAATAACTTGTTTTCTATTGCATTTTCTTCCAAGTGACGTTAACTGTACGTGCGAATTTGTGAATTTCATATTGGTTTTTGTTGGCTACCGTTTGTACGAGGTTGGCATGTTTAGTCGAAGTACCTCTAGGTAGGTATTACGAGTATGTAAATGAAAGAAACATCCAAATTGCATGATATAACTATTTTATATCGAAGAAAATTTATTTATTTTTCCTTCTTCCGTCCAATTTATACATAAAAGAACACATTTTAGCGTTGGGAGACACGCATGTACGATAGCTACGTACGACTAATTCACGAGAAGATATACATTTTGTGCAAAAGCGAGTAAAGACAAACCTGAATTTCTTTTTTTTACTTTTAATTACTAATCTCAGTCCTCTTAAACTTTCATGAATGAAATTAATTAATATTTTTAAGGTCGTTTACTGCAGAAAAAATTGATTTATGTGAACCAGGTAACCTGTGGTATGTTTCTGAACTGCCTTTTCAAAAATATAATTTAATTGATTTTCAGTAGGAGCCACGGGATGAGTTAGAAAGTTGAAAAACATCAACATAATTTAAAGACTTTTTGCATCATATCGCTTTTATTTCTTCGCTTTTTCTTTCTTGTCCGGCTGTCGCTCATTCGAGCAAGAAAATTTCTTGATTTAAAAATTCCTTCTTTTTTCCCATTGCCGGTAATAACTGTTGATCAAACTGGAGGCTGAAGGTACCTCAAAATTTTCTTTAAAACCTTATCATATCCATTTCTTTGGTCAAAGTTCCACCATTTCAAATTAGTTGCGGAATCGATCCTTGAAGTTTCGTGGTTTTTATGCCGAACAACCTGTACATGTTATTCTGTGTGAGGGGGCTGTACTGAACTATAATACTTATGACGTTTTTGACTGGATGTGGACACTCGAGTTCAGAAATGCCCTGGAAGTGAACACAGGCGGATGTGTTGTTGATTATGAAACGAACGGAAAAGAATCACGAATTCATTCGTACCAGCGTGAAGCCGATGATTCAACCATTACGAGACGCGTTAGTTCCATTTTTTCAATCTAAATACGTCCGAAGAAAAAATAACACCTTCGAAGCACGATATTCTGAATCACGTTTGGTTTTCGAGGCCTCCCGATCAGATTCCGCGGCTCACGCTTCGTCTAGTCGAAGGTGCGCAGCCGCTAACGAATCCTTCCTTTCTTTCCTGCATTTTCGGACGTTTATTCCGCATATTTTCTTGAAAAATCGAAAGTTGGAAAGCGCGGGTGCGATGAGGCTGACGCGTGCGGAGCGAAAACGGTCGCCCGTAGGAAATTCCAATTCCCGTCCCTTCAGAAAATTGCAGCCGTTTCTCCGTGAAGGTCTGACGAGATTGAGTAGTTTTGTAGTCTTTTGGAAGAAAAGTGCGAAAATTATTTCTATTCAATCCATCTTCATCACTATGAATAGGTGGTAAAAACGCTGCAAATTATTACACAATGGTTCATTATTTTTTATTTTTCTATATAGATCACTCGTCTGCAAAGCCACCAACCATCCAACATGAAGAAAAACATCGATCGCATTTCGGTCAGCTTTAATTTGTACGGAGATTAGGCCTCTTTTGCGATTCACGCTCGTGTTTCTGATTTATCGTACGTCCAAACTTTAAATTCTCGTAGTGAGCGAACGGTTTGTCCTACAGAGCTCCGGGTGGTCTCAAAAAATTCTAAAAATTCTATAGAATCTTAAATTGAAGGAAAAACAATACCTTTATATCAAAATTTTTTGAGTTAGGGCGTTTTCAAAATTTCAAAATTGATTTTGGAATCCTTAGAAGTGACCTACATCAACCAAAATCTTCGGGGCACAACTAGACCTCAAATGAAGCCTACATACCAAATTTCATCAAAATCGGTCAATGCTAAGTGGCGTACGGCGGACGGACGGCCAAATTTTTATTCGATTTTTGGATTCTACGTACCTTGAAACGTAAACCATCAAATTTTGAGGGGGTGTTAAAATTTTTTTTTCTTGGTCGATTCCATAGGTTCATTATTGAAAATAATAAACCAAAAACCTCTACCAAGCTGGGAGGGCTGTACAGCTTCCTCTCATAGAACACACGTGGAATAAATAAACTAAATATTTTCACAATCATGTTGCTAAATTTCTATGTCAAGAAGAATTAATACGATTGTACAATTTTTTGCAAATAGTTTTCTGATTTTTCTTCTTTTTTTTAAAAAAAACCGTGGTTTCTGTGTTCAAGTAAAATCACGTTTGATTGCGAACACTCGCTGCTTGAAGTCCAATTTTGAAGAAATTCATATAGGATTTTCTCCATGGCGCTTTGCTGTTGTTTTATTGCCATTACATGACGAGACGGAAGTGTAATTCGCTCCCATATTTCCGACAAAGTCAGAATTGGAAACTTGCTACACAAATAATTCGACACAAATATGATATTTTGATTCGTTGGACATTGTGTTGCTTTGGACATTTTAATACGTTGGATATTGTGATACTTTGAATATATTGATATCCTAGACGTTTTGAAACATTGGATAGTTTCGTACGATAAATATTGACATCTTCATACCTTTTCGATCATTTAGAACGTTCTGGCGCTTACGATTTTTCTACCAACGAATAGGGCTTGACGAGACGAATCCAACGGTTACGATACTCTGCCTTGGAAGGGACGATATTCTCCTCGATATATTGTGTATATATAAAGTGGTTACAATCCAGTATACCAAAGTCATTAAAGCTCGACATTTCAACATATCGAAGGCCTTTCTTCGGTTACTCACGCATCTCACTTATCTGTGCCTCAGAGGTGACCCTCCGTGTTCTCTCAGGACGGGTGAAGCAAAGGCGTATGACCTTGTTTCTTCAAAAACGATTTTGCATTTCTCCCCGGTTTCGCCAAAGGCAAGTGAACCCCGACAGCGTAGGCCGCTTCTAATCTACTCTTCCAAGAGAATTTCCAGAAGGCTCAGATTGTTGTTATTAGTCAAGTTACCACAGGCTGGAGCCTCAATCGACACCCACGATGACGCTCACCCTGGCTGGAAAGTTACCATTACAGGTTTTTGCTCCTTCACTTAAAAATAAGATTTTTTTCACCTTCAATATTCCTTTTTGTCTTTACCTCGCTCGAAGAAAAGGGAAAACACGTTGGGTGTATCCCTTCTGGATGTTTTTCTCGTGACGGACGCGCCTCTGTCCCTCCTACGGTACCTTAGTGAACTAGAACGCGGTGGTTCTTTGCTCTTGAGAATCTGTCATTATAACTTCGAAGGTAGGAGAAGAAAAACGACTAAGAAAGAAGGGCTGTCCTGCCTCAATTGTTCTCTTGAAAGTAGGAGGAGCCTGTAAAAAAACTGTTATTGTTCTCCGTTGAGCCACGAAGCTTCTTCTAATACGTACCGGTGACCACTGTTTAAAAACTTGGCCAAGGAAGGAAAAAGGCCATTTTCTTTTTCTGAAGACGTTTGACAGGAAACTGGAAGGTCATTTTTGAGGAAACGTGGCTTGTGAGCATTCACATGCACGAAATTAAAGGTGTTTAGCTGCCTAGGGTTGGAGATGACCCACCATTTTAAAGCTGTACTCCATTAAAATGCGTTTCAGAGTATCTACTTCGAAGACAGGAGAACCATGGGCTCAGAAGAGGACCTGTAATTCTCAAAGAGCTCTCATTTGGGAAGTCTGGACTTCCTGTTGACTAGGGCCCACGGTATGACCCACCATTCTAAAGCTATGCTAATTAATAATGCGCTTTGAAGGTGGCAGGACCATGGCCTCAGAAGCAGGACCTGTAATGCTCAAAGAGCTCTCATTTGGGAAGTCTGGACTTCCTGTTGACTAGGGCCCACGGTATGACCCACCATTCTAAAGCTATGCTAATTAATAATGCGCTTTGAAGGTGGCAGGACCATGGCCTCAGAAGCAGGACCTGTAATGCTCAAAGAGCTCTCATTTGGGAAGTCTGGACTTCCTGTTGACTAGGGCCCACGGTATGACCCACCATTCTAAAGCTATGCTAATTAATAATGCGCTTTGAAGGTGGCAGGACCATAGCCTCAGAAGCAGGACCTGTAATCCTCAAAGAGCTCTCATTTGGGAAGTCTGGACTTCCTGTTGACTAGGGCCCACGGTATGACTCACCATTCTAAAGCTATGCTAATTAATAATGCGCTTTGGAGACCTTTAAAATCAGCAAGACCATGGCCTCAGAAGCAGGACCTGTAATGCTCAAAGTGATCCCATTTGGGAATTCTGAAAATCCAGACTTCCAATTGACTATACCTATAATAAATTTACTATACTTATAATGCGCTTTGGAGAGCTTTGAGGGTGGCAGGACCATGGCCTCAGAAGCAGGACCTGTAATGCTCAAAATGCATCCTGTTGTGTAGTCTGGAAATCAATAATATGGCTACCAGGGTACACGGCCGGTGTTTTGACATTTTATGTCTTTACTATGGCACATAAATGAAAAATCGTCACGCGGGGAGCGTTACGAGGGGAGCGTTACGCGGAAATTTCTGATGATTTTCACGTACAACCAATCGTTCCTAGGGAAAACTAACTTTCTCATTTTCCACCCCACAAAAAGTCAATCACCACTCATTGGAAAGCCCTCAATTTATTAAACATAAGACATAAAATGTCTCTCGTGGTTGCGTACTTGTACGAAAGCTGTATCCACCGTTTGTGTTTTATTCTTCCTTTATCCCACCAGGAAACGTTTCCATAGCAAGATGCGGCCTCCCGAGAAAACGTGAGGCTCTTGACCATAATTAAAACCAAGTTTTCTGTTACTTAAGACTTAAAAGAGTCGATTATCCCTACCGTGTATACAAAATTCAACCGACCCGCTATCCCGCTCGTCAGTATTTTACATAACAACAGACTTGGGGATTCTATGTAATTCCTAGAACCAGTTCTGTCTGTCGGTTAGTGGTACCGTTTAGCTTCCGACCGACCCCCCTCTTCCGTCGTCTCGTCCGTTTTCGAAGCTAATTCCAAATAATTTATCGTGATTTCCGAAACCGTTCCAACCGTTATTTTTCGTGTCGACCCTAAACTTCTGCAGAACGTTTCTGCGGGTAACGTTTTCGATGTTGCGGAGGGTCACGATTTGATTAATACGGTGTGATAGAAGTTCAAGGGTTTTTAGTTCATAAGAGACGTTTTCCTACGGTCAACTTTGAAAAGATGAAAGCACATTTGGATTCGATTGGTATTTTGTACAGGAGTACAAAATCTAGTTCGGTGAGATTCCTTTTCTCAGTGTTCTTTCAACTAGATACAACCAGAAAATTATCTAATTATTTATGCATAATTTGTATGCCGTCTTAATCAATGGGGGTGCGACTTGATTTTTTAAAGATTTTTAATCGAAAGTAGACTACATCCTGAGAATTTCGGCACCAACCGCGACCTTCTTCTAGGTTGAGTAGATCTGTGTCTATGATTTTTCAAAGTTTCGACCGTTTATGACGTCACGCGCCGCTCTCGCGCCGCACCCCCTAGCCCACTGTGACGTCATAAACGGTCGAAACTTTAAAAATTCTTAGGAAAAGACCTGCACACGCTAGAAGATCGCGGTTAGTACCAAAATTCTCAGAATGAGGTCTACCTTAGATTAAAAATAACAATAAACAGTTTTTCCTACCAAGGCGTACACTTTATTGGAGATGATTTGTAAAAGTTCGGTTTATAAAATTACGTTCAGCTACATGTTTCCTACTCCTTGGTGTCGCAAATTTTGGGTACATTTCACAAACAGATTTTCCTCAATACCCCCCTCTGTCGTAGAACAGGTAATTCACTTTCCTATTTCTAACTTGTTTCAAGCGAGCGACCAAAATATGGTCGTGAATATCCTCCCTTAATGTAATTATTCAAGTTTTATTGAGTACTATATTACTGCAATAACACTATGTTACATGTCAAAATGTTACTTCCATAGTCAAAATCAACCTTACCTTATTAATAAATAAAATAATCATCAGTATCACCTTAATGTTTTCGTTTGATTCATGTCGTTGCTTTATTAGCCCTACTGGAATGATTTAACCTTTAGGTTCGCTGTACATGAATGAAACAGCATAAATTAATGAGCGAATTTTCAAAGAAATCTTTCAGTTGAAGGTATCGTTAAGAAAAGGAACAATGGTGTTGCAATTTCTTTTAGAGAGTTTTTTACACGATTCTTGGTTTTTTCGATTTTCAGTAGGTATACCATACCAACATGTATACACCGGTGACGCTTTAAAGATGTTATGAGTCCAAATTCATGTTCTACTCGTCTCCACGAACTCATTGAGTACCCACACGGCTATTTTTATCGATTTTCAATGTACCATACCTGTATGCACTGGGTATGCTTTGAAGATGTTAGAAGTCCATATTCAGAATGTTCCAAAACGGATATCAGTGAAAAAATGTTTCGAAAAAGTCCATTCTTTAAATTTTAAGGCCATTGCAATAGCTTCATTTTCCTTGAAAATTCGCTAATAATGGAAAAACTCGATATACTCGCACCTAGAAGGGTTTAGACCAAGGCTGTTTTGGTAAAATGATATCGTACGTTTCCCATTCCTTGTCAAACACAATCTTCGGTTGACCCCCTTTAGACCTAATGGGCTTTTAAACCCAAGAACTTGAAACGTACTATACATTGAAAGCAAATTTTTGGTTGTTCATAGTGATCCGAAGAGCATGAAATAGTAAACTCAAAAACTTGTGTCATCAAGAGACGTTAGTTCACGTTCTCTGACAAATCAACAAGGAACGAAGCTTTTAATTTTGAGGTTTTCTCTTTGGTTGGTCTTTTGTAAACTTGGAATATCTGGATAATTAAAGACTAAATGATCGACAAGGTTTTTGGATCCACTGTGCAGCTTTTTTGCTTTTTCTACTGTGACTCTTCCACAATTAAATTACATTAAATCACGAACACCGAACATTTAATTTTTAATTTCAAAAATGTCATTGTATTGCGTTAGAAGTCCTCTTGTGCTGTTGCCCAGGGAGTGTACTATACCTGCTGGTACTCCAAAGCATTCGTCTGCTGGGAAAACAGCAGAGTATCCAAAGGCCTGGGAAGTATCCGATGTGGGGAGCATCCAATCCCAGATGAACTGGATCTATTCAGATGGTTCTGAACTCGAGGTATGACTTCTATTCACCTCTGAATTGAGGTTTAAGGGCATGAAAAGTTTCAGGTCTCGAAATTTCCTTTTCAAGAGGCGATTTCCAGTTAGAGGGTTATTGTATCAGTTATTCTTTGTTCGGCAACGAATTTCTTGAGGGCTTCAGATTTGAAATGAGCACCTTTATCTGACACCAATGTCTTCACTCTTCTCAATTGAGGAAATTTTTTGAGGTATTCATTGGTTTGGCGAAGTCAAATGTGGGTGTTCCATCATCCATGACCAAAAATGATTTGGTATTGGTTGGAATCAGATTTTTCAAATATCGGCGAAATCAAGATGTATCGTTTGAAATAGACATTTTATTCGTTTTCAGGATACATTACATCTATTCACCAATAAAATAAAGTTATCTGTACAGTGTGAACCTAAGCCCATGCATGGAATAACGAAGTTCATAAAAATGTTGATAGAAATGTAATACCAATCTGATTTGGAAAATGCATTGTTTCTTATTCGTAATCTCATTTTATGTCCCAAGGTAGGTACCTACGATGTACCTCACAGAAAACTCCACTGATCCGGACAAAATTGGTTTAACAACATTAAAACGTGTTTCAGCGGGAGGAAAACGATCCATAGAAAACCAAAACAACTGGAACAACTTTCAGTGCGCGAAATTTATGCAATTGGATCGCTCGTAGGATAACAACTGGAGAAAGCTGTTTTCATAGACGAAAAACGACCAGCTTGGTATCGCAGGAGGAACAAGCTGACACCATCAATGCAAACTGTGGATCCAAACAGACACAATAGCTTAAAGGTAGCGTTCATTAGAGTCTGCCCACTCGATCACTTCTGCGAGTTGAATTCTCCAAGAGGAAGCACTAATATTGCAGATGCCCTTGGACGGGGTCGGCCGTCAGTCGACCGTAAGTTTCAGACAATGCCAGAGATTTGACGATAAAAGACGTTTTTCCCCTTCGCAGACGTTACTTCCTGTAGATCCTTGAGGCGGTTTTGACGGTCAATTAAATAATCTCCCACCATTAAGGGAAGATTGAATAAAATGTTATAATGGCTCGAGTTGCCAAGGTTGGAATAAGATTTTATGTGATGAAGTTGAGCACAAGTAGATTACACGTATGAGAAAATCAGCTAACATCTGTGGAGCATTATTTGGTACTTTTCCGTTATACCCTCCCCCCCTTCCATCGCAGTCTGTTTCACAACTTTCGCGACTGTTTCACGCCCACCGGATGTTTCTAGGCACCGGTAATGATTCCCTTTAACATTTTAATAAATTAATGTACGCTATGTTTGAGGGAGTAAAAAAGACATCGGTAAATGATATATATCGACAAATTATTATTATTATTATTATTATTATTTTTTCAAAAGAGTATGGCTCAGGAATAACGGTAATCGGGTGTGTTCGTTGAGAAAATGTTTAGAAGAAATTAGGGAAGCTAATAAAAGTTGAAGATTTCAACAATGGCAGCAGGGTATGACGTAGCAAGTTGTGTGATCATCACACTGTGATGTGTTGCTCGCCTTCAAGCGTTCAAACCCGCCTTTTTTCAAACGTGATCTCCTTCACTAATTTTTCTACCACATGTAATTGTACCTAACATTGCGCAAAAATTTGGAGTGTAGAGGTTTTCAATGGTGCTAAATCCAAAGTTGAGGTCAAAAACCTGAATTTCCGACCCGCCGAAATACACCATTCTTTGAAAAATAAGGGGTAAATTCATTGACTACGGGCGCTGCGCTCTTGCTTGGGTCCAATACCTTCCCGATGATTCGGTTGGTTTACAAACATCTCTTCACAAAGGTCAGGAGATAAGGAACGCGAATAATAATTTCAAAGGCAGGTCATTTGTTTTTTGATCAGTCACAATCGGCGACTTCTAACGACACGGCAATTGTTTTGTTTTTTTTTTTACTTATTTTTTTGAAATAATATAATTTCTTCTCACAGCTTGAAATTGTGACGAATTTGACGTAAATATGTAATGTAAGTTAGAAGAAATGCCTAGAAACACCGGGTGGGCGTGTTGAAGACCGACTGTGGGGGGTATAACGGAAAAGTACCCATTATTTTAGGAAGCATTTCCCAGACATCACCAATAATTGAAATAAATAATCTTCCAGCACTGATTACTATTATTAATCAACAGAGAAGAAATCATCAATCAGCATTTAGAAGGAATACCGCCTTTAGCATTTGATGTGGGTATAAAGTTAATTATTAAGTATCCTTCTTTGTAAGTGAAACAATTTTACAGTAATCAGAATCTTTCAGCCAGGATGAATCGGCATCTATCAAGGGACATCCATCAAGCATCTATGAAGCAATCTTGCAGAAATCTTATCAGCAAGCATCAATCAGAAAGTACCCATTTAGCAATTAATTAGCAAGCATCTATCATGCAATCTCTTTGGAATCTCATCAATTAGTAAGCATCTACCTATCACTTTTTCTTCCATCATAATTCCATTTAAGGAAAGAACTGAATTACGTGGTATTTCCCCTTACTTCTGTTAAAAAAAACCGGCTATTCCGTCTATTCTAATGCCTACTCTTGAATTAGTGATTGTTCTGACTGCTTTCTCTAGAATCTCATCAATTAGTAAGCATCTACCTATCATTTTTTCACTCGATTGAAGGCGATAACAAGCTTTTGAAGATGTCTTGTCTTGTTTTTCCTTCCATTCTGATTCGAATGCTACCAATAATTCCATTTTGAGAAAGAATTGAACTACCTAATATTTACCCATTCTTTTTTTTTAAAACTTTTTATTGGCTTTGAAAGGGATTTCATACAGCCGCATTACGACAGGTGTGATAACATTACAAGGTTACAATACAATTGTCTTTAGTTCATGAATAATAATAATAATAATAATAATATGACTGTAGGTAATATATTTAAACTGAAATGTTCATTTCTTTCATAAAATTATAAAGCCGAATCATGGTCTCGCTGTCACCCTCCATGAGTATGGGAGTATCCAAGTTGAAGGGCCGACTTATATTTGGCTGGATGTTCCGCAGGAACTCCTCTCGTCGATCGTGATGGGCTGGGCACTCCAGAATCAAGTGCTCTGCGGTTTCCTCTGAAACAAGGCAGTGTCTGCAGACAGGTGACGTGGTGTTGCCGATTTTGAACTGGTATGAGTTTGTGTTGGTATGTCCGGTTCTCAATCTCGATATTATTCGGTAAAATGTTTTTGGATTTATATCCGTGATACTCTGGAACCAGCTGCATTTCTTTGGAGTAGGGAAAAGGCTTTTGTATCGATTGCATGCGTGATAGGCCAGGTGTTTTTTCTTCAAGCGGCTCAACATTAGGGTGTTAGCGAGGGGCTTAAGGTCTGAGCTAGGATAGCTGTTGGAAGGTGCTGGTTCTGGGAGGATCGCAGCTCTTTTCGCTTCAGCATCGACTACGTCGTTACCTGTTATTCCTGAATGGCTCTTTATCCAGCATAATATTACTTTTCGTCCCCTACTTTTCAGTGTGCATATTTGTTGGGCTATTGCTGCCTCTATTCTAGTGAGCCGGGAGGTGAGTTTCAAATTTTCCAATTTCGATACTGCGCTTTTTGAGTCTGTCATGATCACTATTTTTGTATGTATGAAGTTATTGGTTGTTACATATTGGAGCGCCTGAAGAATAGCATAACTTTCTGCAGTGTAGATTGAGGATTTGTTCCAAAGGCTGAATGCTCTGGTTTCCTCGTTGGTGTAGTCAAAGAAAGCGCATCCAACATGGCCACTGTGGTATTAAAACAACTGGCTATTCAGTCTATCCTTATAACTAATCTTGAATTAGTAATTGTTCTGACTGTTTGTGTCATTTTGAGGGATTTGGTAGGTTGGCTCACAATGAAGTTCATCTCATTCCAGAATTGGAGCTAAATTGCACAACGAATAGTTCCAAAGTTCCTAGATGTAAATATTGGTAACGTAGAGATCGAAGAAAAAAAGGCCTAGGGGTTGAAGTGGTTTTACAGTTCAGGAGAACGATTAATGTGAGTATTAAACTATATAGCATCATAAATTCGTGTGGGCGCGGTTTTTGGAAGTATCAGAATGAATACCGTCAATCTTATTCCTTGAAACGTGGTGGGTGGAATCTTGACAAAAGGCAAAAAAGACACGAGAAGGTTGAGGTCGACTTTGACACATTTGAAAGGTGCCGAAGAACACAAAAGACGAGTAGTGGATCGTATCGGACGAGAAAATGTTGAATGGAGATGAACGACTAACGTCTCTTGAAAAGATATCTATCTCGTGATCTAGAGACCTTGAGTAGCGGCGGGGATTCGAAAGAAAAAAAGAAATAGTTACTAAACCGCCGAATCATTCAATCGGTCACTCGGTCCAGGATATGATGGCAGGTATCACACTGATAGGAGTCCTGCCACGGTCGTTCTCATCTTGTATAAGGAATGAAGAGATCTTGTAGTGTCTTCTCGATGGATGAAATTCATCAAGGAAGTGAGCGGTTGGAAAGAACAAAGGGCATCGTCGGAGAACAGGTTCTTGCACTCCAGGCGGTCAGTAGTAATGCAGTAGCTGAGTACTGCCTCTTCAACAAAAATACTGTCTGATTAAGGGAAAAATAATACTCAAGCTCAATACTCAATTTTCTCTCTTTATTTGACAGTACTGTGTACTTAAATAATGTAAAGTGTCGAGGGAGGAATAAGGTACCTACTTATTTTTATAAAAACTGATTTGCCATTCTTGTCGTTGTTCTTCTTGTAATTTTTGTTACAAGTTTTGTTTGTTTCTGGAATTTATAAGTTTTCATTCGCAGGATATTTATTTAGATACCTAGGGCACTTGTTGTACTTGAAAAAGTTTAGATGCTCGTTTCATTAGTGCATCGTGACGTGTTTCGACCACCATCGCGGTCATCTTCATCCTGAACACATTTGCATATTAAGTTACCTTATTTTTGTTGATTTCATGATATCCAATTAATAAATCGTATTTACCTAATGGTGATGGTTATAAATTTTATGCCCTGTACAAATGAAGACGTGAAAGTGTATGATGAAAACTCAAATTGTTCACACTTGTTCAGCTGATGGAAATGAGCTGCATAAACATGTGAAGTAAAGCATAATAATAATATAATATATTATTCATTTTATGAAAAGTAGTATCTGAAATAGTTGGTGTCTAATGAGGAATTTCACCGAATTCTGTTTGCATTTTTTCTGAATAGTTAATGGTGTGGGATAGATGAAAATCAGGTTAATTTTGGAAACTAAGTCTCCTGTAATTTTTGAGAGACATTCAAAATTTATGATTTCAAAAAATAACCGGGAAAACGGACCTCTTCAACGTGAAGCGGAAACGCTCGCTGATTGGCTGTTAGGATCGCCATCCCCTCCCCTTGTTGCCCAATTGAAGGACGAAACCATGGTATATCTAATAAGAAAGTTATCAAACAAAAACAGGAGAAACCTCATTTTCTCCATCTTGCTTTTTCTATTTTTCCTTTTCAGTTCTTCGATTTTTCTGGTTTAGTGAAATGTTGCCTCTGAGGACTATACAAAGTGAGATTTTACGATCTCAGCTCTTCAAGCGGCCGTACATGAACTATTTCTGGTTGACAAATCATTAAGACCATAAATAAGGAATAATTACGGATCTGACCCAATCTTTGACTGTTGTGCTGCAAACAGTAGGTTCGGGAGCTCATAGACCAGGATCTGGTACTAAAACACTGTCAAAATTAAATAAACTATAATTAAAATCATCAAGGAGATTCTCGACCGACTGCCATTTCCAGGCGTCGCGGACGTCATCTGCTGCCTTCCAAGCAAGTTTCTGCCTTTCGTTGCCTTCCAAGCAACGAAGAGAAGTTTGTTCTGATGATTTCGCTTACGGCTACGTATTGCCTTATCTCTATGGCTATAGTGGTAGGCCTCTTAACCCCTGCTGAGTATAAACCCTCTGATAGACTACCAGTTTTTTAAATGTCTGATAGACTCGCAGCAACTATAACGTCGTTTTTGAGACACATGAGGAGTTAATTAATATAGTTTTCGCCAAATCAACATTTTATTAGTTAACAGTAATTAAACTTACTTACGGGAGTCTTATGTAGTCTGAACAGCATTTCAAAAACTATGATCTACGATAGGCAACATGCGAATTCGAGTTATACACGTGGCTGTAATTCTAGTTTTTTGAGATGAAATAAACATAGCTGTAATTCTACTTTTTGAGATTTCCTCCAATTTTTAAAACATTTCCGTCCCTTTTATGTAGTAAGTGTTAAGAGGGAAATCACTACTGGCGACCGTTGATGAAAAATAAAATTATCTTGATTGGGAGAATGGCAAATCAAGGGGGCACATAATTGGCTTCCCTACGTGTAGGTGTCAGGTAAGAACCCCCTTCACCACCAGCCACAATAGGACCTTAGCCGACTACCACACAGACTTAATCAATAGTTCACCAGTTTTGTTCGCTTGAGTCCATCCAAGATGTTTTATAATTATGTGAATTTTTCTCTTAACTTTGCGAAACTCATCTTTTCATACCAAGTTGAATTCTCTGAAATAGGTTTTCCAACCCGACTCGAAAAAATATTGGGACATCCCGCTTGTGAGCGGTCACCCGTCCAAGTATTAACCCGAGTGACAAGAGTCGTTCACCTTCACAATTGCTTTTGAAAAACAGATTTCCGTGAAGAATTGTCTGCCATATTATGTTCATGACAAAAATCACCAGATATTTTGATGTTTTCTCAAAACACTGCTCTCAAAACCTGAGGGTAAACCAGGAGTTACCTACCGGTTACCTCGGTCTCTCGAACGAGTCCTAACTAGTTTGATTTACCTCCCGTTGGGCTCTCTATGTGAAATTAATAAAGAACGCACGAATCAAAGCTTTCAGACCCCCACGAAAAAATCTTAATTCGATATAAAATCAAGCTGATGCTCCCCAGAAAAATAAAAGGCAAAAGGAAAACCGGATCGTTATTTACTCTGCTCGACATGAGGTCAGATTGCGAGGAAGGTAATTGGAGGGTAGCTGAAATCGAAGGTTCCGTTGGCTTCCAGTATTCAAGTTCGGCCGGGATAAAAAACTAGGGCAGGAGTTTTAAAGGTGAAAACCAGTTTTGCTGATTGACTCTTCAAGTCGGGGGAGGGCTTTAGCCTTGCTATTAATTTAAACCGGACGGACGGACTGTCCGTTATCTTATCTTGGAAATCGCATGTCGGCCCTGAGATCGGACTTTGGAAGCTCTTGAACCAACTAACCGTTTTCAAAGCAAAAAACGCAGTAAAAGTTGACTCAGTTGATTATTTCTGCAACTGAGTTCATCTTGCTTTTTGGAGCGAGCGTTCAGTTATAGAACACGCAATCTGCCAAGTTGAGAAGGAAGTAAAGAATAACTTGGACGGCCAGAAAAGGTAGTTTTGTCCCGATTTTACTAATATTGTATGGAATGCGATGAGACAGTGTTCGCTGTGGCAGCGTCCTTTGGAGGCGATTCTCGGACCAGCTTCTGCGGGGGGTCGTGTGTTCGAGTCTCTTGTTTTCGTGCGTCATGGGCTCATCACCCCCCTTGTCACAACCTTATGATAATCTTATCAAAATGCAGTCAAGAAACTAACATCACCACGTGATTCAGCGTAAAAAAAAAATACTAAAATATCATGTGTCATTCTTGGGTACTTTGTACACGCATATTTTGACGGAACCTCGCGGTTGCGCATCTTTGAGTGATTTGATAAAGGAAATCGGTTGAGGGGTGAAATGTTCATAGAATTTCACGTAGAATCCGAATCTACAATAAATAAAAATGGGGGTCTCATTGGTTAAAACGAAGTTGGTGCGCGTTGTGCAAGATTGCGCTAGTGCGCAATGCGCACCGTTGTGATATTTACTAAAATTTTTCAGAAAAAAAGCTCAGAAACGGAAACGTGGAAATTTTGATGTTGGAACACATTTTTTTTTAGACCTGCTGATCGAATCTGAGCAGCTCACCAACTAGCAAAATTTCGGTCGATATTGCCTGTGACACATCATAGAATCCTCTGTGTCAATTAAACAAAAGAAGAAAGAAGAAGAAGTCGATATTGCCTGTGACACATCATAGAATCCTCTGTGTCAATTAAACAAAAGAAGAAAGAAGAAGAAGAAGAAGGAGTCGATATTGCCTGTTATTATAATTACCAGTAATTACCATCAATATTAAAATCGTATTAGTTGTGAAGTCCGTTTTACTTCCGTAAATCTGACAGCCGCTGTCGTGGTTGGGCAAGAACACGTGATGTGCCAAGTGAGAAGTTCCCCTCAGAACTGTGAAATTTCGAATTAGCGAAGACACAAGATCGTAAGAGGGACCGAGAAGAAACTGTAGGAAATGAAAAAAAACATAAGAATTCGACGTGAGAGTGGGGAAAAGTCGAATTATGGATGTTACGCGTGAAATTGAGAGGTTTCCGGTCCCAAGATGTAACCTGTATTCGCTGAGAAGAATGAGTTGCCGTGATTTGCGTGTCTGAGTCGTTAGGATTATAGTTCATCCGCACTTCAACAGTGTTTTTACGTCCAAAACTCCTCTTGATTCGGTGTGTCGGTCAGGAGTGAACGTATTGAAAATACCTTATCTTCAAAATGACCTTGTCAGAACTGAACGGGTTATCAAAATGAACACGGTCATTCGTTCATGAACCCACCAATCGAGTTTTCTGGTTAAATTACGAGAACAACGGCAGAAGGCCAACAAAATAAATCAATTGCCCGCAACATGGATGTATAATGTATATTTATATACTTGCATGTTTGTACATGGATCATTAATGTGTGAAAATGACAAGGAAGTATCAACAGAAAGAAGTAGATGGAAGTGGTTTTCTAAGCAAAACCTTCCATCGTCCAAGTGAAGAATGGACTGAGGACTAAAAAGACAAAACACACTCAAAGACTGATTCATACGATTCGAATCGATCTTTCATTTGTTTATGTCTTTTAGCTCATTCGATTCATTCAAATCGCCTACTCGTTGTAACCTATTCCGACTCGTTCGGTTTACAGACTCGCTCGTTTTTGTGACTCTGACCGGTTGGTTGTTTGTCTTGTGAGTGAACGAGTGAACGGATTCAAAAGACCTGGTCTTTATAATGAGTGACCGTTTGGGATTCGAATCCGCCAAATGACCTTGTCTTACACATCTCTCAAGAGTCTTGATGTGCCACGGCGTCCCCAATGCAAGGTTCAAAATTATTCAGAAAACACCATTGTTGTTCCTATGATTTTGTTCGAGGAATAATTTTAGTTTTGTTTAACAACATTAGTGTTGATTAAAACTAATTTTCTCAAATCTAAAACATCGATTCTGGTTTTCAACGACAAAAATTTATGAAATTTCTTCTTGTCTGAATGTTGAAGAGTAGGTCTCTACGTCAATTTTTGTTGAAACCGAAAAATTTAATGAACAAACGTGATTTCAGATATTATAATAAATTAGGTACGATACAAATTATTATCATAACATAATATTAAATAAATTCTAATAAATAAATTCTATTAAATAAATTCTAATAATATTAAGTAAATTCATTCATGCTATAAATGAGCAGCATCCACTTGGTGGACGTTTTTTATTTTGGAAGAAAAGACGTTTTCCGTCTTATCAAAGGAACCCAAAATAATACATGCAGGCTCAGCCAATTATCCGACAGTTGAGCCAAAAAGATCGAGAGAATGAAAGCTTGAGTGATGACTCTTTAGAGGCGAAGGCGCCGGATGATGGCAGTTTGATTCGAATCTTTTGAATATATGGAAATTCAATAACCTATTCATCTGCCCAGAGGCCGTTTGCCATGCAAATACAGGAGCACATAACTTCGACCACTTTGAATATACTTTATATCAACTGTACATTTTCGTGATAATATCAAATTTTTCACATTGATGGTGAAGTAATTTGGGCTAGATTTAGAATTAGAAAGGTAATCTTATTGCTCTATCGTACAAATAATAATTAAAACCTCTTTCCGATGAGCGAAGTTTTCATTGTTCTCATCTCCAACAAACCGTGAAACGACCCGAAATTGACTCTTCCGTGCTTGAGCCGCAAGTTTCCTGACCGTTGTCAATTACTGGAGCACCACCAATAGAAGGGCCTGGTCCAGTAATTGGTTCCGTCGAGGCCCATTGGTCTTTCGCCATCTAAAGAGAGTTTCCTTGGCTTTTCCAGTCGGAATGATAGCAAATTATACTCGGAGCAAGTTGTGTCTTTTATTGCCATCTGAACTAATTTTTAGTTATTTAAGCGGTGCTATTAATGTTTTAATTGTTCGTGTTTAACTGTAAATAACTTGCCTGAGCTCAGACTTCTAAGTAATTGTTCAACATTCTTCCTCGTTATTACCTTTCTGCCATGAAATTTTTGCTTGTTGGGAGGTCGATGCAAATAAATTGAAACTTTCCGAACAATATCGGTCAATATTCATTCATATACATTCATCTCTCAGTCTATTGATTGAATAATCGAGTGTTCTTGCAAGTGAACGTAATTTTTCTGGAATATCGACCAACGCAGTTGTCAAGATTTGGTTCAAATGTTGTTGGTACGAGTATTTCCGTTGGCCATGGATATCCGTAGTTCCACAGAAAAAAGTAACCTCGAGATACTAGCTTAATTATATCGAGAGAATCGCGGTTACGACCAGTGAAAAAGTGTAAAGGGAAAAGCCTCATACGAGCTAAATGAAAAAAAAAGTCTGCGAAGTGGGTGTGGCACATAGCTTCCTCGAATCCATAACCTGATTGTATAGACGACCCGATGCATGGTGGTTAATCTCAAGACATCAATCTCCAAGTACCTTGCACTACCCTCATAGGGGACCATCTGCACGCTAATCTGAACAATCCTGATGTAGAAGTTATGGCTGTTACAAGGAATTCACGTTCGCGCATGCGCAGCAACTAATATCAGTCTGAGGGTGATGATTTTCATAGGGGACCATCTTCAACCCACATAATCCTTGAAAATTTCATCATAATCGGATATAAAAATGTGGAAGTTATGGCTTTTATTAGGAATTCACGTTTGCGCATGCGCAGCGGCTACTATCAGTCCGGCGGTGATGATTTTCAGAGGGGACCGTCTACACGCCAACCCGCACAATCCCTGAAATTTCATCTAAATCGGAAAAGTTCGGAATTTCATGACAGACAGACAGACAGACACGGAACCAAAATTGTTCAGAAAGATCTGAAACGTAAAACGCAAGTGGAAATTTTGATTTTGGAGAACTTTTTTTTTCAATCTTGAAAACAAAGTTTCCTCTACCTTGGTACACTCGGAAACAAATAGTACATCAATTTTCGGATTCAGCATCCTCAAAACTCCATATTTGACAAAATGAAGCTAGTCCCCCTACTTTTGTTCAGAGGGCCTCTTTTATCAATCGACCTCCACCTGATCCAATTTCAGTTACCTCGGAAGTGTAAAATACCTCAAAAATAACGCTAATATCACAACCTCTTCGAGTGATGAACAAAAGCTCATGATTGCTGCTACTAATAATTATTTATATTATTTTATAACTAATAATTATTGTTTTTTCATTGTTTTCAGACTCATTGGAGGCCGCCAGTGTACAATCCGGAAGACTACTTATCAGGTCTGATGACGCGAAGCAAAGGAAACACGCCGCCAGCGCCGCAGCAGCCGGCCAAGGAAGAAATGGCGTTGAAGCAGTTCAACACGACGGCAGACCTCCTCGCCAAATTGGCCAACGACCTGCGACAAGCATATCCAAGGTATTTATCAATACACCTGCAGTAGTACTAAGAGATACATAAGTAGGTACAGGTTGGCAGGAAGAAATTTTCTCTTTAATTCGAAATTTACTTCAAATTGTAAAATTTCAAGATTAAAAGTAAAAACTAATTATGGTAAATTTGAAGTGTACTTAGGTGTTTTATATCCGAAATAAGAAGAAAATACTTGTTTGAAAAGAATGTACGATTTGAGACGTTCTTTGACAGATAAACTTCTGAATATCATATATTATACACTGTATTGCAGTCGCCAATTCTAGAAAGTGTTCAGAGCTTGTAAAGGTAGACCTTGGACTCCTTGAATCCCTGAAGTAGAAAAGAAGTCTTGTATAGGGATGTATGATAATCCACAATGTATCGATACATATCGTATCGATATTTTTGAAATGTGTCGAAAAGCTGAATCACGTATAGGTACCCATTTTAGAATTTTACTGGAATTTTTCGAAACGGCGGCCGAAATTTAGGTGGTTTTAATGGAAAATCGCTCGTTTTCCATCCTTTTGAGTTACGACGACAATTTTAATTAGAAGAGTGGCTAACTCTACCCGTTTGAGAAAAGATGAGAGAAAGACATTAAAATTCAGGAAATTTTGCTTAGAATCCCAATCTGCAATAAAAAATGGTGGCGGTGGGGAGGGGTCTCATTTGAAAAAACGAAGTTGGTGTTTGTTGTTCACGATTGCGCACCCTGGTCATATTTGAGATCCTTGGAAAAAATCTTGAAGATTCCAAAAACAAAATTTTGTTTACCACTATCTGGACGATTTTAGCGGGGAGGGACAACTCGTGAGACTCCCTGTATAGGGTTTCCTCACTACCTCTAACTTGGGTTTTCTTCAATTCTATGAACTTGAGTCCTTGCTGGCTGCTGGTTCTGCGAATACGAGTCGTATTGAGACGAAATTATTGTAAATTGGTAACGTGAAACTGTTACATTACTAAATACACTTCCACTCTTGAATAGTTTTGAGTCTGAATTTCTAGTATAGTAAATTCGACTTCAATATAAAATCCATGAATCTTTATTCCTCCACCCTGGTTGTACCTTCTTTAGATATATTTCATAACGTTCTTTCCTTATGAAGTTAACTGCATGTAGATGTGTACCTCCAAGGAGAGGTACACGGTCCTACATAGTACTTACATTCCATAATTACAACCCAATAACGAATTTTGGAAGTATTTTAAATAAGTTTAAACTGAAGCTACAAGGACGGTGACTGACATACACCAAATTGACCTTCTGTATACCAAACTTCAATTATTTGGTTTTTTGAGGTAGAAAGACATTAGGAAGTAGTTTCGTTCATGCTCACCTTTCCAATAATAATCGTTCTAAATAAACAAACAAGAGTAGATTTTTTCGTCTCCTGATCGTTGCTTTCCATGAAAAGATTTCAAGCTAGAAGATGGTGGTGGGGAGGACGTACCATCTATTGACTATATATATTGAAAAAAACCGTGTAGGTCCTTCAATGTTCGCAAGCAATTATAAATCTTGCTACCTCCTCCGCATGTGTTCTCAAAAAACTACCTTGCGCAAGGGAAAGAGAAACTCTCGTCATCATCTTTGAGACGCGCTATCATTTTCTTAATTATCGAATTCCCATTATTAGAATCACGATTGGCGTCCACGCTCTCCCTTAAGCGCGAAAAAACTTTCATTCATACAAGGTAGTTCTTGCTGTTTTGAGAACTCAGGATGAATGGCGGAGGCTCATCGACGGAGGGCGAGAAATAACCCGTAAATAACCCGCCATTATTTTGACATGTTAAGGTTTGAAGTTATTACCTTGAGATATTTCCTTTGGAATCAAATACGAATAAAATTTTGTTTACCTGCTCTCTACACGTCATGTTCAACAACGATGGAGAAACCACAAATCTAGACTCTAAAATCTAGTCTGAAAATTGGACTTAATCATCTATCCGCAATATGTTTCTTAGTCATCTTCTTTTGCCTTAAATTGTGCTCTCATAAAGTTCTAAATTATCTTCTCTCAATGCTCCAAATTTCTCCTCTCACAATGTCAGTCGAAATCAACGTTTTGAGTTGGTTCTCTCGAGATGGAGGTCCACTTCGGAAGCTCATCTTTTCGTTGAAATGACTCAAAATGTCGAGCTAGACAGTGAAAATCAACGTTTTGAGTTGGTTCTCTCGAGAGGCAGGTCCACTTCGAAAGCTCATCTTTTCGTTGAAATGACTCAATATTTCGAGCTAGACAGTGAAAATCAACGTTTTGAGTTGGTTCTCTCGAGAGGCAGGTCCACTTCGAAAGCTCATCTTTTCGTTGAAATGACTCAATATTTCGAGCTAGACAGTTGAAATCAATGTTTTGGGTTGGTTCTCTCGAGAGGCAGGTTCACTTCGAAAGGTGCGACTAACTTGTGTTTCAAGGTAACTAGTAAACGTACAGATTATCTTGTGACATTAAGCATGGTAGATAATTGCTAGTACTGATGCAAAGATTCATTAGACACACAGATAGGTGTCATCTTCGTCCAACCAGCTAGCGCTCATCCCGAGTGAGACGCTGGAGGTTTCGCTTTTCGGACGTAATTTACGACTGTTTCCATTGATGCGATAATTGAATAGAAGATAACAAAATCTTCAGAATTGAGTGGAGATTTAAAAATACAAAAAACGAAAAATTGTTTTTTTTTTTTTCTTTTATTTGGTGCCGACACCCCTGAAACGTAAACCATCACATTTTGAGGGGGCTTCATTTTTCTTCTTGCTCAGTTCTAAGAGTTCATTATTGGGAATAAAAAATCAAAATTTGGCTTCTTCGTTTGGGAGCTTCGTGTTTCGATCAAAATCTGTCTTGGAATATCTGTCATCAAAATATGTAATGAGCCGTTTAGACTTGATGGAAAATTGCCTAATTACGAGAAGGGTGGGCTCCTCGCAGGAATGGGGATCTTGGTCACCACTTTGGTTGGACTGTCTTTTGAAACTCGTTCCCTCCATCGACGACAACCTTAATTATTGGCATGACAGGCGGCGCGGCGCCAGAAGGCGGCAGCACTCAAATCGCCCTTCTCACCTTTTATAGACCGAAAAAAAAATCTCCTCGGTTCGGCTAATTGCAGCCGGATGTCACCTGTAAGGGATCCAATCAATTAACCAGATTGAATGACGAAACATCATTTATAAATAGGTCGAGTTTCTGCGGTCTCCAGCCTGTGATTTTGACCACCCTGGTCGTACTTATTTCACCAACTTTGTAAAACTCTACATCGATTTCTACCGTTTTTGGACAATATCCTTGAGCAGGTTTAGGCTTCTTGGTCGTCTGTAGGTCTGAATTCTGTGGACAATTCTTGTCTCAGGCGTAACTAAATAAAACCAAGATTTTAATGAATTTTCAGGATCGTTGTGTGACAGGAGACGATCTCTTATTCAGGAGCAACACCGACTTTGCTCTTATTCGGATGGTAGTTGAGTTCTGGTTCCAAGATCCCTGACTGACGTTTTTGGTTCAAGGTCGTTGTTGCCACTTCAAGCTAATTCAAGTTATTAACAAATCAAATTCAAAAAGAAAATCTGCAAATTATTACACAAAGGTTTATTTCTTTTTTGTATTGTAGATCACTCTCCTGCAATACACCTACCAACCATATTTTCACTTCACAATCAAGTTTATTTCGAAGAACTGACGAGTTGTAGCATTACTGGTTGTTAAGGAGACAAAACAGAGTACAACTCGAAGAAACGAACAGCAATCGGATTTTGATCAGCTGAAATTTGAATGGACATTAGGCCTCTTTTGCGATTCACACTCGAGTTTCTGATTTATCGTACGTAAAACCTTTAAATTCTCGTAGGGAGTGAACGGTTTGTCCTGCAAAGCTCCGCGTGGTCTCAAAAAATTTTAAAAATTCTCTAGAATCTTAAATTGAAGGAAAAACAATACCTTTGTATCAAAATTTTCTGAGTTAGGGCGTTTTCAAAATTTCATAATTCATTTTTGAACCCTTAGAAATGACCTAAATCAACCAAAATCTTCAGGGCACAGCTAGACCCTAAATGGAGCCTACATACCAAATTTCATCAAAATCGGTCAATGCTAAGTGGCAAAAGTGCCGCGTACGGCGTACGGCGGACGGACGGCCAAATTTTTATTCGATTTTGGGATTCTACGTACCTTGAAACGTAAACCATCAAATTTTGAGCGGGTGTTAAAAAAATGTGTTTCTTGGTCGATTCCAAAGGTTCATTTTTGAAAATAATAAACCAAAAGAGCGATTCACACTCGTGTTTATGATATATCGTAAGTCCATCCCTCAAGTTCTCATAGAGAGCGACCGCGAGTCCTACAGATCTCTGGGTGGTCTCATTCGATTCTAAAAATTCAATACTATTTTAAATTTATGAAAAAACAATTGGTACCTTTACGGCAATACCTTTTCGAGCTGGGGAGTTTGAAAATTTCAACCCTTAGAAGTGGCTGACATCAACCAAGTGCTTCAGGCACAACTAGTCCCCAAATGGAGCCCATATACCAAATTTCGGCGGACGGACGGCCAAATTTTTATTCTATTTTTGGGTTCTATGTACTTACCTTGAACCGTAAACCAACAAATTTTGAGGGGGTTTAAACCATTTTTTTTTTTTTGGTCGATACATCCATTTTTTCCACTATTGAAAATAAAATACCAAAATGCCCTATAAAATCAAAATTTCTACTCGTATTGAATTGCGTTAAACTAAAGAGCTTTACGACTTCCATGTCTGTCCATCTGTCTATGGTGACTCCTTGTGTTTTCATCACGATCCTGTCAGTGGAGACCAACGTCACAACGTGTTGATGTTTGTCAACTCGAAAATCTTCAGCATCATCGTGAAAATCAAGTTCAGTGTTGACGAATTTATCAGTATGGCTCAAAAATTTTTACACCAAATATGTAATTCTATACGACCTTGTTATTCGATGTGAGGAAGCCCGCCCAACCCCATCACACTTTGATGACGTTTCTTACACAATGCGATCGTGGAAATGGAGAGAAACGAGTAGGTCAGCAAGTCCTCCACGCATCTGTATAATAAATTGCGTACGCAAGGGAACCAGGTGGGCTGATAGTCAATCTGTTAATATCCCGTGATGAAAGTCGTATTTACCTGCTCGATAACCCTTGCGGGGCCACTGCCGATTTTCGACGACCTCTGGTTGCGTCAGGGAAGAATTATGATCCGTACATACTAATGGGAGCTCAGGACCCATTCAGACTCCGGAAGAACACTGTAGGGCGGGCCTCCACATCCCTTGCGTCACAGTTAAGACATTGGACCCTCGTTATTGATTCCCTGATACTTCGCCATAATATCGATCAAAAGTAAATTAGAGACACGAAAGATAAAAATGGACCTCGTCTCGAACGCCGAGATTATTCGACTTGGTAATTAAAACGAGGAAATTCGTGGTTTGATTTCTCATAATTGCATCTTTCGAGACAGAATGATGAACGTGATAATGTTGGTTTGAAGCAACAATAAGAAAATGACTCCTACCAAGTCATTAGTATCCTTTCATCTTCACTATAGTTCAAAAATGTATGCCAAGTTGTGTGGGCACTATAGCTTCGTCATGTGATGCTCCTACACGAGACTTTAATAAATAAACCACTAAGTTTCTACAACCACAGTTCTACAAATTATATATTATATTATTCCACTTTGCAGTCGTGCCAGGTAAGTGTACTTTTCTTAACTCAAATTGTATTGCTAGTTAAATAACTTGTTGAAACTCATGGTGTGCACAGAGATCAGGAGAGGCTATAGAGAACAGAAAGAATAGGTGTTTTTGTCAGCCAAATAGAAATTTCAACGATATGCAAATGGGATAAATCTTGGTAACTTGTTCATCTTAAAATTGCAAACGGTAGTAAATGCGTACAATAGACACGAAAAGTGTTCTCCGGTGGTAAACAGAAATTCTGAAATACTTAATTATCAAAGGTCTAAACCCAAGAAATGCATCCATCATGCAATAGCTGAAATGTAGCAAAATAATTTGTTAGTCACTTTACTTCCACAAAACCAATCTACCTTCTTATAATAGTCGACGTTAAACTTATGGTACGAATCTGCACGATTTTTTAATTTCAACGTTTGCTGGAGTCCAGCTAGAGACGGCAAGGGGCAGCCAGTTTCTTGTGTCGCACTTTTCCACCACAGACAAATGTGAATAGTTTACTTTAATATAATGCACCGAATTATTGATCATACCTACACTCATAAATAATCACAATGCTTTGAAAAGCCAAGGACAGGGACTGGTGAGGCAGTAAACATAACGGCTGACTGAAAACAAAAATCCCTTATCAGTTTTGTTTGCCTCAAACAGCTCAAACTCGATAAGGAAACCCAGATTCCAGAGCTCTCTGACGGGGGCGCAATGAATCAATTCTGCTCAACAAGGGACAATTTCTTGCTCTCTGGTTGGTCAATCTCATGTACCTGCCTCCCTCGAAACACGTCACCCCCCCCCCCCCCCCTAAACACACAGAGCAGACAACCACTGATGCTCCAACCACTGCTGATTAGTCAGGAAGGAAAACAAAAATCCCTTATCAGTTTTGTTTGCCTCAAACAGCTCAAACTCGATAAGGAAACCCAGATTCCAGAGCTCTCTGATGGGGGCGCAATGAATCAATTCTGCTCAACAAGGGACAATTTCTTGCTCTCTGGTTGGTCAATCTCATGTACCTGCCTCCCTCGAAACACGTCACCCCCCCCCCCCCCCCTAAACACACAGAGCAGACAACCACTGATGCTCCAACCACTGCTGATTGGTCAGGAAGGAGGGAGCTTCTGCCTCTGTTTTCGCGCGTTGATTCAACTAGCAAAGTACCAATGATCGTGACTTCTGTCACGATCCAACGAGTTGGGGTGGGATTTCAAATTGGAGATCTCTGATTTATTTTACTCAAGCGATTGGCTCTACAGAGCTCTGGGTGGTTTATTCATTTCTAAACGGCTTGGAAATCACCAGAAATATCACTAATCTCCGTACGGCGGACGGACGGATAAATTTTTATTCGATTTTTGGATTCTACGTACCTTGAAACGTAAAACATCAAATTTTGAGGGGGGCTTAAAATTTTTTTTCTTGCTCGATTCCAAAGGCTTATTATTGAAAATAATAAACCAACATCAATGTCTGGAACGAAACTGAACTTTTTTTTTTTAAATATTGTTTGTACCAACGATACTTCCTAGAGACAGGTTTCTACCGTCTGTCGGTATACCACAAACTGTGTATCACAAAATGCGAGCAAAAATTTAGATTTTGGATGAATCTGTCAATCAAATTTTGTTGACCAGCTGCATGAATACTACAAAATGCGGTGTCTTTGTTGAAATTTCGTCTTCATAACGAGAGAAGTTTAGCTCCCTTGAACCGGAGTCCTTCCACTGATCGCTCCGTAATGCGGGTTGATTTGCAATTCGTCTCGGAAACTGCGTTAATGTTTGTCCCGATCCAACGGGTTTTCGAGTATTACGGTCAAAAACCCAACAACGATACAAGTCGATTGCGAAAGACGTGTGACGGGACCCTTTTATCCTCCCTGCTTCGCCCTCTAGTTCTTCCATTTGAATACAATGGCTCTTAGAGAGTGACAGATGCGGGGGTCTCATTTGTTATGATAATCGAAACGCTGTCTGTAAGGGAAAAGGACCCTCTTGGACATGTGACTCGAGAATTACCGGCGAAAACCAAAGGCATCTCGATCCTCCAAGTTCATCCTTTGCTGGACGGCTCTTCCAATTCCTTATGAGGAAGAGGTAGCAGAGCTGAGCCTCTTCTGCGATGAATACGGAATTATCTTCACGTTTTCACGTTTGGTCAAACGCGCTTTTATTTTCAGCTCTATAAGGCCTCGAACCTCGGGGGGAATTCTATTCAGGAAATAACGCAACTTCAGGAATGTCAGTAAACGTCTGCTTTCTCACCTCCAACATTTTAAACCCTTGCTAATGACAGCATTGTACTGGAAACGCTACTAATATTTATTTAATTCCCTCAAGAGAACACTCCTTCAATTTCCAAGAAAAAAGTCATGGTAGGTAGACAAATATTTTATTTTCATACTGTCGATACATCTGGACATATCGACAGCCCTACTGCAAAACCCTGTAAGTTCCAATTTTTCCAAAAATAAGGATTTGAGCCTTTCCGATAGATTGTGCTCTTGCGCACATTATAGTGTCGCCAAAATCGGGCTATGGCTTCTCATTTCTTTTCTGTGGTGAAATCCAATAACCTGTAAGCCAGGTTCATATGTTAAAATGTCACAGTTTTTTTCGTCTCCTGGAAACTTTTTGGTATTGAACATACAGGATTTTGCAGTGGGGCTGTCGATATGTCCTTAGTGGTATCCTTGAATGCCTTGTTATGTCCTTAGTGGCATACTTGTATGCCTTGTTATGTCCTTAGTGGTATCCTTGAATGCCTTGTTATGTCTTTAGTGGCATCCTTGTATGCCTTGTTATGTCCTTAGTGGTATCCTTGAATGCCTTGTTATGTCCTTAGTGGTATCCTTGTTAAGCCACCAAACACTCCTTAATCTACATCCATCCTGGTACTTTCACGGAATTCTCGTTAAAATTCATCAAAATATTCGTCATCCTGGAGGCACCCACAGCTTCTGATTTCATTCATCCTCAGAAATTCATCTTCTTCTCTTACTTTCCCAAACTTCCAAAAGCTATTGCAATGACCTCGACATTTTTGGTGTTGAAAACTATGTCGTTTAGGAACATTCTAAAGCAATTTCTGGAGTTCACAACTTTTCATAAGTGCACAAGTGCATGCGATAGAATCTATTGAATTTTGACAATTATTGAAGAACAGTGGGAACGAAAACTTGAACGAAACTTAGGAAAACCAACTCAAATGGAAAGAACGCTTGCATACGAGTCTGCAACACATTGGGACATTTTATGTCTTTAGTACGGTAACCATCAGAAATTTCCGCGTAACGCTCCCCTCATAACGCTCCCCGCGTAACGCGTAACGATTTTTCATTTATGTGCCATAGTAAAGACATAAAATGTCAAAACTTGAATGAAAATTTGAACGAAAACGATCCAACGTTTCATTCATTTCATTTTCACAGAATCTGTTGAAAGGAGATCAAAAAATTAACATTATCCGAATCTTCTGGAGAAAAAACTTCAGCACAGCTGCACAATGCCAAGATCTGTACTCATACGTACAAATTCCAGACGTAATCTGACACTAGTTAACTTGCTGAACAGCCCGAAAGAATGCCAAATTGTTAATTTTTATCTGTTTTGAAGAATTTTAATTACCAATGCCTCAAAAGTAGGTTCAAAAATTAAGTTTTTAGTTTTTGATTATTTAAAACAGCTTTTTGGTGATAATTACCATTTTGAACATAGTACTATATTAATTATATTTATTAAATTACCTGACCTGAGAATCGGTTGAAGCAGTTTTGCAATCTCATCAACTTATTCTGCACAAATGGGACTTTTTTCGGTCAATTTATGCGGAATTCCAAGTTGAAAATTTGCAGCCTGAGCTAGTTAAGTTTAGTTGTATCAGTTCGAATTCATGGTAAAATTGCTGAAATTCCAGCTCATTCAAGTATTTCATTCGCGTAATGCCTAATATGTACGATGGAACTCTGGATTTGGCTTACTCGATTTCTCGCAAGTGCATGATAGGACGCCCACACTCACCTCGCAACTACGGTCTCAGAGCCTCTTCCTTGAAAATCGGCAGTTAGGTACCTACATTATTACCCGGCGGATCGCTAATAAACGCCGCAGGAACCGATCTTGCCCTTATAGAGCCATCGAAGCCGAAACTTTGGCGCGTTTTATCAAACAACCCTGTCATTTTGTGTGGAGCATTATCGCATAAAATCATTGGGAAATACCGATGACGCATCTTGTAGGTTAAACATCGGTGCTTCTATGTCTTCATGAAGGTCTTGGTAAATTCTGGTACTTCCAACGCCGCCATAACATTTGTGATGAAGTGCAGTGGGTCCGGAGGGTGGGTACCTGGGACTTCCTATGAGAATAAAAAAAAACATCTTCAAATTGGAATATCAAATGCACAGAGGCCCTATGAGTGAAATCGATCCTTATACTCGCTCCATATGACCTTTTGTTTTTGAAAAGTTGGAGGCCTTTAATGAGTTGATCTCTTAACTCTCTTCCATTGCGACCTAAAGAGGGCTTTTGTGGAATGCTTCCAGGCTATGTTAGGGTTTACTAAACACCCCTCGTCCTCACTTTTTAGCAAAGCAGAGAAAATCGGCGTAGGCCACCGTAGAGATGGCGTCAGGAGCTAGTACATCACTTCCGAAGATTGTATATCTAACTCGACCCTGTGCTTGACAGTAACACATGTTATGTTCGGCATCTTCCATTTCCATATCGCAGAAGCGGCAGATGTCCGTTGTTAGTTTGCCGATCTTCTGTAGGTGACATCGAAGTGGACTGTGACCACGAGTATTCTGATCCACGAGTATTCTGACGTCCAAAGCGATGGGCTCGGTCTCCCGTTTCTCTGATAACGTCGCAAATAGTTTTGCCTCTCAGGACTGGGAGGTTCTGCCAGTATCTTACTCGCTCATTTTCCATATGCCCATAATATGAATTCTTGGACCTTGAAGGCTTCAAGGGGAGAGATGGCCTCCTCAAAGGCTGGTCCCTTAAGAATGCCTCTTGGCGTGTGAGTTCTGCTACGAACTCGGGTACCAACCTGTCTTGTTGGTAGAACTTAGCTTGAAAAGTAGGAGGCCTTTAATGAGTTGATCTCTTAACTCTCTTCCATTGCGACCTAAAGAGGGCTTTTGTGGAATGCTTCCAGGCTATGTTAGGGTTTACTAAACACCCCTTGCCCTCACTTTTTAGCAAAGCAGAGAAGATCGGCGTAGGCCACCGTTGAGATGGTGTCAGGAGCTAGTTCGGCATCCCCTGTGGTGTTTCTAATAAACAGGTACCCAGGGGAGCAGACGGCTATGACCAGCTCTCCTGGGGCTCCCGGGTGGTGAGTACCTTCCACTTCCTCGATGGCAACCTCCCCCTGGGGTGCTCGTGGTTCATCTATCTGCTTGCAGGTAGAAGGGAGTGCGTAGTCCTGTTTGAATCGGCTCTCCTTAATCAAATAATAGATATTTGCCCATATCATGAAACATGTGTGCTCAGGAGTTGACACCAAATGCCTTCTCTCCCTCTACAGACTGTCTGCCTCTTAAGCTTCAGTTGATGGAGTCTGAGTACAATGGCCAAGCTTGGGGTGCTATTGTGGACAGAACTTTGCAGTCAGTTCATATTCTATCGGTCAGTTTTTTTACACTGAAGAATCACTAAACTGAACATTTTTCAAAGTGATCTAGATGAAGTAAAAAAATGGCAGCAGTGAAGTTCTCCTAGAGCAATCCATATGCATCGCACTCTGAGTGAAAATCGCCTCCCATCTGGTAGTTATTTCTTTTCGGTTGAGGTTTTGTAACCACTCGTCTGTATCACGATTGCTGTTAGTGCAACTTCAGTGCCAAAATTGCAAAAATTATAGCATTTCTAAGCTATCGACATAGTTTTGTGGAGCTCAACCACCCTGAGCCTATGCGATAAACTCTGGCTTATTTTTTGGAAATCCATACCGAACCGTTACTTCTCCAAGATTGTTCTCTTAGTTAATTTACATTTATTTTTCCGTTACTGCAACATGGTTTCATATCCGCTGCGCGTCTGTAAAGAAAAGACCTCTACATCACTAAAACCTCTTCCCACAAAAAGCTAATCACGGAGAAATTGACGTAAGTTTGGGTTCTGCATGTAATCTTTGATGGACCTCCCTAATGTAGGTACATGAAACGCCGTAAACTGTGGGGCTATCGAAGTTTTCACTTCGTCGAGTGAAACGTACTTAGTACCAAATAGCATCGATGGATCAGTGGATTCCAGCGAAGGAGAAATTATGACAAAAAATGGTCTATGCGATTTTAATGAAACGGTCAATTACAACAGCAGCGTCGTGAACCTGTCCTCGTAACGAGATGTCTTCGACAAAACGTCCTTAAAAGTGCCTTTCGGTATAACAGCCGAATTCGAGTCCTGGCCATCAGAGACGATTACATGAGGTAGGTACTCGTAGGTACTTTCCCTCTAGGGGAGGACACGGTAATTTATTTGTTGGCGATGACTTTCGACGTGATTCGAGGCTCTGTGGTTGATGGAACGTTTTCCACTTCCTCGTCAGAGCTACTTTGGGGCCGAGGGGCATTTGTACGGTTTCACTTGTACGTGATGAGTTGTCATCAGCGGCAGATTGATAGTCGAACGGCACCATAACCATCAAAAGTGGGACGGAATGTGATGAAAACACTCCGTCCTATTTGAAGTATGACACAACTTTTGATAATTGTGGCTCAGTTATTATCTGTGACAAACTGGGATCATTTGGTTTGAAGAATGCTGTAGTGAGCGAGTATGCATCCACTAATGTGGTGAAACTAGAGGATTATTTGCTGCAAAATTTCAGCTTAGGATGCCTTATAGAGTGTGTTTATTCAGCACTCTCATCGTCGTGAAAATCTTACTCGTCATTCAAAATTCCATCCTCGCATAACCTCGCCCTTATGGCGACTACAGGAAAGAAATAGTGCTCTCAGAAGTGGAGCTCAGCTTGCCATCCTCACTAACAGTCCCTGCACAGCTCCCTATAAAATGTCTTCTTGGCAGAGCAGACATGAGGAAATGAACTCACCCATCTGATCAGGGAGAAGCTCAACTTGTCTTATTCAACAATCTGTAAAATTTCGGAATTTTCGTCTAATAGGAACGGATTTACCTCAACCAGCTGAAAATTGTTCACCACAGCACAGCTCCCTAAGAAATGTCTATTTGGTGGGGAAGACATGAGGAAATGAACTCACACAGCTGATCAGGGAGAAGCTCAACTTGTCTTATTCAACACTCTGTAAAATTTCGGAATTTTCGTCTAACAGGAACGGATTTACCTCATCCTGCTGAAAATTGTTCACCTCCATGCACAGCTCCCTATGAAATGTCTATTTGGTGGGGAAGTCATGAGGAAATGAACTCACCCAGCTGATCTGGGATAAGCTCAACTTGTCTTATTCAACACTCTGTAAAATTTTGGAATTTTCGTCTAACAGGAACGGATTTACCTCATCCTGCTGAAAATGGTTCACCTCCATGCACAGCTCCCTATGAAATGTCTATTTGGTGGGGAAGTCATAAGGAAATGAACTCACCCAGCTGATCTGGGATAAGCTCAACTTGTCTTATTCAACACTCTGTAAAATTTCGGAATTTTCGAATAACGGGAACGGATTTACCTCAACCAGCTGAAAATTGTTCACCTATATGCACAGCTCCCTATGAAATCCCTGTTTGGTGGAGAAGACATGAGGAAATGAACTCACCCAGCTGATCTGGGATAAGCTCAACTTGTCTTATTCAACACTCTGTAAAATTTTGGAATTTTCGTCTAACAGGAACGGATTTACCTCATCCTGCTGAAAATTGTTCACCTCCATGCACAGCTCCCTATGAAATGTCTATTTGGTGGGGAAGACATGAGGAAATGAACTCACCCAGCTGATCAGGGAGAAGCTCAACTTGTCATATTCAACACTCTGTAACATTTCGGGATTTTCGTCTAATAGGAACGGATTTACCACATCCTGCTGAAAATTGTTCACCACAGCACAGCTCCCTATGAAATGTCTACTTAGTGGGGAAGACATGAGGAAATTAACTCACCCAGCTGATCAGGGAGAAGCTCAACTTGTCTTATTCAACACTCTGTAAAATTTTGGAATTTTCGTCTAACAGGAACGGATTTACCACAACCAGCTGAAAATAATTCACCTACACGCAGAAAAGTCTATATTTGTTCCCAAATTCACTGAAAGAACATTTTAGACTTTCTACCCATGAAGAATGCTTTCTTCTGTCGTGAAGTTGAAGAAAAAGTACCCAGTTTGTGTTATGTTGAGATTCATTAAAAATTCAAACAAGCAAAATTACTTAATCCCTTGAAAATTTTCAGTTTTGCCTAGCAGGAATTCTCCATTTTGTAGCGATTAATTCCTTTGGGAGGTTCATTAGTTCCTGGCAACCTTCTGCTCATGAACTTACGCTTAGCACGGCTTTCCAGTCATTTCAATATGTGAAGGAAAACGAAGTTTTTAAAGGTAACTTGTTGTAAAACACTCAATGTTTATGTTATTTTAATGCATTTTGCTATCGTTTTTACTTCCGTGGTCGCATCATCGACTTCCTCGACACTTTCACGAGTTCGCGCAAATATTCCTCTCCTGTTAAGCATTTGAACCTCTTTTCAACATAATTTCCAACTGTGACAGCAGTGACTCCAGCATTATTCTTTCGCTCCAAAAACTTTCACTCGAGAAGCACCTGGAACTCTGTCATCTCAATAAGATTGACCGTGCAAAACGACCTTCAAGGCGTATCATAATGTGAACGCACTTTTTTCTGTTATTTCCCTTGAACTTTCTATTCCGTTCTAATGCTCGTTGTGTTCACACGTTGTGCCGACTCACCTGAACCATAACTAAAATCTTCGTATCCGTGGAAATTTCATTCTACTTGCAAATGGGATTTGTATGTAACTCATGTGAGGAAGTTGAAGGTTTGAGCTGTAATGCTGATTAATCTATTCATTCTGTTTTTTTTCTTTGTTTTTTTGTAACGGAAGTGGGGAACTTCTTAAGAGCGAAGGGGAAGTTCCCTCTGCTAAGGACTCACCCCGGAACCACTTGTACAGTATTACTTCAGGGTGAGCCTTTTTTTCGTGCCAAAAGGCTGCTCCCACTTCTGCTCTCCAATCTGATCTCTCCATCAATTCTATTCCTCATCTTCTTCCTCCCACCTCCATCCAGCTTTTTTGCTTTGAGGACTGCTGTGACAAATACCAAATAAAAAATCCAAATACCAGCTCGACTTGTTCTTAATCATCTCATGTCTGTGGACGCAACGTTCCGATGGCCTCTTCTGCACTCCTCCTCATACCCTTCTATTCATTCTGATGTGTAGTTCAGGTGTGGTGTTACACCATTGTCAGCCTGTATTTGATCATGCTTGGGTGAGTTGATGGATCAAGTTGACTGATGTTCCAAATTCAGCCGTCTCTGACACGAAGTGACACAGTGTGGCATGTGAGGCCCTTCAGGCACATTTCCTCCAGCAAATTCAGGAGAAGCGCCTGATCAGGCCCCAAGGTTTACAGGAGAAAGGGAAGACGAGCTACTAAGAGACCCATTTGAAGTGCTGCACCGTTACTACATTGTATTTCACGGTGAGTTCTTGAATTGTTCACTCATTGCATAGATAGTTATTGATAACCTGTCACTCGACCACGCCCGAAACACAACACCGATTTTGATTGGATTTCGTTTTCTCTCGATCGATGATAAGGAAGCTATTATATTCATTATTCCTTATATTATACACTCATATTATATTTATATTCATTATTCATTGTTCATTAAGTATATTATTCATCCTTATTATATTTATATTTGATGGAGACTCTTATTCCATTCTTCAGTATTTCCTCCTCCTCCAGTTGGTTGTCAGCATAATACATCACTCTCGTATAAAGAAACAACTATATTATAAGTAACATGGCTCAAAACGGATTATGAATCGATCACATAGCTCTCGATAGTTACAAGACGGGAAGCATCTCCCTCTCGATCGTTCCATTGGCTTCTCCCCAAGTCATTCCGACTGTTTTGGGTGGAGAAGTAACTAGAGAGCTTCCTCCCCCTCCTCTTCCCTGTTGCAACGCTAGACGATCCAATCTGGATAGCCTTGTAATATCTGTAGCTATCAGGTAGTTTATCTGGGTGTAACTGTGCGGCAGCCACATATTCATTATATTTATATTCATTATATTACTCTTTATATTATAATGTATATATATAAATTGTATTGTCCATTTTTTGCTTCTGAGTCTACCAAAGGTAGCGGATGCTTTGTTTTCACTTTTCAAGATTGAAAAATAGTTCTCCAAAATCAAAATTTCCACTCGCGTTTTACGTTTCAGTCCTTCCTGAACAATTTTGGTTCCGTGTCTGTGTGTCTGTGTGTCTGTCATGAAATCCTTGCCACAGCCATAACTTCAACAATGGGATATTTCAGTCAATTTTTTTTATTTTTTTTCCAAAAGAGTAAGGCTCAGGAATAACGGTAATCGGGTCTGTTCGTCGAGAAAATGTTTTTAAAAAATCAGAGAAGCTAAGGAAAGTTGAAGATTTGAACAGTGTGACGTAGCTAGCCAATCGTGACGTAGCTAGCCAACTGTCTTTGAAAAAGTATCCATGCACAGAAACCCCTCTTGGATACTACAACATTCTACTCACACACGCGCGCAGGGCAGTCCGCGGCGTAGTCCTTGCCTAGTGTGTGTGCATTTATAGCGGCCCGCCTTTTTCAAACGTGTGATCTCTTTAATTAATTTTTCTACCACATGTTCATGTATCATTGGGCTTAAAGTTGGAGTTTATAGGTTTTCAAGGGTGCTGAATCCAAATTTGAGGTCAAAAACCTGAATTTCCGACCCACCGAAATACCCCATTCTCATCCAATTTCGAAGAAATTTTCAGGGATTGTGCGTGTAGATGGTCCCCTATGAAAATCATCGCCCCCAGACTGATGCGCCCACTGCGCATGCGCAAAAGTATATCTCCTTGTCACAGACATAACTTCTACATTTTCCAACAATATTCAGAGGTTGAGCCGGTTGACGTGTAGAATCCCCTATGAGAGTAGTACCAAGTATTTAGAGATAGATGTTTTGAGATTAACTACTATGCATAGGATCATCTATTCAATCGGGTTATGGATACGAGGAAGCTATGTGCCACACCCACTTGGCAGACTTTTTATATTCATATTCATTATTCATAATATTATTCATTATTATTATATTTATATTTATTAATATCATTATAATTACATTCATGCAGCGGGTCAAAGAAATCTGGTCTTCCAAAATCAAAATTTCGACTTCCATTTTTCATTTCAGATTATTTTGAGAAATTTTGGTTCCGCGTATGTCTGTGGTCTAACCCTTGTCACTTTCTTAAGGTAAGAATTCTCAGGGATTATTGCACAAACAATTCCCTATGAATTTGTTCGCCATCGGACCATTATTACTACGTATCTGCTCAAGTGCAAATGCGTTTTTCCTCTAACATAAATTTTTAACGATTTTATTCCCGAATTTGCAAAATGTGGAAGCTCAAAAATCGAGATGTTCCCTCCCCTTTTGTGTTTCAGAGGTTTTTGAACAATTTTAGTTCATTTGGATACATGTTATTCTATTCAACAATACAACTTGACAACTTTTCTACTTTAAGAAATTAAATGTTCGTTCATATTTGTGAAGAAGATGACGACAATTCGTTGGGCAATAGTAGCTGTCCGACAAATTGATTACAGATTTTTAAAAAACCAATTACAAAGAGGTCAAAACGAGTCAAGAACCAAATGAATCGTGTATTCATTTGGAGCGCAGATTAAATTTTTATTATGAAGGGTCCGATTAGAAGGGTTAATTTGAAACAGGTTAAGAAACTCCTATCTGCCCCTGTCTAGTCTATAATGACTCCCCCAGGCTTGTAGATGGATGAGTTATCAGCTCTATACCCCTTCGAATTCTCTCTCCTTCCACATCAAAATAACGAAACGAAAAAATCATAACAGTGAGTTTTTTAAAGAGGTTTTTTAAAATACCTTTTAAAATTTAAAATCCTCCCTGAGCCCCGTGTCGGACGTTCAAGGACACCCGCTGTGTGGGTTTCTTCAATCTTATTAGCCGACATCTTTTACGAAATACCCTATAATCAGACGACGGAGTCAAAAGCCTTGCGCACTTTGCAATCAACTTCAAGTGGTATCGGAAAAACCTTGCTCGCGTCTTCCTGATTACCTCTTCCAGGTTGAAGTAAGAGTGTGTACACTTTATCGACCACTTTATGTAGGTACTCTTATTACATGTCATTAAAATGTGATTTGTCAATAGATAAGCTTCTTTAACTTATTGAGCGAGATAATAATTATCTGGTTCTCTTGCATATAAATTAGAAGATTGGAGACTCGATGGATATAAATGACTCAGATATCCAAGAAAGGCTTCGGTTTTTTTCAACAGCAGCTGGTTGAGTTTTGTTACTTAGTATGGGCGCTGAAATCGTCTGAAGTTCAGGCACTGGATTTAATTCAGTTCCGGGTCTACCGAGATGGTGAGACTTGTCGTTAATACTTTTGGCAACTGAAAAAAGTCCTCCATAATCAAAGTAATCCTCTGTGACGTCTGCGGGACGTCGAGTGAAGGAGATGACCTTCTTGATGCGGCGTTTGTGTTTTCTTTAACCCCTACTCAACGATGAGAGAAAAGTCCCTATCCTAGCGACTGCACTTTCGCACCGGCAGCTAACAGTCCGACCGACGTGCGGAGTGCAGGGAGTTCAGGCTAGCCCGGCAACCCCGGCGTTTCATAAGAAACCTACCGACAGGAGGCGGGAGATTTACCTATTGAGCCTAGTGCTTCGAGGAGATCGCTTATCGAAGGAGAAGGTAGAAAGCGAAATGAACAAGACGATTGACTGGACTAGAAGGTATACTGGAGCATCCCTGAGTGAGCTTATATACTCGTATAGTTTCCTCGGGGGAGAGAGAGAGGTGGAAGGGTGACGTCATGTTGTGTTTCCCCATACCTCGTCTCCCCCGGTAGGTGATGGCTCTCTCAGGGCTCCTCTTGTTGCTTCTTTATTTAAGAACTAATTGCTAGCTAAAATGTGGGTCATAACATCCTCGAATTTCACATTTTAGACCTTCTTGAACAATGTTGGTTCCGCGTCATTCTTAGTGATTATACAGGGTGAGCCAAATGGTGCAGTTTCAGAGGGCGATTGAAAACAAACGACACCACTTAGAAGAATGCGGTTTATTTTATTTGACTCCACACCTCACCCCATTCTGATAACTTTGGTCCTAAAAATTACGTCAGGAAATTGGGCGCCCTCGGGCAATCCATTGATACGACCGTAGCCACACCAGACCCCATAGACCAACATGACACTTACCTTCATATAAGTACCTATAAGAAGGTACTCCCTCACTCATATAATATAAATTAGTATTGTGAGCTTTCTATAACCAAACTTGCTCTGAGAAAAATACCACCAGACAAACAGAAATACCATTTTAACGTTATTTACCTGAAATTTAGTTTCTTTCCAAGTAGAAAAGCGGCTTCTTGAGTGAATTATTCGAAAGACGCATTACTTCAAGTCGAAGGTCCCCACAAGGTACTCCGTTGACGTCAACAGGAAAGAACTTCTGCTACTCGTCTTGAAAGAAAAAAATAGAAGCACCCAGCGTGGGCGAGGCGTAATCGATCCGTCCCCTACAGTTTTGTCTTCGAGTCCGGGAAGCGATCGGAGTTTTGCGATTTAAATGAAGAGAGTTTGAAAAAGGAGTCTCCCGAGTTACGCTTCCGACAATATCTTGGTCGGAGATCTGCAGGTATTTGTTGCTGTGAATGAAGTCTCGAGGTGTAAAATAGTGATAGAATCTACAGTTTGTTCGAGAGTTGAGTGATTGATGTGAGTTCGATACACACGGTCGTTTCTTTGAGAATTCCTGCGCGCATTCCCATTAATTTTACAAGTTGTTGCAATGTTGCTTCGAGGTTTTGGCAAGATCTAAGGAATGAACTCATGTAAATATAGCTTTGAAAAATTCATTCAGAGCGTGGTCTGCTGATTCAGTAGATCATTCTTCGATTTATGATAGTGTGATTAGTTACCCCATTTTTATGGAAAAACTAACGATTTTCCTTGAATTTTAAATTTAATGGGCAGCAGAATTTTTGGTTTATTATTTTCAATAATGAACCTTTGGAATCGACCAAGAAAAAAAAATTTTGACACCCCCTCAAAATTCGATGGTTTACGTTTCAAGGTACGTAGAATCCAAAAATCGAATAAAAATTTGGCCGTCCGTCCGCCGTACGCGGCACTTTTGCCACTTAGCATTGACCGATTTTGATGAAATTTGGTATGTAGGCTCCATTTGGGGTCTAGTTGTGCCCCGAAGCTTTTGGTTGATGTAAGTCACTTCTAAGGGTTCCAAAATCAATTTTGATATTTTGAAAACGCCCTAACTCAAAAAAATTAGATATAAAGGTATTGTTTTTCCTTCAATTTAAGATTCTATAGAATTTTTAGAATTTTGTGAGACCACGCGGAGCTCTGTAGGACTAACCGTTCGCTCCCCACGAAAATTTAAGGGTTTATATTGAAATATATATATATAAATCAAAACACGAGTGTGAATCGCAAAAGAGGCCTAACTCCGTTCAAATTAGAGCTGACCGAAATGCGATCAATGGTTGGTGATTTTGATTTTTTTTTTTTTTCTTCTCTTTATATTGGATGGTTGGTGATTTTGTAGACGAGTGATCTATAAAGAAAAATAATAAACCATTGTGTAATAATTTGCAGCGTTTTGTGAAATCAATAAAAGTCAATAAAAGAAATCAATTTAAAAAATTTCAAATTTTTGTCATAACATCATTTTTTTGACTTCCAATAACTTACAAAAAATATTTCAAAAAATTCAGCACAAACCTAGCCAAACCGCTACTGGCCCTTACTAAAGGGCTCGGACTAGGAACAGAATCCGCGGAGTAGCACAATAAGCCACTAGGCTTCAGCGCTTTGGGCTCCCATCACCCTGATCCGCGGATTCATCTACAATCTACAACATTTCCAAAGAAATCAATAAGAAAATGTTCAAATTTTGTCATAACATCATTTTTCTGACTTTTAATAATTTACAAAAAATATTTCGAAAATTTCAGCTTTATCCATTAATTTTTAAACGGCAATTTAAATCTAATTAATCTGGTGACACCTTGGGGCAGCTGTGGAATTTTTAAGATGTTTTCGGTGACAATAGTGACACCATGGTCCCATTAGGATTAAGGAAGGGCATGATGAAGCTTATAACAGATACTTACAGATCACGCAGCAACATATTTGTATTCATCCAGCTGACTTGCAGTTGGTTATTATCCTTCAATGCTATCGTTAATTTTTTGGTCTTTTGAGTACTTACCTCCCAATTATATTCCTATATCAAATTCATTTAGTTCATGTAAAGCTGACTCAGTCGAGCCGTGTTCTCATAGTTGCCTCAAAACAACCTTTTTGCTTATGTTGCCCAAATTAGATGATTCATTTTTGTAAGTGTGTGTGCAGTTCCCTCTCTCAGACTCTGCTCAGAAATATCCCTGCATCCAAATACAATGAAACCCTTCGAATAATTCGCTCATTAAATGAAGGTTTGACTAATTTTTGATATTTTTGGGGGAAAAAATAGCAGCTGTGGTTTATTCTACTTCAATACCATTAACAATAGAAAATCTCTGCAAAAATTTGGATCCTCCTAAATCAAATTTTGGTTTATTATTTTCAATAATGAACCTTTGGAATCGACCAAGAAAAAAAAATTTAACCCCCTCAAAATTTGTTGGTTTACGTTTCAAGGTAGACAAATTTTAGCTGACCGAAATGTGATCGACGTTTTTCTTCAAGTTGGTTGGTGGTATCAATGTCAAATCGGTGTTCTTTGCAGACGAGTGATCTATATAGAAAAATAATGAACCTTTGTGTAATAATTTGCAGCGTTTTCACTCGCATTTCGCGTTTTATCTGTTAAAGCAAGCATGGTTCCTTGTGTGTCTGCCTATGTAAAATTCATTTTCCCGGACATACTAAATAATATATAAAATCTTGATCCGATTTGATTTTGGGGTTGGTGCGTTTCCTATAAATTTCATCTACATCGGACAACAGCAGCGCTCACGAAATTTTTCTCCAACATCAATTTCTCATGATTTGACTGCCGAATTTTGCTAAAATTGGCATGGTAGTCTGGGACTAAACCCAAGTTGCATGAACATTGATTTCATCACTATCAGATCAATCGGTAAATTTCTCTATCGTGTTGATGTTTGTCAACTCCGAAAATCACCAATACGGTCCTGAAAATCAGTACTCGCTGCACCACTCAGTGATACAATCATGCAATTTGATAACAATTAATTCTATAAGTCCTTCCTGCCGCTTCCCATAGACTGAAAACGCTGCAAATTATTACACAATGGTTTGGTATTACACAATAAAGGAAAAAAAAATCAAAAAATCAAAAAATTAAAACAAAATCAAAATTACCATCTATCGATTGTATTTCGGTCAGCTCTAATTTGAACTGAGATTATGCCTCTTTTGCGATTCACACTCGTGTTTTGATTTATATATATATATATTTCTATATAAACCCTTAAATTTTCGTAGGGAGCGAACGGTTTGTCCTACAGAACTCCGCGTGGTCTCAAAAAATTCTAAAAATTCTATAGAATCTTAAATTGAAGGAAAAACAATACCTTTATATCAAAAGTTTTTTAGTTAGGGCGTTTTCAAAATTTCAAAATTGATTTTGGAACCCTTAGAAGTGACCTACATCAACCAAAAACTTCGGGGCACAACTAGACCCCAAATGGAGCCTACATACCAAATTTCATCAAAATCGGTCAATGCTAAGTGGCAAAAGTGCCAAATTTTTATTCGATTTTTGGATTCTACGTACCTTCAAACGTAAACCTTCAAATTTTGAGGGGGTGTTAAAATTTTTTTAACACAGAATGTGTTTTTGCGATGACCTACCGAAAAAGAATCGTCACGAAAAAGCGACAGAAAAAACCGTTACGCGCCTTTTATAATGATTTTCACGTGCAACCAAGCCGTTGGTAAGGGAATAGAACTCCCGCAGTGTTCATTGCACAGAAATTGTTCACCATTCGTTGGAAAGCTCTCAATTTATATAGTATTTTTCTTGTAGTTACATATTTATTTATATAACATTTATAGGGTTTTAGACCAAATTAGATGTCTAACAATTATTTATTTTATTATTGCCAAAGACTCCACATTTATTATTGTTGTTTTTTATTTAACGGATGACTAGCATCGCAAAAACACATTCTGTGTTCCTATGATTTCATACAGAGTATGGAAAAAGAAATAAACCGGGGGGTGCAGGGGGGCGGAGCCCCCGCCGAGGCGCAAAGCGCCGAGTTTTTCTTGGTCGATTCCAAAGGTTCATTATTGAAAATAATAAACCAAAAGCTAAGGCACTGAAGAAGTTACGAGGGAAGACTGAGCGGAGGGACTAAGGACAGTGGATGAAAAAAAACCCAAAGGAGACTTCTTCTTTAATTCCTTAAGTCCAGCAAATAAAATTCATCAGAGATTGAAAAATTCTATATGGCTATTCTATATATATTCGTGGTGAAGCTGTACTGTCCAAGTGTCCACACATTTTGGCAGACGTTTGTGAACAGTAATGGAATACGCAGCCAATCTTCATTGAAATTACTCGACTATGATCTGAAATAACTTCAGGAGTGTAACAATGAGAAAAAAATCTCTAAATCGATTTGAAATTAATGTCTATTTATAATCGATAAATCGCCGCAAAGGTCGAATCTTTGACAGTAATAACAACTTAGCCGGCGTTATGAGTGGGCTCGGTTGAATATAACTATGCAACGAATGCAACCGGTGGTTCTCCAGGCCTCGGGGGCACGTCGTAAAGTATACCTTTAAAAAACAGCTGCGATATGACGACAGGAGCCTTCAATTTCCGTTGGGCGATATATCACTCAGGCCGTCCTGAGTCATTGTATTTAAATCTTTTGTAACTGAGACCGACTCGATGTTACACAACTTGTGATGAGGCAGCGGGGCGGGGGTGCCCCTCAAGGTCTTCTATCGGGTCCTTTAATGCGCTCACATTTGAAACCGATCGGTAGCCCTTATGGGGTCTTATCGTTGCCGTAAGAATTATTATGAGGCAGAAAGACATAATATCCCGAAAAATTGGAAAGAATTCTGAATTGTTGTTGTAGAAAACCATTCATGAAGTTCATATTTTTTTCTTATTGGAGAATATTCGCCATTTGAGTGTGTACGAGTACGTCTGTAGGGTAAAAATAGAGGTTCTGGCACAGTTACTAGGCATTTCGGCAGTAGTGCCCTGTGGTGTCACAACCAGGATGCCCCCCTATCAATTGCAGGGCGGCAGGAGGAGGGATTTGCCACGGAGGTTACATCCTAGTTGTGACACCCCAAGTAGGGTAAAATGAGCGGTTCTAGCTCAGTTACTAGGCATCTCGGCAGTAGTGCCCTAAGGTGTCACAACTATGATGCCCCCCTATCAATTAGAGGGCGGCAGGAGGAGGGGTTTGCCACGGAGGTTACATCCTGATTGTGACACCATGGAGCACTTCTACCGAGATGCCTAGTTACTGCGCCAGAACCGCTCTTTTTACCCAAACTACTTCCATGTAATTTTCTTTTCTTTTACAGCAATACAAATCATTACAGAGTAAATAACAAAATTACCTTATTCTTCCTTGTAGGCACCCTTCGTACTCCCTTTATAATGAAGGTTGTTGAGAATTATGTGCACTAAATTAGTTAATTTACACTTCTTGTCTTCTCTTAACCCTTCAATCCGCATGCCCCTTTTTTCACATCAAGATTACTGACGAGAAGACATCAGTGAAATTTGTATGAGCTCTTAGTAGTCCATAAAAACAGAGTTGCGCAATTGTCCTTCAATCTTCTGGATCATCTTACGTGGCAATTTACAAGCGGTCACATTTCTACTCGAGTTTCTTCACAACAATTATATTATTGAGAATCTATTTCTGCTGAACGTAATGCATCCTAATCACATTTCTTGTTGAATGAAATTATCGCGTCAGTGTACCACCAGGAAGTGGTATTATTGACTTACACTAATATGAATATCATTCAGCAGACCTTGTACGAATCAGATTTCTCAATCCACACAGGTTTTTTTTTTTTACAAATCTCTGTACTTTGTATCTGCGGTTGCGTCACTTCTTTTTGTATGACATATGCCAGTCCCCAACTTCGTATCTTCACAGAAAATGGCGGATTGTTGGTAGTTGCCAGGAAATGAGCTAAAATGAGGTGCGGTTTCTACGGTTTTTGGAATCTTAACATGTTAGAATCTGAACAGGTATCCTTGATACCGGTAGTAGTATTTGCTGGTAGAGTAGTCTACTGTTGGTAGAGTTGCTAGTAGCTTGGTTTTGAGTAGTATCATAAATCCTCTCCTTACTCACAATCCTTCTGCTGAAGTGAGCAGTGGTCAAATTCTTCCCAAATGATTACACAGATTTTTTATTGAAGTTGGTTACGTAGGTACCTAATCTGGATAGGTATCTTCTTCCCTAGAGTACCTGTAGTGAGCAGACCTGTAGAAGCAAGCAAGATGCCCATCAACATTTTACATAATTCCAAATCTGTTCGTACCATAATCTCTCTTCCTAACCCACTCTTCTGGAATATGTTGTGGACTTGGTCTCCCCAAATGATTCCTTAGCTATGGCATATCAGGCAGAATTGGAATCTACCACCTGATATGTACCCATTATGAGCAGCAAGAGTTTGTAAGGAAGCACATATTCTCCAATGTTTTTTTTCATTTCCAACTACCCCTCTGCTGGTATAAATTGTCAACATAGTCTTCCAAAATGGTTCCGTAGCTGTGGCATATCTGTTGGATACAAATCTAATCCGAATAGGTATCTTCCATTGTACGATGTACGTGTACCACTAATGAGCAGTAGGAGTCCGCAAGAAATGCTCATATTCTCCAATGTCTTCCCTCACCCCTCTGCTGTTTGTGTCGTGGACGTGGTCTTCACAAATAGTTCCATAGCTGCGGCATATCAGTTGGATACATTGGTACCTAATACAGATAGAAATCTACCAACAGACGTGTACCCGTAGTGAGCAGCACGAGTTTGTATGGAAGCACATATTCTCCAATGTTTTTTCTTCTCCAACAACTCCTCTGCTGGTACATGCTATCGACATAGTCTTCCAAAATGGTTCCTTAGCTGTGGCATATCTGTCGGATACAAATCTAATCCGAATAGGTATCTTCCGTTGTACGATGTACGTGTATCACTAATGAGCAGTAGGAGTCCGCAAGAAATGCTCATATTCTCCAATGTTTTTTCCTTTCCAACTACCCCTCTGCTGATATAAATATTGTCGACATAGTCTTCCAAAATGGTTCCTTAGCTGTGGCATATCTGTCGGATACAAATCTAATCCGAATAGGTATCTTCCGTTGTACGATGTACGTGTATCACTAATGAGCAGTAGGAGTCCGCAAGAAATGCTCATATTCTCCAATGTTTTTTCCTTTCCAACTAACCTTCTGCTGATATAAATATTTACATAGTCTTCCAAAATGGTTCCTTAGCTGTGGCATATCTGTCGTATACAAATCTAATCCGCATAGATATCTACCAGTAGTGGGCAGTAGAAGTCTGCAAGAAAGCTCACATTCTTTTATGTCCTTTTCTCACCTACTACCCTTCTGACGGTATACGTAGTGGTCACGGTCTCCCAAAATGGTTCTACGGCTATTTCAGATTTTCAACAGCCCAATCGCCTCTTGAGCGGCCGTGACGGCTGCCGACCCTCCGTCTCCTTTGTTGCTTCACCTGACTCAGTGACCAGCTTCTTATCTTAATCGTTTTCACAGCCTGCGGACCCCTCACGTCCCATCCTGGACCCTTTCTGCCTTAATGTGGGTCACCTGGACGCCTCTGGGGACCTTTTAATTTTTTCCTTCGTTTTTCGTTCCCGTCTTTTATTTTTATTCCAAAATCCTCCCGCGTCTAATTCTGAAAGATTAAAAAGACTTCAAGTTTTTTTACGATTAGAAACGGACCGAAAAAATGTTCATATCCTCCCATAACCAACCAGCTTAGCTCTACATAGTCTTCTATATGACAAAAAATCCCATATCTGTTCCTCTTAAGAAAACTACTCACTAAAATTATGATACCATTTTGAATGTTTTGTTAAGAAATGCAGAAGGAATGATTTCTTCATCAAAGCGCGTCAGACTGTTAACAGTGTAGATATAGGTAGGTAGTAATCCTCATTCATAGGCGACCTTCCCGCTACTAGTAGGAATGTCTCGTAAAATAGAGGAAATTCCAAGTTATCTACCTTCGGTTTAGGAGAGATGACATTATTAAGAATTGCGTCGTATGAGTGCTTCGACTTGTTGTAGACACGTCGTAAAAAGCTTAACGTCTGCCTTGAACTCGAGGATTGAGTAACTGAGGGGGGAATTGCTTATTAGTGTTCCTTACATAATAATCATATAAGGAACAATAATAAGCAATTCTATTATTATTATAGAAATTTTAGTATCGGAGAAGTGGTGTTATTTATTGGAAATGTTGACTAGGATGAAAGGATTCAATACGCTTTACGAGAAATGAGGTAGGTACTACCAACTTCGTCTTAGAGATGTAAGCAGTAGTCAATAATAATGTTGCCTACTCATATCGTAAAGGTGAAAAAGGTCTTTAGCTTTTGCAAAAAGTCGAGAGAATGGCCCGAACAGTCAAATGATGTATAGACAACCAAGTCTTCCAAGTTGGGTGGGCAGTACAGTTTCCTCGCATAGAATAAAGAGAACATCTAGAATAAGTTTGTCTCTTGTGAGCTTAGCGCTGGCCGTTCACCAAGCTGACTTAACTTCCTCTCAATCACTTTCAACGGTCTCCAAGAAAGTCTCAAATGTTTTCTCGCATAGTATAACAAGAACATAAGTATGAAATTAGTTTGCCTCCTGTGAGAGCTCTGGCAGTTCACCCAGCTGACTTAACTTCCTCTCAATCACTTCTCCCAGAAGTTGAGAGGTCTCCCAGATTATTTTTAGGTTGTTTACCAAATTTTAGTACTCTTAGATGAACTGAACAAAAGCACTATTGCTCACACACCTGATCTGATATTTTGAGATCCTTCGTACAACTTGATCTCTAGAAGGCCTGAACCAGCTTAATCGCTCACAGGCGATCTGACTTATTCCCAATACCTTCCAGGTCTTCAGAAGGCTGTGAACTGAACCAAGAACAGGTACACGATGGAAAAATTGCCTTATCAACAGGTAGAGGGCGGATGGTGGGTGGAGATAAGAGATTTGTCTATCAGTACTGTTTACGAGTGTAGTCTCGTTGCTTGGCATCTCAGGACCACTTCTCTTGTTCATGTGCAACATTGGTTGAGTTTTGTCATGTTATTCACTTCTCTCAAAAAGTAGCAAAAATGGACAGAGGCAATGTCTTGGAATCCACAGCCTCACATGTTGGTATGAGTATTCATAGGTCTCTTACATCTCCTCTTAAAATACCCTCTTGGAGGGATTTCCCAGTTGGTATTCCTCGGTCGTAGGTCGTCCTTTTTGCCTCGTTCAGCATTGTCTCGCTCACTGAGGCCGATTCCAGTTTTCCTGGGTGCTCCCACGATCTTCGCCCGATAAAAGCTCCAAGTGTGAAGCACCGGACGTAATTAGCCTTCAAGCTCCTTCTAATTTGTTGCGACTCCTTCATCCTTTTTCCAACTGTGGAACCCAAGAGCCGCCTCTTGAAGCGAATTACATTATTTATGAATCGGAAGAGTTCGTTATTTTGCGAATAACGACCCCGAATGTCGAGTTGAAATCGCGATAAGACAGACAAGTTGGTCGGCAGCCCAGTGCTGGCTCAGGATACAGCAGATTTTACACGATGTAATGATTCGATCCTGCTCAAATTTTTGGTAGTAATTCATCAGTTTTTCCTTTCATTTCATCCACTTCGAGGATTAAGTGAAATCTTCCAAGTTATTAGTTTTGGTTTTGGGATGCTTCGGAATTTTTGTTTGACGAACTCAGGTTTTTTTTTGCCACACTCATAGACTTTGATGAAAGGAACCATTCGATTGAGCATTTATGAAGGTCTTGACGTGGTGATTTTGAAACCATATTCTCTTGAAAATTACTGTTGTATGGCGTGTTGTCACTCACCAGTTCTTCTATCATGCCGTATTTTGAAATTTTCGCCCGAAACAGGTTTTTTAATTTTTCAATCCTAATCTTTCTTTTTAATATCTCGGCAATTTTTCCATGTGAGATCCATTTAGAAACAGTATCATACATTACAAAGTAGTCTGGTCCCTCAAATGCGAGAATATCTGAGCCCACCTTCTGCCATGGGATCACTGATTGCAGTGGCGTCAGGTGAGAACATTCGTCAGGCAAACAGCTTGACCTGTCTTACAATGATGAAAAACGCAGCAAATTATTACACTTAGGTTTCTTACTTTTCTAATAGATCAAGCGCCAGCAAAGAACACAGCTTTGCCATTGTCACTTCCTACCAACCATGATTTCGCTTCATAATCGAGTACATTTAGATGAAATAAACGCTTCACACTCCATTCGAAGAAATAAAGAATTCCTTCATTGAGAAATTCGACTCATCTCCCAATTTTCTCCGCTTTCAAGGCCACGAAACAGCTCCCCGATTGTTTGCCTTGGCTGATGCTGTCATAGTGGGGGTATAGCAATACTAGACCCCACACTGACCCCTCGCCTACCAGCTGATCGTCACCTGTCATCCGAAACAGTCCTGCAAAATTCATTTTTTTAAGCTGTTTGCCTTGCATCGCTTTCTACAACTCACTGGTGTGTTGCGGGCAAAATATCTATTTCATCTAACTTCCTTGGTTATGAAAAATGGTCCCTAAATTTTATAAACAATTTTCCAAAATCGGCTAAATCTTACTTGCAAAAAATGGAAATATAGGAGAATCTCAACAAAAAATAATGTATTCAGTTTGCATACATTTTTAGTAAGGCAAACAGTGTTTGCTATGTTTGCCTGGAGGAGACGCCACTGACTGATTGGCATTAAGGGTTCTCTGTGGTTTGAACGACGATACCTCAAATACACGGCAAGAATCGGTGAAGTTTTGGAGCATTCCTGGCCAGTAGAATCGCGAGCGACCCTTTGATTTACAATTTTCCTCGCCATTACAGTGAATTTCCTCTAAATCCTATCTATGATCTTATCCTGAAGTAGGAGGTTTCCATCTTAATTGGACATGAGGTGGCCCACTGCTACATAGGGATGTCCTGTGGTGATGCTGATCTTGGCCATCTATCAATGATGAACTGGAGAAGCTGTTTCGGTGTTTCATTCGTTGCTGTTGAACTCTTGAACCTCTTAGGTCCACTAATATTAGAGCCAATTGAGTACACATATTTGTCAGATACTTCCTTTCGAGTATAATTATCCCTTCAACATTGGTAAGGTTCCTGAACCGAAAGTCAAACAATATCAGTTTTTTTCCCAAGAATATAGGAGGTACCCGGCTGATATACAAGAGGAACTGCATATATATACAAGAGTTTTTTTCTTTGGCAGTATCAAAGTTTTGAAAGCTTTATTCTAGTGCATCAAGTCAAAAAAATCGTGTTCCTTCAGAATCAAAATTGCCAAAGTTCCTTTTCAGAGCTTTATTTTGGTCCCATCTGTCCCAGCTTCACTGCCTACTCAACTTGGCAGCTATTTCTATTTTCAATCTAGCTCGAAGATACTTAATTTACCTGGGACCCTACCCAGTTACTTCGTTCAATTCTAGTTTGTTCCAAGTAGAACGGATTATGCAGTTTTACGGCCATATCTAATCAAACATGATTGCTTTCACACCTGGAACCATTCATTGAGGTGTGACTGTTACATTTTAAAACCGTAATTTCAAAAATCATATTGCGACTTAGACCGCCCCAAGGGATTCAATTAGAGTCATGTCTCTCGTCCTTCGTCTCGACCCTGGGCCCCCGTAGGAACTCAGAATCCCGCATTTTCGCGTTACCTACTCCTCGAGTGGGCTGGCGATCTATTGGTTTTCGATCACATCTCGATCGTATACTCTTAATGTAGTTTCCTGGGCTCGTGATTTCAGCAGACACGGTACATTCGCTCGAGCTAATGGTAGCTTTTCTACTACAGACAACGTCGTAATACACTTGGTGACGTTCCTGAGTAGTGTAAACAACGAAAGACATTATTTTTCGAGAAAATGCACAAGGGTCCAAGTTTTTGCATCCTTCATATCGAAGACAAATTTATCATTATGGAGCACAGCTACGATGCTATGGTGCCAAAACCTGCGTAATGGATGAAAAAGTCCTTATTTTCGAAAGAAGTAGGATGGTCCATTATTAGTCCTTCTTATTTTCAAAAGAAGTATCCTGAGGAGGATCATAATATGGTCCTGGGGATTATGATCATATTATGATCCTCCTCAGGATACTTCTTTCGAAAATAAGAAGGACTTATTATGGACCTTCCTCTGAAGGAGGAAAATGGCGACCCCAAAGCGGACAGTAGGAAAATGCCCGAAGCTACAACCCCAATGGACTAAACCCTGGATTATCACTAAAAAGTCCATTCATGCAGCATGAATTAATGAGCGAATTTTCAAAGAAATTTTTCAGTTGAAGGTATGGTTAAGAAAAGGAACAATGGTGTTGCAATTTCTATTAGAAAGTTTTTTTACAGTAGGTATACCATACCAACATGTATGCACCGGGTATGCTTTGAAGATGTTAGCACTCCATATTCACGTTCTACTCGTCTTCACGAACTCGTAGAGTTCCCACACGGCTATTGTTGGTTTTTTCGATTTTCAGTATGTAGGTATACCATACCAACATACTGTATGCACCTGGTATGCTTTGAAGATCTTAGGAGTCCATATTCACGTTCTACTCGTCTTCACGAACTCATAGAGTACCCACACGACTATTGTTGGTTTTTTTCGATTTTCAGTAGGTAGGTATAGGTATACCATACCAACATACTGTATGCACCGGGTATGCTTTGAAGATGTTAGGAGTGCATATTCACGTTCTACTCGTCATCACGAACTCGTAGAGTTCCCACACGGCTATTGTTGGTTTTTTCGATTTTCAGTAGGTAGGTATACCATACCAACATACTGTATGCACCGGGTATGCTTTGAAGATGTTAGCACTCCATATTCACGTTCTACTCGTCTTCACGAACTCGTAGAGTTCCCACACGGCTATTGTTGGTTTTTTCGATTTTCAGTAGGTAGGTATACCATACCAACATACTGTATGCACTGGGTATGCTTTGAAGATGTTAGCACTCCATATTCACGTTCTACTCGTCTTCACGAACTCGTAGAGTTCCCACACGGCTATTGTTGGTTTTTTCGATTTTCAGTAGGTAGGTATACCATACCAACATACTGTATGCACCGGGTATGCTTTGAAGATGTTAGCACTCCATATTCACGTTCTACTCGTCTTCACGAACTCGTAGAGTTCCCACACGGCTATTGTTGGTTTTTTCGATTTTCAGTAGGTAGGTATACCATACCAACATACTGTATGCACCGGGTATGCTTTGAAGATGTTAGCACTCCATATTCACGTTCTACTCGTCTTCACGAACTCGTAGAGTTCCCACACGGCTATTGTTGGTTTTTTCGATTTTCAGTAGGTAGGTATACCATACCAACATACTGTATGCACCGGGTATGCTTTGAAGATGTTAGGAGTCCATATTCACGTTCTAATCGTCTTCACGAACTCATAGAGTACACACACGGCTATTGTTGGTTTTTTTCGATTTTCAGTAGGTAGGTATAGGTATACCATACCAACATACTGTATGCACCGGGTATGCTTTGAAGATGTTAGGAGTCCATATTCACGTTCTACTCGTCTTCACGAACTCATAGAGTACCCACACGGCTCTTGTTGGTTTTTTCGATTTTCAGTATGTAGGTATACCATACCAACATACTGTATGCACCGGGTATGCTTTTAAGATGTTAGGAGTCCATATTCATCTTCTACTCGTCTCTACGAACTCAGAGTACCCACACGGCTACTTAATTTCTGGGTACAACAAATATACGCACGTTTTCATTATATATATAAATATAAACATATACTTTTTCTAAGTTTTGGACAATTTTCATTTTTAGAAAACGCATTAATATCAGAAATTTTGTTCTGAATTCGAATATACCATATATTACTATGATTGTGAAGGTAATAACCACACAAAAACGGGAAAACCCCGTTTTTTTCACTATTTTTGAAATTTGGCCCACTTTGGGTTGTCCAAAATTTCCGTCTAACGAACTCGTCTTGAACTTTTTCGCGTATTTTCGACGTTGCGGCTCTAAAATGGTAATCATTTCCTAATTTCCCTTTCACATTAAAATCTTTTTACACCCTTGAAATGGGCGTTAAATTTCCCGTGTAATAAATTCTTGGCCATCCTAGAAAAACTGTATACTAGGATAGTCTTTCTACCTCAAACTTAAAATGTTGTCAATTTTTGTTTGTCAAACTCTTAGTGATTTATTTTTGCTAAACACACGCTGTTGTGTTCTGCGTGTATTCGAGTGAGGGCGATGGTCCTCTCGATGCGCTAATTTGTAAACTAGCCTGAACCCTACTCAATGCAGAGATTGATCCCCAAGCCGAAAGCTTTGGCACTACATCCACGGCGCTTGAAAGATCTATCCGCAAACCTCGGCGTCTGGACCCAGACCTACCGGCGGGAGGCAGAACATTTACCTAATGAAGCCTACTGTTCTGAAGAGGTCCCTAAGGGGAGCTAGAGGTTCGGCGCCTTCATGGGGCAAACTGTTCCCTCTGCGGAACTGGGCTGTAGGTAAGACAAGAAATGATAAGTCGGATAGACGAGGTACGAATGCATGTAGGAAGACCCCTGAGTGCGGCTTATATACTCTAGCTATTAAGGTGAGGGGAGAGTGGAAAAGAGGTGACATCAGATGACGTGTTCTTTCCCTTCCTCACCTCGTCTGTGTTGGTGATGACTCATGCCTCTCTGGGTTTTCCTACACGTCACTTTATTGGAGAACTAACTAACATAGATGTATGACATTACACACGCTTTTCATCAGAGGCCCTCAAAAGCATGTCCCATTTCATCAGCTTTCCAATGGTAATACATTTTTTAGGTTTACTATGCAATTTAACGGGGGAAATGATGTTTGAATGCGAAAAAACGTGTTGTTTCAAGGAAAATTGCGTATTATGTCACCACATTCAAGATGAAAAAAGTTGCATTTTAAGCGGAGTAAAAAAAAGTGCTGAGGGAAAAGTTGTTGCAAATCAGTTGTAGAATCGATTGTATTCGAGACACCCCTCATAATTTTCTGTACAAAACTTTCATTCAGGCTAACTTCCAGAAAGTTTTGTAGTCAAGAGGCTGGGTAAGGAAAGTACGGAACTCCCATCTGCACAGCTCTAAATTACGGTGATCTGTCAACCTTCGCCGCTCGCATAAAATGCCATAACAACGTAGGAGGACCCGAAGAAATGAACCGAATAAATAATACCCAACCGACCTCTGACAGCCGCCTTTGATTTATAGCTCGGTTATTAATGCACCTTAAATCTACCCCTGTAAATCATTTTATCAATTTCTTTTTTACTTGCTACCTTTTTGAATGAGTTCCTCCCGGTCACTCTTTCACGTCGGCAATGTGAAATTCGCTTCAGGATATCGATTTATCCACGTTCGGTAACTTTATTGGCAGTTGTTCAATTCACTTCCAATTCATTCAATTTGCCTTCCACTTACCTCCATCGAGAGATTCTCAATGAGTCGATGTGGGATTTGCTGGATCCAAGAGCTTCCCTTCGAATTTCAGTCATATTTGATGAATATTTCAGCTAATGACAAGAAATTATTGATCATGATATAAAGAAATTGATGAGGATGCGGGATCCGTATACATTGATTCATGTTGTAGGTGTGGATGATAAAATAATGAAACATTGTGTAGTGATTTGAGGATATAAAACACCACTACCAAAACCTGCGTTATCAATCGAGATCACAATCACATTTCATTAGGTACCTACCGAAAATACGATAACTATCAGATTATTTTGTTTTTCATTTTTAAAACTATTCTGTAGTAATTTGCACATTATCAAAAGTAGTGACACTCCACGCCGAAAATACCTTCATGATGATCTAGTGCACAGTTAAGTTATGGATGGTAAAATGATGAACCATGGCGTAGTAATGTGCACTTCACCATCTGCGTCATATGTAATCACGTTGTCACACCAAAAATACCTTCATGATGATCTAGTGCACAGTCAAGTTATGGATGGTAAAATGATGAACCATGGCGTAGTAATGTGCACATCACCATCGGCGTCATATGTAATCACTAGAGCTCGGAATTTGCATATTTTGCATATCTTTTATTATGCGGTATATCTTTGTATTTGAACGTTTTGAGGGTTTCTGAAGGGTATGCGGTGGTTTAAATTGAAATTAAAATGGCATATTTTTGCATATTTCGGTCATTTTGGGGATTTTTGCATTTTTTGGTCATTTTGGGGATTTTTGCATATTTGGCAGCATATTTTACCAGTTTTTTGCATATTCTGGATTTTTTTTCAAAGTCAGTGCTCCGACCTGCTCGAAAAAAGCTCCCACTGGCATGGAACAACTGGAAAATCCGTCAAGGATAAACTGGAGGGGGTCCTATCGAAAAATCCAGGGTGGTCTTCAGTGGTTCAAATCGCGAAAATTCTCAAAGCAGAAGACAGCTCATGGGACTCTCCCTACTCTCCAAAAGAGATTTCCATTTTTAAATTTTTGCCTATTGTATCTTGCGATGTAGAGAGATCGTTTTCTGCATTGAAAGAAATTTTAAGTGACAGGAGACACTGTTTTACACCGGATAATTTGGAGCGTGTAATTGTTGTCCAATATAATACGTAGTTCATCTTTACATTTTATACCTAGTTCGTATAAATGTATAAAAGTAAATAAAAAATGTATAACTGATTTTTTGAATTGCTTGTTTACTTTACCTGATGCTTCATAACTTTTTTCTCGGAGAAAAAGGGCTAAAAAAATGTAATAATATGGAACATCCTTTCTTAAAATACTGAAATTCCAAAGTCGTATGCAGTTCTAAGGGCAAATGCATATTTTGCATATTTTTCCAGTTTCCGGCGCATATTTTCGGGAAATTTTCGTGCATATTTTCCGAGCTCTAGTAATCACGTTGTCCTACCAAAAATACCTTCATGATGATCTACCCATTTAGTGCACAGTTAAGTTATGGACGGTAAAATGACGAACCATGGCGTAGTAATGTGCACATCACCATCGGCGTCATATGTAATCACGTTGTCATACCAAAAATACCTTCATGACGCAGTTGCATTTTAATCTTTCCGGTCTGCATTTTAAGTCTTCCCGGTTTCAATTGATTAACTAGTTTATCCTCGACAGAAGTTCAGTTCAGTTCTCGTAATCACTGTTCAACTAGGCCGTATCACGATTCAAACCATCCTCTCAGGTGATTCAACTTTCTGATCCGTGGATTATTGTTGACTTCTCATTACTTCCGGTTTACCCATTTCCGGCCATTGATGCTTTTTTGCATCATCATAATAATGATTTTTTTAAATAGGTATTGAAATAGTGGAAAATCTTTGTAGGAGAATTTTTTCTCGTTCATGCTGTTCCTAAACTTTTCAAAGAAAAATGTCCTCGACATTCGAGAGCTTAATGCGATTTGGGAATTTTTTTTTTGAAAAGGAGGTCTTTTGGCCGAAAGCATGATTATGGTTGCTCAAATTTGGTCCTGGGAGAGTGAGCGTTCTGGGCATTGAGTCGAAACAGATTCCGGTTAATAAAAATAGATTTTATACAGGGTGTCTACACTTTCGATGGGCATAACTTCAGGGTTCGATTCTACAAGGTATTTCCAACAAAAACTGTCTCTTAGCAATTTTCTTTTAACCCACTCAAAATTCTATTTTTTTCACTTTAAAGTTTTTTTTCGCGTTTTCGACCTCACGGCACTGATATGGTCATAACTCCCTCATTTCTCCTGAAAATTCAATTCTGACTACACCGTTACAAAGAGCGTTAAATTACCAAGCTACCCAAAGCAAAATCAAATTTTTTTTAGCAATAAAATAGTATCAAAAAATCAAGTCAAAAAGCGAACTTAAAGTTTTTTTTTTTGAAACTTGACTTTCTTCGACCAACGTTTTCACTCTAAATCCCTGCCCATTTCGATGGGCGCTCTTCGGAGAAAACATGCTCAAATTGTCAGCTTTCCAACGGTCTATCAATTTTTCTGTTCAACATTCAAAAAGAAAGAGTAAATGAAGTTTGAATGTCAAAAAACATGTGTTTTACAAGGAAATCCAGTGTTTCAAGCCGGTTTATGGTCCCCCTCGATCTCAAAATGGCTTGACGATTTTGGTATCTTTTTCTATGTAATTATTTACGCTGAATTCAATAGCGATACTTCCGAATGATACCGACTGCTAGAAAGTGGATTTTTCGAAGAAAACCTTCGTTTATCGTACATAAAATACGCATTATTCGTAGATATGGAAGATATCATAAAGTAATACCTTTCTACTCAACAAAAACTTCAATCATCTAGAAATTCGGTGTTTTTATTGAGTAGAAGGGTGTTACTTTATGTACGATGCGAATTTTATGAACGAAAAACGAAGGTTTTCTTCGAAAAATCCACTTTCTAGCAGTCGGTATCATTCGGAAGTATCGCTATTGGATTCAGCGTAAATAATTACATAGAAAAAGATACCAAAATCGTCAAGCCATTTTGAGATCGAGGGGGACCATAAACCGGCTTGAAACACTGGATTTCCTTGTAAAACACATGTTTTTTGACATTCAAACTTCATTTACTCTTTCTTTTTGAATGTTGAACAGAAAAATTGATAGACCGTTGGAAAGCTGACAATTTGAGCATGTTTTCTCCGAAGAGCGCCCATCGAAATGGGCAGGGGTTTAGAGTAAAAACGTTGGTCGAAGAAATTCAAGTTTCAAAAAAAAATTTCAAGTTCGCTTTTTGACTTGATGTTTTGATACTATTTTATTGCTACAAAATTTTGATTTTGCTTTGGGTAGCTTGGTAATTTAACGCTCTTTCTAACGGTGTAGTCAGATTTGAATTTTCAGGAGAAATGAGGGAGTTATGACCATATCAGTGCCGTGAGGTCGAAAACGCGAAAAAAAACTTTAAAGTGAAAAAAATAGAATTTTGAGTGGGTTAAAAGAAAATTGCTATGAGACATTTTTTGTTGGAAATACCTTGTAGAATCGAATCCTGAAGTTATGCCCACCGAAAGTGTAGACACCCTGTATAGATATGTTTTTTGACATTTTCATGTCTTTCATATGGCACACAAAAAAAAAAATCGTCTTTTTTTTTAATTTTTGACAATGAAACGGATAAATCATATTGATTTGGAAAACTGAGACCTCTGAAATCCTATTAAAATGTAAAATTCATAAAATTTGGAGCATTTTTGCTCTCGATTGGTGAGCAAATGATGCCTTATTTCGGAGGGCATTCTGTAAAATAGTTCATCCTCCTCCCCCCATTACTCTGTTGTTTCTACCCTCGTCTTGAAATGGGTTAATCCACGGACGAAAATCATTCATCAAACGGTCAGAATCCTGGTCCGCGGATTCAATTTCAACCGAGGGTTTTCTATGTTGGTGAAATCATTGAATCAAAACAACCTGGGTAAACCCCGTTTTTATTCATCTGTGATTTAAATAACGTAATGATTTGGGAAAAATAAGGATTACTTATGTAAGTAAATTTCAATTGTGGTTACTTTAATTCACAGAAAAGGTATCGAGTAGTCTCCGTTACTCTGTGGGAAGCAAACAACCATTTTACCTACCTTAAGCTTTACCTATCTTAAACATTCAGCTCATTTGATTGGGTTATTTCAGCTTCTTTCCTATTGAATTCAGACATTTGGAAAGTCGAGAGATAAACTTGGATGAGATTCTAATCACTCCTGGAATCATTTCTGGTTCTAATTATTGCGAGTTCTAGTCCACTAAAGTTGCGAAAAGAATTTCATAATTCGGTTGTTTCATTTGATCCTAAAGTAAATGTATAGTGCACAGAAAAACTCACGGGCTCAGATTTTCTCCATTAAGTCCCTAAATTCACCAATATGTATCATTACACCCCTACAAACCTTCCTACCTGTTTCCTGCTTACATAGGTTCATCAAATTAACTCCCACACGCGTTCTGGCTTTCATTTACCTACTACGCATCTTATTAGTGATATTTTGGTACGATTCCAGAGTCTTTTTAGTGTCATTGATGTCCTTTATAAGCGGAATAAAACTTCGGTTTTGACAGAAAAATTGACTTGTGTTTGATTAACTATTCAAGTTAGTACAGTAGAGGGTTTCAATTTTTGATAACTACTTTGAAGGGTAGATAATCATCAAATAATCATCAAACTACTGAAATATTTTATCATATCATAATACATTTCGAGTGCCTATTTTTCCATGTTGAGCTTGTTTGTTACACAATTTTTGAAGTAAATTTGGAATAGATGCTAGAATTTTACCTTTACTTTGTGAAAATAATTTTTAGAACGTTTAAAACAGATTCAGATGCTTAACTTGTTGTATATGGAGATATGTTTCGTGTTTTGCAGTTTCGTGCAAGAGTTCGTGAGCCCTAGTCTGGACGGCATCACAGGACTTCTGGAGCTCCTGAAGACTATCCAGGCGACGCAAGGCGGCACGAGCAGGCGAACTAGCATGGTTGAGGAGTTGGCGTGCCTTCAGTGCATCAACCATTGCCTCAGGTAACTAGAATTATGCAAGAAGTAGAGTTAATTATAGGCAGGCTTCTTTCCAATAATCATAACTTGGTGTAAAATTGAGAGGACAAACTGTCAATAACTCGGGTAAAACGAAAGAACATGTGAGTAGCAGCTCTATTTAAGTTAATAAGATAAGGACTAGTTAAGGGGAAAGAAGACGACTCTCTAGTGAGATTCTCAGATAAGTTTAGTGTACTATTTTTCCTCAATATTATTGCCCGCTTCTTAGACACACACACTCTGCCAAAGTGCCCTATTTTACCACATTGACCACAATCTCGACCCTCAGCCGGACAGTTGGTGCCCTCTTTATGTTTTAGAAACCCACAGTTGAAACAATCCTGATCTGGATCTAACTTCCTTGGTTCGAAATGTTTCTTTCTTCGTTCCAGCCTACTACCAGATCTTTCCTTGTTTTTAGGATTCTCTCTGATTCGCCTTGCACATAAATCCTGTTGGTTTAATCCTTCTAGTGCTTGGAGTGTTGATCTTTGTGCTTGTGCGCGTTCTAGCCCTATAGCAGTTGCCTCTACTTGCTGGAATGTAGCCGTATTATTTGGATGCATTCTTATGAGCTCCTCTTGCCATTTTATATCGTTAATCCCTATCACTAACTGGTCTCGTAATCGTTCTTCAAGGTTATCGCCAAATTCGCATGTTCCTTCCAATGTTCTCAACTTATTGACAAATTTAGCCACTGTCTCATTGATATCTCGACGTTTGAGTGCAAACGCTCTTCGCACTGCAAATATGCAGGTTGCTTTGACGTAATATCCGTCCAGTACCTTCTTCAATTGTGTGTAAGCAACTGTACTTACTTCATTAGGTCGAAAATGGTCCACTAGCATCTTGAACGGCCCCGCTCCTATCGACGACAGTAGCAGAATACTCCAGAGGTTGTCTGAAATTGTTCTGCCCATGGTGTACCGTTTGACAACTACCTCGAAGCGACTGATATAGTACGTCCATGTCTCCTCCTCTTCCACGAATTCCCCAAACTTGAAAGTTTGCATCAGACGATCCAAAAATTGTTTCTCCGCTACGGAGCTCTCCGTATCTCCACTCCCCGACGTTTGAGGTTGTTCCTCCCCATCATCTTCGAATCGTAACTTCGTCTTCTTGGCATTCTGGGTTTTTTTGATAATCCGCAGCGCCAATATAAAGTAGTATTCACATTTAGTCGAAGACTGAATATATTTGATAATCATAAGATCATTCAAGAGTATGATTGACAACGCAATAACTATTATAACTGTAGTGACTCTACATGTAGTTATCGCTACATCAAAAGTTCTCCCAGCTTTTCTCAGCCACCACAAAAGCTTTTTTTCAATCGCCAAGCGGGAATAAGTGAATAAATTGAGTTTTTACCAACTATAATTTTTTGTTCAACAAGAAATCCCAGAATTTAGACTATTTATGGTGTTGAGAAACACCACTTGCATGATCAACGTTAATAATGTGATTGAGTAGAAATTTTATTTTTAAAATACGATTAACTCTACCTGTGAATGACTGAAAGAAATTGGACGATCCGTTTTCTGGCATAGGTACCTACTCTGTACAAAAAATTCGTAACAAGATTCATATTTCATGTTAGATATTGATAGGTACTGTCTACAGTAATCTAATCAACCAAGGACTTCTGCATGTCCTCATATGCAGAACCCGTCTGAGTTTAAAAACTCCCACAACTCAAGGTTAAAAACTTGTTAAATAATATAATTACGCTTTATTGTTAAAGTTTTCTGGCATTGGAGAACTCGAGATTGAATTTCTAATGGTACTTAAATCTTCCTTCCTTTATTTATTATTACCTACGTATGGTGACTCCAGCAACAGTAGGGTCTTATTTCTGAATAATTTTTTTTTGTTAGTATAGTTTATAATTTTATAATTTTAGTATTGTTGTATTGTAGGTCTTAAATGAGTTGATATACAAACTCCTTCCACTGCGACCAACAAGATCTATTGTGGAGTGCCTCCAGGCTATGTTAGCCCACTAAGAAGGGTTAACTGAACACCCCTCCTCGGCGCTTTTTGGCAAAGCAGAGAAGATCGGTGTATGCCACCTTAGAGATGGTGTCAGGAGCTAAGACATCACTTCCGAGGATTGTGTATCTAGCTCGACCCAGTGCTTCACAGTGGCTTCAGTGTGTTCGGCATCTTCCGTTTCCATGTCGCAGAAGCGGCAGATGTCCGTTGTTAGTTTGCCTATCTTCTTTAGGTGATAGCGAAGTGGGCAGTGACCTGTTAGCAGACCCACAAGTATTCTGACGTCCTTCTTAGGCATAGCTATAAGTTCTTTAGCCCGTTTCTTAGAGAACGTCACAAATAGTTTTGCCTGTCTCAGACCTGGGAGGTTCTGCCAGTATTCTACTCGCTCATTCCTTTCCCAGTTGTTAACCACATTCTGTAAGCAGCTTTTGGTGGTTCCCAGGAATGGTTCCGGCCCAATCGGCAGGGACTCTGAGCCTCTTTTCGCAAGACGATCAGCAGTTTCATTACCCTCATGACCAGGAATCCTGAGTAGGGTGACCTGGGCCACAGTTTTATGGGTATTCAGGCATTCCCAGACCAGCTTCGAGGTTATAGAGTATGAAGCAATGGCCTTCAGGGCAGCCTGACTGTCTGACAAAATGTACACTTTGGCTCTGTTGATATGCTTGTTCAGCATTTCTTCAGCGCACAGTTGGATTGCATGGACCTCTGCCTGAAAGATTATGGCATTCGTCCCGAGAGACTTTATAAGGTTGGCCGAAGGGCCTTTAATGCCCATGCTAGATCTTCCACACATGACTAATCCATCTGTATACCACACAAGAGAGCCCGGTGCAAGGTTGGGCACCCCCTTTTTCCAGTGGTCTCTATCATTAATGACCACCTTGAAAGGTATTTCAAAGATTTGTTTTTCTATCATAAGATCAGAGACTGTCAGAGCCATTCCACCTTCATATTTCTCAAGAATTTTGTGGTGGTTGACCCTGGTTGAATAAACATTTAGTCAGCGATAGCTCAAACGGAAGGCAACTGTTTCAACGGTCAAACATTCAGAGGCGTCTCACTGCGCTACTAGGCAACTGACCAGGAGTATTAGGGTATAAGCCCAGGTCAAGAGAGGACCTACACCCGTTTCGACCTATATATACATTCGAGTTATTTCTAGTTATTTTTTTCTACATATTTTCAACGAAAATTCTAGAATCCTCTCTACCTCTGAGGTAATCAATATTTCCCTCTCAACTTTCATCAGTAAATTCATCTTCTCTGATAATTCATTTATACTTGTAATTTAACTTTGGTCTATCAGATGAGCATAGTAAATTTCTCAGTTATAAATTCTTTATTAAAAATTCATTATCAGAAAAATCACAAAACTACCTATCACTGCAGTAGTCATTCAGGTATTGCAATTTGAAATGTTATTGGTAAGTACCTACTTTTATCTTAACATTATTTAACGTCAATCTGAATTTCTTCATACAACAAAGCTGTTTTGGTTCATTCAAGGTGTCAAGAGACTCCCAGAAGACTCGCCAACTCGTCGGCAGGTCTTTTCGCCCTCGCTGCCTCCATCATGAGCAACCTCAACAAATCCCGAGTCCTCGCTCTCCAGGTGGGTATAGTAATATTATTAGCTATGTGGATGAGTTCTCGACCGAGGGTGGTAGCACCAGTCGTTGCACATTTAGAGATATCACAGACTTACTTATCGGAAACCTGGAAACACCGGCGACTTAAAATAATTTCGCTAAATGCAGACCAGGAACAGATTTTTCTAGGTCGTTTGAATGTAAACTCGTAAACATCGTCTGTCGGTTGCCGACACATCCATCTTGATCCTTCAAATGTTGCTGGTCGGTCCCTGTCAGGGCTCGTAGGAGGCATTTGAGCCCGTGATTGATGTCTCGCCGGAGAAGATTGGGAGATTGTCTTCTTTGTTTTCCATTAACGGATTGACTAACTTATATTACGATAACGGAGCTCACTAAAGACGATCGGTAACCAACCTGGCTGAGTGTGGAGGAACGTGAAGTGAAGGTCATGATGTTCTGTTGATAAATAGAGACGTTTTACTATGAACGATGCAACTTCACAGTGCGGCTCTGTGAAATATTTTACTTTCGCACTATCGAAGTTGGAGAAGCACTCGGTTACTGGTGGTAAAGAAAATGTAGTTTCTCCAAAGTTGAAATTTTCACCCACATTTCGCATCTCAGATTTTTTTGAAACCTAGGAAAACAGATTTCGCATTATTCTGAAACGTACCAACTACCTACCTAAGTAAAATCTCCGTTTTTAAACTCATTTCAGATTTACAATACTTTGCAAAATACTTTACGGTTTTGGTACTTTTCCATTATACCCCCCCAGTCTGTTTCGCGACTTTTTCACGCCCGCCCGATGTTTCTAGACACCGGTAATGATTCCTTTTCACATTTTAATAAATTAATGTACGCTCAGTTTGAGGGAGTAAAGAGACATCGGTGAATTCTTGGAAAAACAAGGGGGTAAAGTCATTGACCACGGGCGCTGTGCGCTTGCTTGGGTCCAATACCTTCCCGATGAATCGGTTGGTTTACAAACATCTCTTCACAAAGGACAAAGACAATGCCAAACAGCTAATTCATTACTCGATACCTATTTGTGCGAATTTATGTGGAGGCAATCAAACCACAACCACGTCAATTTGTTTCAACAAATCCTCAACGACATTGGCAACTTCTAAAGAATCGGTAATTTTTGTTTTCCTTCTTTTTTAAAATATTATAATTTTTTCCCACAGCTTGAAATTGTGACGAATTCGACGTAAATATGTATTGTAAGACGGAATGCCTAGAAACACCGGGCGGGCCTGTTGAAGACAGACTGTGGGGGGGGGGGGGTATAACGGAAAAGTACCAAGGTTTTAATGGCAAAATGTATCACCTTATCTTGAAACGTGACTTTGAAATGACTTTGATGCAACATTACTCGAAATCAGGCTCGGAACCTCGTAACAAGGCTTTCCTTTGCCGAATTTTAATTTAACGTTATTCACTTCCTCTTGGCAAACGTTTTACTTGCACACGCGTCAAGTTGAAAGTAAAATCTAATTTTCAATTTGCGTCTTTCAGATTTTACGAAAAACCTGCGAAGAGCCTGGAGGGAAGGGCTACAGTCCAGTATCTGACGCCATGTCGACTATGAGGCTGCGATTCGGGGAGCCCGTGAGATTCAGGTATGTTTCCATTCCCTCCCTTCCATATTCGTCCTTGCTCGATAAAAGCCTGGTTAAAGCTGGAAAAAACTATTGAAGTGTATCTACGAACCCCTAACACTGGAAAGGGAGTCTCATCGTCTCCTATATTATTAACCAAGATAACCCTGAATTTTTTTAGATTGAATTTTTTGTATATTTATCGTCATAGATCATTAAATGTCACTTTCAATTTTTTCCCATTTTAATGAGGTCATAAATGGACATTCTTCCAGAATGACGACTGTGGAATATGCAACCAAAATCTCTCGCATATTCCTTATTATAATGAGATAACAAAGAAGAAAGAAAAATCCAAAAAAAAAATCAGTACACAAAAAAAAATTTTCGTGTGCTGATTTTTTTTTTTTTTTTTTGATTTTTTAATAAAGTGACGGAACAATTGTTGATTTGCATTCTGCTGACGTCCTTCAAGGAGGATCGACGTGAAGAGTGGTAATAATGGAGACGAAAGAGGTAAAATTACATCAAAAACACTCCAAACCCTTAGTAGAGAGTAGGAACAATATAATATATACGACTTAATTGAAAAAAAGAAAAAAGAATATTTGCCCATCAACTATGAATTGTGGGTGACCGCTCTTGATTGAAGCACTAAGGAAAAAACTGCACTGAGCACCTGTAGGTCGCATACTGAAGACAAAATCGGTCCCCATCCCTCCGTTGGGATGTAAACAACAGTTCAAAACCATACGTTTTGACGGGAGGATTGGAGGTTGGATGGAGAGTGAGAGGAGCGGCGGCGGAGGAGACCCTATTTATTGCTAAGAGACCTTTTTTGTTGGAAATACCTCGTAGAATCGAACCCTGAAGTGTAGACACCCTGTATATTACAAAACCTTTACCAAAAGTGAAGTGAAGTTCGAGTGAAGGCGATGGCCTTCTCGATGGTTTGATGTTTTCTATTGGACCCTACTCAACAAGGATGCAGGATGGAGATGCACTTTCTGCCTGGTGCGTTTCTGCCTACCGTTTGCAGCAGTGCATGAAGATTTAGCTCAGCCGCGTTCCTCGGCGCGATAGCCGCAGACCGGAGGGAGGCGGTAGGTACATTTATCTAGTGGCTAGTTGGGGAAGACAATTCCTTGGTGAAATCCTTGGAGGCTGGTGCGGTGAGCTACCAATAGAGAGTTCCTAAAGATGATTTTGGCATAACGGCAAAGCTAACGGCGAACGTAGATCACCTTCTGCGCATGCGCAGAAAATTACGGCGATCAAATAACGTCCGAGCAAATAACGGCGAACGTTCTGGCCGCTAATTTATGGCCATCTTGCTAACGTCCATGTGACTAACGGGCTGTCGTTAGAGCAGAGTGAACCTGACATGCCGGTAACAGTTTTGCAATCACCAACATCAATTTCAAAACAAAGCAAATAAATTTAAGTAAATTTTATATGTTTTTTAGATAATTTCAGATATTTTTTGTACTCTGTTAACAGAATCTGATGATGCATGTCAGTGGGGAGTTAGGTGTGAAATTAAACGTACCTTGGTAGCTTGCAAGAAGATGACATCTTCGCACACATGTGTGGTGTGGTACCCGTTCTGCGGTTTTCATCAAATACCTGCCTATCCACATTAGTGTTCACCCCCCCCCCCTTCCCCTCCTATGACCCATGACGTCTTCAAATCGTCATCATCATCGTGCACCCCTGTGAGTGCTTGAAGTAAATACGACTTACGGAATGCTGCTGTTGGTTTCCGGCAGATTGGCCTTTCGATTTGAAATTTGTACTGATGTGTTCCTCAAGGAATGAAAAACGTCCCCACAAAGTTTCTTCAAATGCCCTAGCTGAGAGGCTCTGTGATCACACTTATCACAGGCATGGGGTAACCCCATGGGGTTTCATCCCGGTGTGTGTCATGTGACTCTTCAAATGCCCTAACTGAGAGGCTCTGTAATCACACTTATCACTGGCATAGGGTTTCTCCCTGGTGTGTGTCATGTGACTCTTCGAATGCCCTAACTGAGAGGCTCTGTAATCACACTTGTCACAGGCAGTAAGAACAACTGACCACGGAATCAGTTTAGTTTGGCAGCAGCGAGCGTAGGAAACTACAAAATTTTCTTGGTTGTTTTGGAGAGGAAGCAGAGGACGTCAATATACCGTTTTCATCATTTATTTGGCTAGCGCTTTCGGGGCAAACTATGGCCCCTTTCTCAAGCCTACAAGAAAAGATAAATAATTGAAGACTACAAAATTAACCATAGTTTGCCCCGAAAGCGCTAGCCAAATAAATGATGAAAACGGTATATTGACGTCCTCTGCTTCCTCTCCAAAACAACCAAGAAAATGACTACAGCAGGAGTACAGAACAACTACAAAATTTGTGTTGGGACTGCTGGCCAAGTGGGTGTGGTACATAGCTTCCTCGTATCCATCACACAGAAGTCCGAAATTTAGTCCAGCGAGAAACTCCCGTACTCTGAGAGCCGCCGTCTTCGTGGAACTTTTCGACGTACGTCTCCAGCACGGTGATCATATCTTCAGTGGAAAGTAGACCTGCAACATACAAATTCATAAAATGATCCATCTCGAACAAACACCTTGACAAGATGTACTTGAAATAGCGAACAACGAACTTGAAAAACGAAGGCAGTCAACAATAGAGAACTGAGGATCTAACGGCGAAGCCAGAAATTCTTGTCACTTTAACTTTCGCGTCACTTATGTCATCGCCGTAAAATTGTTCATCATCGCCGTTATTTTCGCTAACGTTCATCTAGGATTAGCATCTGATTTGACTCGGCCTAGACAGATTCATAACGGCGATGCCTGTAACGTTCGCCGTTAAGCAAGATGCAGTTTAGGAACTCTCGAATACCTCCGAGGAACTTGGGCTTCCAAGATGTGACGAAGGAGAGCGAGAAATGATCAAGTCGAATTGTTGTGGTAGAATGCGTGAAGGTGAAACCCTGAGTCCTCCTTTTATTGTACTTTAACAAGGTAAAGGGAGAGTGGAGGAAGGTGACGTCAGATGATGTGTTTTACCCCCGTACCTCACCCTACCTACCTGCGCAATGAGTCACTCAGGGGTTCCCCTTTAGTCCTAACTAACATATCCGAGTAAATGGGACATTACAGCCTTAATTTGGGATGAGATGGCGTTAATGATGATTCGTGCAGTGAGTAATATCGCCTCGTGTTCTACAGATTCCTCTGCGGAGTGTTGAGCAGCGCTTGTCCCGAACTCCTCCTGGCTGGATTGGCCTTCATCAACAGCTTCATCGAGTCAGCTCCAGGACCGCAAGCTCAACTCTACATTCAGGCCGAGCTGGACCAAGCGGGGTACAAACCACTTGCGTTGGCTAAGGTGAGTTGATTTGCCTCAACTTATTAATTTCAATTTTCGTAAATAGGTGAGGGGTACGTGCGACTTGCTAGGGATGGGTTAAAAACGGTTGCGAGAATAAATGGAAATAACTAGTTGAAAGAAACGGATCGTTTTCAGTTCCTTCCGTCATCATAGTATCTTCGTTATCATATCATATTTGTTATCAACTGGAGCCAATACTTGAAACCAACTAATCAGTTTCATTCTCGGGATGGTTAATCTCCTCTGAAACTTACACCTTTGTGACTTCATCGTTTCTTTATTCGGTGAAACCAGGGGCGTGGCGTCCATAAGGCCACTCAGGGTCCTGCCCCGGCAAAATTTCCCTAAAAAGTTAGATTTTTACCTCAGAGTTGAAAAAACTCACTTTGATAAGTGTTCTCCCCAAAGTAGAAAAAAATCCCTAGTGGAAAGTTTTTTTGCCTCAAAACTCACTGATGATCCATGGAAGCATGGGTCTTTTACAAGTGTAAAGTTACATGTAATTATAACGTCAAGGATCCATGGTGAAAATAGAAAGTGGAAGTTGGTCACCAGAAGCTGTCCCCACGACCAGCACCTAGATCTAGAACCTAGAGGGAAGAAGACGAAGAAGTAGTAGGGAATCAATATGTATCCAACAATCGATTGTCTACTCTTCCAATTTTTGTGAAAAAAAAAACTTTGCCAAGGAAACACTGGGGCACAAACCTTTTGGACCCCGGAGTTCCCATGGTTACCTACGTGTTTTTTTTTTTAAGATTATGGCCCACCCATTTCTTATCAGAGGACTTCTTGTTCGATGAAAAAATTGTTGGTAATGCTCGACTATCACCGTAAGAAGTCACAAAGTGTGACCTGAGGTGGAAATCAACCCCACAACTCGTTTTTAGCACTCCATTTACATTTTTGATTAAAATTGATCCCCGAATAGGTATGTATGTCATGTATGACACAAAAGTATGTATGTTTGATCCTAGGGTCAAGTTCGTGTATTTTGTTGTTTAGTGCCCCACCAGTTTTGGAGGTCACCCAACGCCCCTGGGTGAAACCACCAATAATGGAACGAGCAAATCTTGGCGATAACCATAAAGGTGCGCATCTACTTGTTTCCACCTGGAAAGAAACCGTTCCGTTTTCCTACGTTCTGAAATTCCTAAAAACTGCTAGGATTTAGAACGCGCCTGCACTTTCAAAGTGAGCCAAACCCGCAATGCGTAGACGCGTTTCAGTCACTAATGGTGTGCGCGCCTGTGTCGGAAAACTGTTTATTGTTATTTTTAATCTAAACTAGACCTCATTGTGAGAATTTTGACACCAACCGCGACCTTCTAGCATGAGAATACCTTTTTCTATGATTTTTCAAAGTTCTGAATGTTTATGACGTCACAGAGGGCAGGGGGTTCCGCCCAGGCGGGATAAGCACGTGACGTCATAAACGGTTGAAACTTTGAAAAATCATAGAAAAATATCTACTCAGCCAAAAAGAGAACGGCTGGTGTCAAAATTCTCAGGATGAGGTCTACTTTCGATTAAAAATTTAAAAAAAAATTAGGCGCACCCCCCATTGTGGAGAGTCAGTTTTGATACCTCCTTCTCGTCACTGCTATAACAAACTACTAAAGTGAAAAAAATATGGGAAAAATACCTGTGAAATTTGTTTTTAAAAAATAAGAAATTGGCAGGAAAGATCATTGTTGAAGAAATTGCAAATTTTACTTCAAAATCATGTAAAATGTGTTGAAAAACTTATTGTGTCCTGTCTGTCGATGTTGACGAATATTGTAGTAAAACTGGTTGATGCCAAAAACTGATAAAACTGAGACTGATTTTATTGATGTTTATGACTTTTGAATATCTGACAATTCAGACTAATGCTGATGAGGTTGTTATCAAATTAAAAATTCTGATGAGCGAATTATGATTGTGGCAAAGGAAATTTCCTCTAGGGTAGGCAAATTTCCAAATAGTTAGTTCGTAGAAGAGTCGGTTCTAAGATCCAATTTCGAAATTTTGGCATGCGTTTTTAAGGGAGACACGGCCATTTATAATTTAATTACCAGCCATTTTGAAAAAAAAACACATCAAAAACCGAGTTTTCGGTTATTAAAAGAAAAATCATATTTTATTTTCTTTTTATTAAATATAAATTTCTTTTAGTGATTCAGAAGGAAAACATTGAAAAATAGTGCTTTGAGAAAAATTTTATAGAAAAATATAGAATTTTTCGAAAAATGCGTAGGATGAATAATATTCATATTATAAGAAGTTTTGTCGGCAAAATTTCAAGCCAGACCCAGATGGTTACTGTTATGTCGGCGTGTGAAGGCGATGGTCTTCACGTCGGCTTGTCGATTTCTATTGGTCCCTACTCAACGAAGGTGAAGGATGGGACAGCACTTTCTGCCCGACGCGGGTTACCGCCTACTGCATGCAGGAGTGCTTAAGGATTTCAGCTCAGCTGCGATCCTCGGCGCGATTGCTCGCCGACCGGAGGGAGGCAGCACATTTACCTAGGCCTAGTTGGGGGCAGACAACTTCTAGGTGAAATGGGAGCGGAGGCCGGTGCAATGAGCTTATCGCTGACCAAGACCTCCGAGGAACTTTGTGCTTCTGAGAGAAGGCGAGGTAGAGCGAGAAATAATCAAGTCGAGATTTTGAAGACGAATGCATGAAAGGGAAGCCCTGAGTCCTCCTTTTATATTAGTTAAACAAGGTAAGAGGAGAGTGGAGGAAGGTGACGTCAAGTGACGTGTTCGTCCCCCGTACCTCACTTTACCAACCTGGCATGAGTCACTCAGGGTTTCCCTTGTGTCCTTTATTTGAGAACTAACTGGTTTGAGTATATGAGTCATTACAGTTACCATACTTGGGTTAACCACAATTGTAATGGCTTAGTAAATAAGACTGTGTGAACAGTTACCAAATATTCCGTTTTTTTTTTAAATGAGGCTTAGACACAAATCTTGGATGACAATGTTTTTTCATTTCCAATAAAAATTGAACGACTCAGGCCTACCTGATCCTGAGGCTCAGAAAGCTGTCTGTAGGTACATAAATGCCCAAAAAAAAGTGTTGTTGGAGTGTTTTAAAAAATATGAAAAAAAAAATCATGAGGTACATGTAATTATTTATTTCTAGTTGGTATCTTAGTAGATTGATAGATTCTAGTAGGTAAATTAATTCTTCAATTGAAAACTCTGTGCCAGCGTACAGCATTTTTTCCTAGTGAACATGGTAGGTGGGTCCAGTTTTATTCATCACAATATGTTTTCATTATTATGATCTTTTTGCTTCCCAGGCTGTACCCAACAAATCTATGACGGATGGAATACAAATCGAAGTCATCAGGTGGCAGAAGTTGTACTGCGACATCAGCCGGATGAAGATGAAGGAGCACGAATTAGTGAAGGAAGTCCACGTGCTCAAGGATAAGATCAAGTACTTGGAAAAACGACTACAGGTAAGTGACAACCGCCTCATAAATGTATGTATATAATAACATATATTATAACTTAGATATAAACAATTTAAAGAAAGAACAAAGGGAAAGAGGGGAATTTACCTGTACGTTTCGCTCTGGGCGTTTTCAACAGACTTATATTTCAACTAACTTATATATAAATATAAATATATGTTATATCTTGTTCACATAAATATATAATTGTGGGATCCAAATTATCTAGGAAAAAGTGCTTTGAGTTCAAATTTTACTCGACGAGAGTCTGGGTGGTACTGTGGCATTGGGCTGAAAGTTGAAGCTGGGAGCCCTAGAATAGAAGCGTTCTGATTGGTGGAGCTCCAGAACGTAGTTATAGCTGACGGCAACAGACAACAACATCATCGCAGCAAGTCACCTTGTTTAACACATTTCTCCTTGGGGCCTTAACAGCCGAATCAAAGTAACTAAGACGTTAACCCCGTGCGGAACTCCCCCACAGTGCGTTGAGGGGTTAATCGACCCTTCATACCTTACGCCATTGATTCTAGTCTGGAACACTGGAATCAGAGTCTTTTGGCAAAAACTCATTCGATTCCTGTAAAGTAGATGCACCTCTACTTAAAACAGAGCCAGCACATCAATATGACGTTTTTCCCAGTAAATGTAGGCAAATTGTCAAAAATTGAGTATTTTCAACGTTTATTACCAGTTTTTGATGCTTTTCCAATCAATATAACATACTGCTGATAAAATATTCTTTTCAAATCATTCAATTCTATATTTCCATAAATCATTGTAAACCAAATGCAGATTTGACATGGTTTGTAAGCTTTTGTTCGTAATCTGAACCAAAAGTTTATTTATTATTAGATAATTAATTTATGTATTGATAATATACCAAGACCAAGAGAACAACAGGTAGGACTGAAAAACAATGTCAATCACAGTCTTTCCCTCCGAGGTAACATAATATGTTAATATATATAACATAATATGTTCATATTATGAAGGGTGGGGTGGGAAACTGTGAAGTACATTATCGAGTCCGATCCGTGTTTTTCCAAGGGGTTCTTTGACCCCACCCCGCATTGTGAATCAACTTATCCACTCTACTGCATTGAGGGGTCAATCGACCCTTCACGTTTTTTATAATTTACCTACTGGCTATTCGATGTAGTCAGTTAATCATTTGACTTGTAACTATTTTTTTATCAAACGGGAAAGTAGTCTAAAGACTAACCCAAATAGTGACGGACCAGCGCTGCAGCTCCCGCATGTATGGAAGTTTCGCATGGGGCTGATTGACCCCCTAACGCAGTAAACGTGTTAATTTGATAACATATAGTTATTTTCTCGATATTTATAACTAAATTTGAGCTAATTTTCAATAATAACTGGGCAGTTTTCGATTGAACATTTGAACTACTGGGAGTAGGGGCAACAACAATTGAAGGGGCAACATGGAAATTACCTTTTGTCTCGATCAGATTTCCCAAGTAATTCTTGCAAATCGAAATGATGAAGAAATTAACAATTTCTGGTCATTTGAAAGGAAGTGGGTGATTTGAAAAGAAGCGGCATGAAGAAAGTGTGGCCTCCCCCACCACTTCAGGTTATGTACGAGTAGTAGTTCCTCAGCTGAAAGTAGATGGCGCAACTGAGGCAGCCTTAAAAATGCTTGCACGCCATTTTAACGTTAGCTTTCTCCTCTGTTAACTTGTCTCCGGTACTCTGTGTACTGTGAGTAAGGTGTAGCATCCCCTTGAACCTTCATAAGAACCAGTAATGAGAGAATTCATTTGTTTCAGATTCTTCATGACGAAAAATCTATAGTCTCTGGCAACGAAACTCGACTCAAGTCTCGCTGTGATGAACTCGAAAGGGAGGTCTCCTCGTTGCGAGGACGTCCCAACCAGGGCGGTTCAACACCAGCTGAAGACGAGGGTATCAGCTCTTCAGGGCAGGACGATGGCATCGAGAGAGAACCTCTCATCTATGAGATGTACGCCGTCAACGACGACAAGCTCATCATGGACAGGAATACCAAAGAGAAAGAAGACGTAAGTCAACAACCTACGAGATGAAAAAAATTACTGCTTTTTTCTCTTTTCCGAAAATTTCTTTCTCGGCCTCAAAAAACACTAGAAAACGGTTTCACATTATGTACAGTAACACACAGCTCTAAAACATCCATATTTTTCGAATGAAATAAAATGATTGGTGAGAAACTTTATATAACTCACCCAGACTAGTTAGTAGGTACCAAAATATTACGAATCTGACCATTTGATTTATTTTTCAGGAGGAAACAACGATTGATGAGGTCATTGAAGAGTTACAGAATATCATAAACGATGCAGAGACTGACTACAACAAAGAGCACGACGCCAAACGATCGGCGGACCGCCTCAATGGGAAATACTACTCGAGATACGTGCAGAAAGTCAACAACAACAACAACCATCCGCATCAAGTGACGACTCACCACAAACACCTGAACGACGACGAGATGGAGATTGTCCCCGTGAAGTTGGTTCCGCATCCTCCGAGGAGATCGCGTAGTTCGTACTTTGAGAGGGAGTACAGCGGGAATAGCTACCAGTTCTTCGAAGATGAGGATTCTCACGGAAAGTCTGATTCGATGTTGAGTAGTTCAAACGACAACGAGAACATTCAGCCGGCTTATTACTGCGCGCAGTTGCAGCAACACGCGCGTCTGGACATGACTCACAGGAATTACGTCAAGAGGAGGGAGACCTTTCATTACAACGTGCAACCGCCTCCAGCGCCATCTATAGAGATCAAACCTGACATCAAAAACCGGAGAGGAAGCCTCGACGCCGTGCTATACTACGCAGAGAACGTCGAAAAGAACCACAACAGCACCAAAATCTACATAGAAGGCGCAGAAGAGAGGAAACTCAAATCCAAAAGCCTGGACAGGATCAAAGACGGTCTCGACACCATGGTGGACATTGTGGTCACTAATGGCGAAGGTGAAGAAGCACCGAGCGTTCCTGTTCGAACGTGTTCCGCACCAAACAAAGACCTACCTCTTCAGAAACCCCCGATCGCTCCAAAGAAGACAGACGACGTCCGTTACGCCACCGATCGAACGGTTTTCCTCCCGATCAAGAACGATCCCGCATCCCAGACGTTCCTCCTGAAACGCGGCTACACCAACGCCGGACTCTACTCCGGAGTGAACACCAGAGACATTAACGGTGATTACTACAAAAACGGCCTCAACGCAGCAAATTTATCGGTTTCTGTCGGCAAATTGGCCGATTTGCCCTCTGGATTGTATTAATATGATAAATATTATATTTATTTACCTCCCCACTCTGTACATTTCATCACTTAAACTAAATAATTAGAATACTTCATCATAAGTATAAAATGCCTGTACATTTGTTGAAAAATACACGTTTCTTAGTGTAGGTAGTACATAATTACATGTACATTAAGTCTTAATGGATTTTTTAAAACATAAGGGCAATTTTTGTCGATTTCAAAAAATGATTCAAAAACGAGAAAAATCGTCCACAATTTGATCAGTGCTTTTTAAAAACACGCTTTAAATGTTCTTAAATGAATTTACAAAAATTTGGTGAAAAATTGGTGATTGGTCAGGAGTTCTCCTTGAGGGGAAGCTCTGAGGGTGGCCTTTCAGTGTTGCCAACCACCCGGTGAAACGTGCAGAACTCGTAATTCACAAAAATCGCCCATTATTTTTGTTATGTTCATTATAATTATGTAAGTACTCCCAAATGTTGTATATTATGATGAAATTTTAATCTTTCTCTCGTATTCACGCTGTTCACAGTGTGGATAAACTAGTTAAATTCCTCAACAGATGGTCAAGGGACCGAGGGTAGCTCAATTGGGGGTGCGCCTTATTATTTTTTAGATCTTTAATCGAAAGCCTGAGAATTTTGACACCAGCCGTTCTCATTTTGGATGAGTAGAAAAGATCTGATATTTTTCTATGATTTTTAAAAGTTTCGAATTCTTATGACGTCACGTGCCCCTGTGACATCATAAGAATTTGAAATTTTGAAAAATCTTGGAAAAAGATCTACTCAGATGGTCTACTCAGATGGTGATCTCTTAGATGGTCGTAGTTTATGTCAAAATTTTCAGAATGAGGTCTAGTTTAGATAAAAATAAAAATAAACAGTTTTTCCGAACCATGCGCACTCCCTATTGTATGTTGGATTAAGTGTGTTCTGTCTAAGTAGGGATGGGACATCGATATCGATGTTATCGAAACATCGATGTTTTGCTCGTTACATCGATGTTTTACACTAGATGTTTTTCAAACATCGATCTTTTGGTCCGATGATATCAATATGTCGACGAGATGGCCTGATAACATTGTTTGATAAATTTGATCTACTTTCAATCTTTTCATTAGCTAAACTACGTCATCTCTAACGAAGTTTAACGATGATTTGTGTTGGAAAAAGACATTTGCCGGGTTTGACCCTTGAGATTAACTATAAACGAGTTTAGCTAAACTCTGTTAGAACAATTTTTGGTGAAAGTGGGCAGGCAGTGAACCGCAGTCAGACTGCGGTCTGATGGGAAAACTCCCCGATGGAAAAGACACCCTAATTAAGAGTTTTTGTGTAGTGATCATCTACGCACATAAATAATGAATTTTTAAGGTTTGTATATAACTTCTTCTTCTTGGTTAATTTCATTATAATAAGGCTTTTGGATCACTTTGTTTTTCTACAATTCATCTTGAACGAACTGTCACGAATGACTACCCGCCCTTGGTGTAGATAAACGTTTGTTACGATCTCAGATTTTCAATCACGGCGTAAGAATTTTCATTGTACAAATTGTTCAAATTTTCCCATCTACTCGTATTTAATAAAAAATCATACAAAGAAAATGTGTATTTTTTCCATCGCCTCTTCTTCATCCACTGAATTGTGGACCTTGTGTGAAATGAACTAAATCAGTTATTGAGTCGTGAGGAGCGGGAGAAGGGAGAATGAAAACCAAATGTAAAGGCGGGCAAAAGGAGGATTTATTCAGTAAAACTTACCAATAATCGAGAGGGGTCGGGCTGGAAAGAAAAGAAAATGCGATGTCGAGATGGGACGTGATAATGAGAAGAAAAGGTGTTTACCGGGACACGTGATTACGAGGTCAAGACAGGACTGATCTCCTTCTGTTCCCCTGTCACAGGGCCAGTGAACTCCCCTCCTCTTCTCTCACTCTGGAGTCAGGTCTTCCGCCTAGTATGAACGTCACAGAGTAAATCAGAGGGGGGTAGGAATCTACTTGGTTGCATGGAATAAGGAGAGGAAGAGCTGGTTCAAGTTGGTTGGTGGCTCAGTACCTCCTCCGACAGTAGTGCCACCTCTGGAAGCGTAGCAACACTAATAACCTTCAAGGTGGAGCGCTCAAGTGCTTGAACAAAAAATTTTAATACTAATGACTACTAGTTTCTTGAGAGTTCTACTTAATAACCATTTCTATTTCCCCAATTTCTCAAAAACATTTTTATAAACGCTGCAAATTATTACACAATGGTTTATTATTTTTCTAAATAGATCACTCGTCTGCAAAGAAGACGGGTTTGCCATTGTTACCACCAACCAACTTGAAGAAAAACATCGATCGCAAGTAGATAGATAAAAATAATAAACAAACAGTCGATGTGATGGGATCTGAAAAATTCTCGGAGTACGATTCGAACGGGCCTTCAGGGCGGAGGTCTGATGCGCAACTACAATAGTAGTATTTGAGTAATTTAATAAATAGTAATGTTTGTAAGATAATAATGTACCTTAGAATGAAGGAAAATTTTAGGAAAAACCTTACATCATATTTTATAATTTCAACAATTACTTAGGCTACGAGGGGGGGGGGGGTTAATATTATATACAATTTATTCGGGGTGTTTATTTTCACGGGATAAAGAACTAAAAACGGTCACAATATAGGAGTTTTGACAACAATATATATTGATCTAAAACAGATGAACTAAGATGAAGATTAACAGCGGGTATAACGGATAGGAGCATGGAGCAACATGGCGGGCGGGCGTCGTCGGCAGGGTTACCCCAATGATCTGAATGGCAGCGGCTGCATAGAACTATTCTGCTCATTGAAGGACCTAATTATTAATTTCTTATTATTATTCTCCTGTTCTAGTTCTGGCTCATTATTGCTAAATAGGACCACCTAACAGTTGCATGATCAGAAGTAATTGTGAACTGATTCTCCAAGCGGCAGAACTAGGAACTAGCTTGAGGGTTGGTAGCACTGCTTTTTGGTTTCCCGCCTCAAATAGGCGGGAAGTCCAAACACGGGGCCAGCGAGTCCCATTTAGAAACTGAGTTAGTTTAAGGTTCTGCCATAGCACGTCGCGCAAGTCAGAGAATTGAAGGGACAGATTCTCCCTTACATCCTCGTAGGGAGCGAACAGTTGGTCCTACAGGGCTCCGTGTGGTCTCAAGATATTCTGTATTATCAGTGGCGTCTCCTCCAGGCAAACATAGCAAACACTGTTTGCCTTACTACAAATATGCAAAATAAATAAATTATAATTTTTGTTGAGATTCTCCTATATTTCCATTTTTTGTAAGTAATATATAGCTGATTTTGGAAAACTTTTATAATATTTAGGGACTATTTCATTATTATCAAGGAATTTAGATTAAATAAGAGAATGGAATAAGAAAGTACGTATGTTGCCTTGGATACTAGCCCGCAACACACCAGAGACTAGGAGAGGTCGGTAATGTAGATGATTGCGGATGATAAGCGAACTAGCGCGGGGGCTGGTCCTCCTTGCATCGCTGGATGCAAGGCAAGCAGTTCATAAAAATGAATTTTTCGGGACTGTTTAGAGTGAGAGGCGACGATCGGCGGGGTGGCGGGGGGTCAGCGCGGGGTCCAGTATTGCCATACCCCCACTACCTCACTATCAGCTGTTGCAAACAGTCGGAAAACTGTTTCGTGACCTTGAATGCAGAGAGATTAGCCCACATATCCATAACATATCCATCCACCCACATTATCTCAAAGAAGGAAAGCAGTTGGTTTTTTTGCTGCCGCAAATATCAGCTGTATGACGTTGACTGGTGTCCCGTTCCCGATTTTACTGTATTTCACTGTACCTAATCGTTTTTCTTGTTGATAGACACTAGGAAATAATTGCAAAACATAGTAGAATGAAGGTTTCACATCTTATTAGGTCTAGGTCAGAGTCTCCCTTTTTGGTTAATTATTTTCAAGAAAAAAGTTTGACCACCCTCAAATTTGATGGTTTACGTTTGTGGTAGGTAAGTACGTGTAGATTTTGAAAATCGAATATAAAAAAAAAATCCGTCCGTCCGCGGATCTTTCCTTAATTATCATGGACCGATTATGATGAAATTTGGTATGTGGGCTCCATTTGGGGTTTAGTTGTGCCGCAAAGCTTTTGGTTGATGTAGGTCACTTCTAAGCGGTGAAACGGGAGGGCTGAAACTTCCAAAGGCACCCTCTCTCGAAAACTCTCCATATGAAGGTATTGCTTTATCAGAAATTTAAGATTGTAGGTACCATTGAATTTTCGGAATCGAATGAGACTACCCATAGCTTTGTAGGACAAACTGCTCGCTCCCTACGAGAAGTTAGAAAAACGAGTATGAATCGCAAAAGAGGCGTGATCGCCCTTCAAATTTTAGTTAACCAAAATGCGTTCGCCGAACATTTCTTTGGGATGTACTCGGTTTTGCTTCCTTAGCAACCAGTGATCAAATTTCTAAACGAAGGAATTCATTATTTCTTCCAGTGGAGTGTGAAGCGTTTAATTCTTCCAAATAAACTTGATTGTGAAGGTAAAACATGGTTGGTAGGTGGTGACAATGACAAAGCTGAGTTCTTTGCTGGCACGTGATCAATACAGAAAAAATGAACCTTTGTGTAATAATTTGCAGCCTAGCTGTTTGCCTGACGAATATTATCACGCGACGCCCCTGTGTATTATCTTAAATTGATGGAAAAACAATACCTTTATATCAAAATTGTTTGAGTTAGGGCGTTTTTAAAATTTCAAACCTTGTTTTTCAACCCTTAGAAGTGACCTACATCAACCAAAATCTTCGGGGCACAACTAGACCCCAAATGGAGCCTACATACCAAATTTCATCAAGATTGGTCAATGCTAAGTGGGGAAAGTGCCGCGTACGGCGGACGGACCGCCAAATTTTGTATTCAATTTACGGATTCTCCGTACCTTGAAATGTACCTTCAAGGTACGTAGAATCCAATAATCGAATAAAAATTTGGCCGTACGCAGCACTTTTGGCCGATTTTGATGAAATTTGGTATGTAGGCTCCATTTGGGGTCTAGGTAGTTGTGCCCCGAAGATTTTGGTTGATGTTGGTCACTTCTAAGGGTCGAAAAATAAGGTTTTGAAATGTTGAAAACGCCCTAACTCAAAAAATTTCTATATAAAGGTATTGTTTTTCCATCAATTTAAGATAGTAGAGAATTTTCCGAGACCACGCGGAGCCTTGTAGGACAAACTGTTCGCTCCCTACGAGGATGTAAAGGTGCCTACAGACCGGACGATAACATTGTTGAAAACATTGTTATTAACATTTTTCAGTAAGATTTCTTTCAGACTGGAGGCAACACTGTTGACGACAATGTTATCGACATCGGGCGAGTGGAATTGTTAATAACATTGTTACGGCGCACGAAAAATGCTGACAACAATTCCTCCTTCGAAATGTTACCAAAAACATTGTTGGCAACATTTTCGGTAACAAAGTTATTTTTTCCGTCAACATTGTTAGTAACACTGTTGTCAACACTGAGTTTTGTTATCGAGCCATAAGAGATAACAAACCGGGATTTCTGGTAACATTGTGTTTCACTGGATTTTGAGCCTTTGAATTGGTGGGAGAAGGGTAGACTGAGATTCACACTGTTGCACTGCCTTGAAGGAGAATCTGCCCCTTCAATTCTCTGACGTGCGCGATGTGCGATGGCAGAACCTTAAATTGACTCAGTTTCTAAATGAGACTCGCTGGCTCAGTAGTTGCCATAAGGAAATAGCTGCCCGAGGCAAGAACTGAGTGCAACGCCCGCACTGAGAGTGTTAAGTGACACTTAAGCTGGTGTTGTTGGAAAACTAATTGCTCAGTACCGTAAGCCTTGTAAGTAGTAAGTATCGCTAGTCTTAGCTCATTAACGTGGGCTGGCGAGATCCTTCACAACGGGCTAGTTAGCTCGCTTCTGAGGTAATGCGCGCATGCGCAGTTAGCATGTTCAAAACTTTTTTCTTGATTGGCTGTTCTTTGCAGGCGAGTGATCTATCAGAAAAATGATAAACCTTTGTGTAATAATTTGGAGCGTTTTCCTTTAAAACCGTAACATTAAAGGTAGGTACTCACATAATTGAATGAAAACCAGACACTCTAATTGTGTACCTATGAGGCGTTAAAATCCAAGTTTATTGCTCAACAAGGCAACTCTCCAGTTGTAGGCAGTTTTTTTAACAATCGTATTCATTGTTAATTTTCTAAGGTGGAGTCCGATAAGATTAGAAGCAACATTTTGGAGTAAAACTCGATTGTTTGGTAAGTTTATAGTGCTAATTTATTGTTGGCCTAAATTAGGGCTGAGCCTCTGAAACTTTCGAGCATGTCAAAGCTAAAGCAGATGTTGGACGAAAACAACACGTTTGTTGTAATAAACGTTCGTTACAAGAAGAAAGTTGTTTCGCAGTGGTTAGCCCTTCAGTAGTCGCGGCTCATATTTGTCGCAGCTATCTGACAGATCAAATTTGTAGAAATTTACATTTTTGTTCAAATTTGAGCTTTACCAACAGACAAGTGCATACATGATTTTAGAGGCAGAAAGTAGCAGAAAACAATCTAAGAAATTAATTTATGGCTAATTTTAAGTGTAAACCCTAAAAGAACCAGGGCTTTTCTCTCATCTTGATCATTTACATTTTTTCCTTATTTAGCGTTTTTCTTTTTGGTACTCAACTCTAATAACATAACTAGATTTACTACGCAGAGATGGGCGAATTCTTATTCATAAATACGATTATGAATACAAATCAAACCTGCGATTTTATGAATATGAATACAAATACAATGGGGAATTTGCCTCACATTTTTTTATTTTTTTTTTCGAATGAGGGTTTATTTTTATGGAATAAAACCATAGTGAGCTGCTCGAAAACGCATCCAAAAAATTTAGAGAATTTAAGGAAGATGGAAATTTTAAATGTGGTGGCAATGTGTAAGAGGCAGCCATGTTTGAAACGTAACGGATATTCTACCAATCTGACTTCAAAGGAGGTTCTGTGGCGCTTACCACAGAAGCGGCACATACACGAACTTTACCTTCCGAGTAGTGCGCACAAGAGTGCGCCACGATCTGGCAGGAAGAACCGTGACACAAAATTGACCAAAAGAAACAGTATTACTCACTTTTTTACAATACGAATCTATCTACTAGTTTATCAAGCATTATTATTCTTCATCTTCTCTTATTTAGTTTCAAGATTTGAATCACATTATTCGAGTAGCCATTTCACTGGATCGTTTTGTGTGGCGTGCTAGAACTCTGTCTGTTGTCGTTGCTTTCGCGTCGTTTTTTTTTTTTTTTTTTCGTATGACGTCAACAATACTCCTCGATTTTCGCGGTGTTTGTAACAGAGGTTCACTTGTTTAGTCATTTTCTCCTACGGTAATTTTTTTCCGTTGGTTATTCCTAGTGTTAAACGTTATTCTAGGGCCCTATAATAGGATTTGCCTTGAAATTCCAGAATCTAAAATTGAGGCAAATTCCCCATTGTATTCACACTTTGAATACGATTTTCCCTCGTATTCGTATTCTGAATACGATTTTATGATTTTTTCTATAATTTCCCTAACAATCGAATTTTTTTAACGATTTTCCCTGAAAATCATACTTTTTTATGATTTTCTCCCGTACTCTGGACATATTATGGCCTAATATTGTCAATATAATCAATCAAAATTCGAAACGCTCACCAATTCTTATTGGATTTTTCACGCAGAATCGAATGAGACCAACCCCAGGTCGCTACGACCAACTGAATAGCAAGTACGACGACATTTCCGCTGAAAATCATAATTTTTTCAATAACTTGCACCGAAAATCATTAAAAAATTATGATTTTTACCGGAAATTTCGTCGTACTTTCTATTCAGTTGGTCGTAGCGACCTGGGGTTGGTCTCATTCGATTCTGCGTGAAAAATCCTATAACAATTGGTGAGCGTTTCGAATTTTGATTGATTATTTTGACAATGTTAGGCCATAATATGTCCGGAGTTCGGGAGAAAATCGTTTAAAAAAAAGTATAATTTTCAGGGAAAATCGTAAGAAAAATTAGATTTTTAGGGAAATTATAGAAAAAATCATAAAATCGTATTCAAAGTGTGAATACGATTGTATTCGAATTTGTATTCATATCCATACCTGTATTCGTATTCATAATCATAAAATCGCAGATATGATTTGTATTCATAATCGTGTAATTCATAATGAATAAGAATTCGCCCATCTCTGATACCACGATGGTTTCACGACGTAGTGCACAACTCGATCGTTTTCCGCGTTGAACAAAAAAAAAAAAACAAGATTTTGCCACACACTCAGTAGACATACACCTATGGTTTTTTTTGCGGATTTGGATTCAGAATTGTCTAAAACGGATTAGTGCAGCGCAATCTGGTAAACTGAGAAGTTACCAGGGCACAAGGGGTGGTTCAAAAGGAGGTAAGTAAGTTTAGATGTTACTCCCTCAGAAATGGGGTAATTGCTGGGTCGTAATTTCATAGATTTACGCTAAAAATTCAGATTTGGCTTAGTTTTTTAAGCATGGAACATGCTCTAGCCTTGAGCTAACAGGCAAAAACTGTTAAGTTTTTTTGGGAACGTGTGGTGACTTCAAAGTAGAATCAGTAGGTAGGCAGCCACTGACATAAATCTATTGATAAATGAACAGCTGTGCAGATTTAACGATTTAGTTCGGATTGTACTTTTTCCAATGTTCTTTCATGATTATGAATTTCCTGTATCGAATACCTATGACTCTTTTATTTGACTAAATACAAGTTCAATAAGTACCTATGAGTATTCAAGTCACAACAGAACGGTAACTAGGAATAGGGATGGGTATCGTTATAAAAGTATCGATATTTTGTATCGATACTGTATCGTATCCGAGTATCGATATCCTAAGTATCGTTGGGCTTGAGTATCGATATTTTAAAATATCGAGTATCGATACTTTAGTGTCACAAACTATGAATATTGTCCAATATTCCCAAGAAAAGTAATTTCTTCAACAATGTTTATTCATTTTTCACTATCAAGAGTCCAAGCAGAGTGATTTTCTCCTTATATAAACGTTATTTGTGCAACCAAAGAGTAATGATCCGAAAGCCTCTCTACCTTCTTCATTTTTTTGCCATTATGTTGTATTTTCCGCGAGAAGTGTATCGATATTCGATATTTAGAAATATCGGATCCAAAGTATCGATATCCAAAAATATCGGATCCAAAGTATCGATACTAAAATATCGAGTATCGGTACAAAAGTATCGATATTTTGAAATATCGAGTATCGATACCCATCCCTAACTAGGAATGATATTGAAATGTGAGGAATTCGTGAGGAATCACGAAATGTAGCTTAGTCATTGATACAGAACTAAAGATCGTGTAATGTGGTGTAACCAATGCGTTACTATTAACTATGAGATGATGTTGTAATCCCAATCCTAATACATAAACTCCAACCGTAAGTACGTATGTCGCCCACCCACTCGCCGCCTCCCCCCCCCCCCCCCCAAGTCGGGAAATACCTACTCCGTGCCGCCTCCGCCTCACCCGGTGTTTCAGGTAATACCTACTCTGTGCAACTTTACAAAGACATTCTTCTATCCATCCCTTCCAAATGCCATTATTTGGAGGTTTCTGTTGATTCGCCTTATTCTAAAGTCTCTAATTGCCTCCGTTAGTTACGATTTGATTCATCATACGCGACAGCCACTGCTGCAGGGCAGCACAGAGGCTCTCACGTTCATTGTTTTCTGTTCATTATGCCCATTCATGTTTTGAATGTTATGTTTCACGTTTTAACCCGGGTTTTTTCACATAATATCTATCTATCTATGTTTTTGCCTGCTTTTAGAAGGCTTTTCAACTTGTACAACTATAAAATATCTTCCTATCTGAAGACTGATTTTTTAAAAGGCCGGGGGGGGGGGAGGCTCTTTTTTGTAAGGGTTTTTTTGAAATTTTTTCTAAAGGCTTTTTGGAAGGTTTATTGATATAGCAGAATAGGTTTGATCGCATTCTTCCAAATGAAAAAAATATATATATATACAAAAATTAAACAGAATTAGAAAGTGTGGCTAAAGCATGTTCCATGTTTCTTGAATGTTAGCCGTAGGCTCTAAGCGAAAAGCATCCGGGGGTTCAGGGGGCTTGCCCTCTTTTTTTTAATAAGTTTCTTGAGTCTTTTAGTTTCTTGTTTTTTATAATTAATGCTGACATAGACCTTTTCAACAGTAGGGTTTTCAATGGACGCAAGAAAGAAGAGTGTTAGAAAACCCGGAGGAATCGGAGGCGTGAAAAAGCAAGTCTGCCAGTCTGGTTGGATCAAAAGCGAACATTCTGCAACGACTGTCCAGGTGATGTCAATTTACTGCCATTTATTAAGATTCACTATAAGATGGAAAACCCGTTTTTTAGTTTACGGTTCTTTCCACTTTTTGCCGGCAATGGGGAATTTGCCTCAATTATAGATTATGGAATTTCAAGTCAAATCCTATAATAGGGCCCTAGAATCACCAGGAATACCCAAGGGAAAAAAATTACCGTAGAAAAAAATGCCTAAACTAGTGTCAAAAAACAACGTGAAGATCGAGAAAAACTGATTACGTCACTCCCCAGGGTTCTCACAAAGCGTAGGAGTTTCGGCAAATAGTTTCAGAGAATGTCAACAGGTAGAGTCGTAGGCGCCCTTATGACCACATGAAACGATCCATTCATATAATGTGATTCAAATATCAAAACTAACTAATATAGAAACTAATTAAGAGAAGGTGAACACTAATTATGCTTGATAAACTAATAGGTAGAAATAATATTGTAAAAAAGAGTGAGTAAAATTGTTTCTTTTAGTCACTTTCGTGTCTGGGTTCTTCCTGCCAGTTTGTGGCGCACTCGTTTGTTCGATCAGGTAAGCCAGTTGTTTCATGTGCGCTATCAGAGGTAGCACTGCTATCGTAAGGGGAAACTCGTCTCATCACAGACTCCCGCTACATTTAAAATTTCCATCTTCCTTAAATTCTCCAAATTTTTTGGATGCGTTTTCGAGCAGCACACTATGGTTTTCTTCCACATCAGTACAAGGCAAATTCTCCCTTGTTGTTCAATTTTGATGATTCCAGTGGCGATCTTTAAGTTTTTCAATTCCCTAGGTAGAGGCACTAATTAATTTCGAAAATCCTTGAAAATTTCAAATTGAGGAACAATTTTTAAACTTTAAGCGCTGGTTTTTGAGAGAAATACTAACCCGGGATGAGTAACTAACAGCGACTGACTGAGACCCCCTTAACTTCAGCCAGTCTTCGTGACAGACTCAATTCTTTGATCCAAATTTCAAACATGTTCAATTCTCAATAGTGTTAACCCTTGAAGTTAACAACACAGAATCACCACACGCCAATTCATTAACAATTTATGCTTGGAAAAAATATGCCACCACTAGGATGGTATTGAACATAAACATTTACAACACGGCATTGTATCAGCACTCAGCAGTCATGTCCATCTGACTGCTTGGTTTCAGGGTCCGAGAACCTCAGAGGTTGATTCACCTTGTCCCAGGAATGATGGAGGGAGGATTGTGCTGTTTAATCATCAAAATTTACTTCCCGTGACCGGGGATCGATCTCCTATCGTTCTCCGATCTTCCTATCGTTCCCCGATCTCCTATCGATCTCCTATCTGAGCTCCTCCTACTCGAGCCAAGGAAGTGTATGGACAGAAATGCGAAGAGGTAGCTGATCACAACAGTGCCTCTTCTGGCTATGCCATCAACCGACGCTTCTCCTTGCCATGGAGTTCGAGTTCAGCTCCAAGTCTCACAGGGCCCATTTGCTCGAGCCATGGCACGCTGTCGTGTGGCTGTAGCCCTGAATGTAGACCAGATAAATGGTCCTCCCGTTAGGACTCGGGTGGTCATCCACTCAAGGATGAACAGTGAGTAACCAGCTCGAGTCAGATCCTTGGCTGACTTTCCATGCCATATCCCTCTCCAGGTGATAGTTGCTCCAATCACCTGCTGCTGCACCTCTAAAGCCGCCTCCACACTTGCAACATTTGGCCGCTCCGAACCTTGCTCCGATCCTCTGGCAAGTTCGGGGCGGCAAAACTCCAAAGGAATGAGGATCGGAGGAGCGGAGCGCAGTCTGATCACTCTGTTGGCGGTTTTTCATCCTGCATCAAAGAAATGTTCGGATGTTCGGGGCAAAAGATCGGAGCAAGGTTCGGAGCGGCCGAATGTTGCAAGTGTGGAGGCGGCTTTAGAGGTGCAGCAGCACTTGCAAACATCATACTTCAATTTCATATTCATATCAACTTCATATTCAATTTTCAATTCAATGTAATTCTGAGCAATGAGGAATTTCACCATGTCGGAATTTCCTATTTTTGACCCCAAAATCGGATTCAGCACCTCTAAAAACCCCCTAAGGCAAACTTTCAGCCCGAACTTCCTAATTTACGAATAAACAAAACAGTGTAGAAAATACGAATGTTTAAAAAAACCGGGAAAATGACGTCATCCTGGAATAGTTCATTTATGGCCGCTTGAAGCGCTGAGATCGAGAAATCCATAGTCCCCAGATGCAAAATTTCATGAAACAGTAAAGTTCGAAATCGAAAAACTGAAGAAAAAAATAGAAAAAGCGAGATGGGGAAAATTAGGTTTCTTCTGTTTTTGTTTGATAACTTTTCTCTTAGAAAACACAATTTCGTCGTCCCAATGGGCAACACTGGGAGGAGACGGCGATCCGAACAGCCCAATCAGCGAGCGTTCCCGCTGGACGTCTGTTTTCCTGGTTAGTTTTGAAATAAAAAATTTTGACTGTCTCCCAAAAATAACAGGAGATTTATTTTCCGAAATCAGCCCGATTTTCATCTATCCCACACCATCAACTATTCAGGAAAAATGCAAACAGAAATCGGCGAAATTCCTCATTATCCGGTCAACTCCGATATTTCTCATACTTAACCATGATATATGTAGAGTAGTAAATATCAATATTCAGACCGAAATAAGTGTCGGAAAAGGAAAATATATTGTGAAACTTACCTTAGTAGTCATCTGACTGGCTATCTGTATCAGCTTCACGAGTGATGTTAGGGTGTTCGTTTTCACCGTTATACAGATGGCCAATTGCTCTGAATAGATGATGCACTCTTGTTTTGTAATCAGAGTACTTTCTTTTAAACATAAACTCTGCTAAATGGCCGATAAAATGTTGTTTTCGGTTTCCGTATCCTCCCTCCACAAACGTTCAATGTGTTGCGTATGCGCACCAGTCTCGGGGTCGACAAAGTTGTAGCTGTGAAATGGGTATATCCTTCAAACTGTAGACAGTTGTATGTTTTCCAGCAATCACTAATGACGGTCGTGCCCGGGAGAATGTGCTCTTTTATTATCGGTAGCAACTCAGCGTGACCTGCAGCAACAGCGTTCAGAGTCACTAGGCTCGGCTTGGACTTCGACCCCGTTATCGCTTATCATTATCGCTTCCTGCCTTATCGCATTACGTTTGCGACGTCTAATTTTGCATCCTATTATTGTCTTTCCTTGTCTATAACTTTATACGAAAGTTTGAGAAATATCGGAGTTGACCGGATAATTGCTCAGAATTACCCAATTCATATTCAATTCTACATGTTCAAATCCCAATAGTGTTAACCCTCCAAGTTAATAACACAGAATCACCACACGCCAATTCACAACATGCTAGATCTGTGAGGTGTCGAGGTGAGGAGTTGGGTAAATGAAGGTGAGAATGAGTGTCTGCAGCCTCGAGCGCGCAACATTATTCTCCCTTTTTGCCAAACTACTGAAAAATGTCTTCATAAAGACTTCGTAGATTGAAAGAATCAGTCACCCAGGTAGGTACAATATGGCTAGCCGCATCCAGGTAATTTCAATTACTCCCACCACAGGTACTTCAACCAGCTGACCTTCCTAAGCAAAAGGACAAATGCACGCTTCTCCTAGACCCCCACAATTACTTCGCTCGACGCCAAAGACGACACCCACCAGCCGTCAAGAAACTACAGAACCTGCCGCCGCCCAAGAAGGAACTCATCTTCATAGACCTCGTACAGAAAAAAAGGCACTTCTCAGATCGACAGTTTTGGGACCACGGATTCCTCCCTTGATCCTTCACACAGTCACAATGTAGCAAGTTCCGAAACAAAATTCCAAATTCCGATTTTGGAAAACAGCAATGTCGACTCCGGCCATAGTGTAGATATTTCAGGGCAAACTGGTAAATTGGTTTGGCAAGATTGTACAGAATTCATGATTACATTGAAGTAGACCATCTGCACTGCGTTTTCATTGCCTTAGACCCACAATGAGGAATTTCACCGATTTCTGTTTGCATTTTTCCTGAATAGTTAATGGTGTGGGATAGATGAAAATCGGGCTGATGTCGGAAAATAAGTCTCCTGTTATTTTTGGGAGACAATCAAAATTTTTAATTTCAAAACTAACCGGGAAAACAGACATGAAGCGGGAACGCTCGCTGATTGGGCTTTTCGGATCGCCGTCTCCTCCCAGTGTTGCCCATTGGGACGACGAAATCGAGTTTTCTAAGAGAAAAGTTATCAAACAAAAACAGAGGAAACCTAATTTTCCCCATCTCGCTTTTTCTATTTTTTTCATCAGTTTTTCGATTTTGAACTTTACTGTTTCATGAAATTTTGCATCTGGGGACTATAGATTTCTCGATCTCAGCGCTTCAAGCGGCCATAAATGAACTATTCCAGCATGACGTAATTTTCCCGGTTTTTTTTAAACATTCGTATTTTCTACACTGTTTTGTTTATTCGTAAATTAGGAAGTTCGGGCTGAAAGTTTGCCTTAGGGGGTTTTTCGAGGTGCTGAATCCGATTTTGGGGTCAAAAATAGGCAATTCCGACATGGTGTAATTCCTCATTGTGGAACAACAAATCAATATTAACTTGTATTGCTTCTGAGTCTACCAAGGTAGCGGAAGCTGTTTTTTTTTTTTCAAGGATGGAAAAAAAGTTGTCCAAAATCAAAATTTCCACTCGTGTTTTACGTTTCAGACCTTCCTGAACAATTTTGGTTCCGTGTCTGTATGTCTGTCTGTCTGTCATGAATTCCTTGTACAGCGCATAACTACACGAAGTTATTGTCCGATTTGTATGAAATTTTCAGGGATTGTGCGGGTTGGTGTGTAGACGGTCCCCCAAGAAAATCATCATCCCTGGACTGATAGAAGCGACTGCGCATGCGCAAACGTGAATTCCTTGTAACGGCCATAACTTCTACATTTTTCATCCGATTTCAATGAAATTTTCAGGGATGTTACAGATTAGTATTTAGATGGTCCCCTATGAAAATCATAGAGAATGGTTTTTCATAGAGGGATGGTTCCCTGTGAGAATCTCAAATCCTATTCATTGCTTCACTACTGCCGTCCAAAGGAGAAAAGCCGTAAACCGAGGAAAACCAGTTTTGAGAAAAATGAACCCAAAGTTTTTTAGCTGTGGCACAGCTATTTCTCTATATTTTTCCAAGATTTTTTTTTCTACTGATTCAGAATGAGTTACTGCATTTATTCAATCTAGTTTTGTAATAGCTCTCAAACAGCAAGGAAATATATGTGCAATAATTACTATTATTTTGAATAAATAACTGCTCGTTATACTAAATTGGTAAACCGCAATCCTTGTATTCTGGATATTTTACAATTATTCTAAAACGTATATTCGTTGCTAGGCAATATAAAAGACATTTGATTGCAACTGTAGTTATCAGAATTATTAATGAGTCCATTTCATTCCCCCACTTGAGAGTCTACATTGCTCCTGCAATGGTAAGGAACTGCATTTTTGGCTGAAGCGTATTTTTCGTTTCCTTTTTCATCCAAATAAATTAGGGTTTTCGGAAACTCATTCATTACAACAATTTTCTTGACTAGAAACGGTCCTCTGACAATTGGAGTTTTGCCGTAAGTTCCACACTGCACAAGTATCTTGCCGCCTTCTTGAAATGTGGGATACGTCCTTGGGTGTCTTTTGTCAAAAGATCGTTTCATTGCCTCATTATATTTTCTCTCTTGCTCCTCCGTGTATTGTTCTTCATGCAGCATCTCTTCTGTTATACCGAACCTGTCATCGGCGGGGTAAGTTGATTTTTGTTGAAACGCCTTGAATTGGGGTGAGCAACCCAATGCTGAAGAGTACGAGCGGTTTATATGGTTGACACTTGCCTCCAAACAATTCTTCCACCCACCTTTGAAGCTTGGGTATAAAGCTAGGAATTGCTTGACATCACGCATTTTCCTCTCAACAAGACCATTGGCTTCAGGGTGGTAGGGTGCCGTTGTGATCCACTCAATATTAAATATTGTAATTAAATATAGTATAGAAATTTTCTATCTGCTGAGAACTTTTTTATCTCTTGAGAAGTGAATTGCGTTCCATTGTCAGATACTATTTTCTTCACTTTGTCTAGGTAGGGGAAGCTCTTCAAGAATCTGATCACTGCAGCTGAACTTTCTTTCATTGCCCTGGCTTGGGTAAACCTAGTTGCTTCATCCACAACCAGAAGGAAGGACTTTGGGAGGAGTCCGACTTTTTGACTCGCTCTCCAAAATCAATATGGATACATTCGAAAGGGATTTTGATTTATTATTTTCAATAATAAGCCTTTGGAATCGAGCAAGAAAAAAAAATTTTAACCCCCCCTCAAAATTTGATGTTTTACGTTACAAGGTACGTAGAATACGAAAATCGAATAAAAAAATTTCCGTCCGTCCGCCGTACGCGGCACTTTTCTTAGCAACACTGGACCGATTTGGTTCAAATTTGGTATATGGGCTCCATTTGGGGTCTAGTTGTGCCGCGAAGCTTTTGGTTGATGTAGGTCACTTCTAAGGGGTGAAAATTAAGGGTTGAAATTTTTGAGAGTGCCCTAGCTCGAAAACTTTCGAAATAAAGGTATCGTTTTTTCACCAATTTTAAATAGTATTGAATTTTTAAAAATTTTTGAGACCACCCGGAGCTCTGTAGGACAAACCGTTCGGTCCCTACGAGTACTTGAAGGTTTTCCTTCGATAAAACAGAATCATGAGTGTGAATCGCAAAAGAGGTCTAATCTCCATTCAAATTTTATCGGACTAAAATGCGATCGCTGTTCATTTCTTCGATTTGTATACAGTTTTGCCTTCTGCGTAACCAGTAATCAAATTTCCATAAGAAGCTTTCTATTTTTCCAATCGAGTCTGAAGCGTTTAATTCTTTCTAATAAACTTGATTGTGAAGGTGTGAAGCCAGTATGGTGTGGTAGGTAGTACCTAGCTGGTAGGTAAAAAAAAGTTGGTAGGTAAAAAAAATGTTGGTGGGTAAAAAACGCTGCAAATCATTGCTCAAAGGCTTCTTCACTCTTCAGATCACTGATCAGCTGAGTGAGCTCCGAAGCCATTTTCAATCCTATTGAATGGAAGTGCCATTCCAGGCGTCTCCAGCATTCGAGGATATCTTCTTCACTCCTCAGATCACTGATCAGCTGAGTGAGCTCCAAAGCCATTTTCATTCCTATTGAATGGAAGTGCTCTTCCAGGCGTCTCCAGCATTCGAGAAGATCTTATTCACTCTTCAGATCACTGATCAGCTGAGTGAGCTCCGAAGCCATTTTCAATCCTATTGAATGGAAGTGCTCTTCCAGGCATCTCCAGCATTCGAGGAGATCTTCTTCACTCCTCAGATCACTGATCAGCTGAGTGAGCTCCGATGCCATTGCTCAAAGCAAACCAAACATTTTATGTTTCGCGTTTCAAGGTGCATACAATTCGAAAAATAGTACCTACCGACATGGAAATGAATGCCTCCTGAAACTCACTTCATCGACGATTTATTATTAATAAAATCAGGATTCATTAATCTGTACAGAAGGGTGATCTATACAGAAAATAATAAACCTTTGAGCAATGATTTGCAGCGTTTTTATTTTACAGAAATTATCATGGTGTCGGGTTTCGGTTTGAATTTAAATTTGGTAATTTGGCATTCATGACAGGATTTTACGTTATTGGAACGTTATTCATCACGACTGCGCCAAAACTGTAATAGCTCTCAAACAGCAAGGAAATATATGATCAATAATTACTATTATTTTGAATAAATAACTGCTCGTTATACTAAATTGGTAAACCGCAATCCTTGTATTCTGGATATTTTACAATTATTCAAAAACGTATATTCGTTGCTAGGCAACATAAAAGACATTTGATTGCAACTGTAGTTATCAGAATTATTAATGAGTCCATCGACTTTCTAGACCGAATTTCTAGAAGATTGAAGTTTTTGTTGAGTTCAAAGGTGTTACTTCATGCTCACTACCATATCTACGAATAATGCGTATTTTATGTACGAAAAACGAAGGTTTTCTTCGAAAAATTCACTTTCTAGCAGTCGGAACCATTCGGAAGTATCACCATTTGATTCAGCGTAGAAAATTACATAGGAAATGATACTAAAATCGTCAAGCCATCTTGAGGTCGAGGGGGACCATAAACCGCTTAAAACACTGGATTTGCTTGTTAAACACACGTTTTCTGGCATTCAAACTTAATTTACTCTTGCAATTTGAATGTTAAAAAGAAAAATTTATAGACCGTTGGCAAGCTGACATATTGAGCATGTTTTCTCCGAAGAGCGCCCATCGAAATGGGCAGGGATTTGGAGTGAAAACTTTGGTCGAAGAAAGTCAAGTTTCGAAAAAAATTTTGAAGTTGGCTTTTGACTTGATTTTTTGAAATTATTTTATTGCCGGAATATTTTGATTTTGCACTAGGTTGCTTAGAAATTTAACGCTCTTTCTAACGGTGTAGTCAGATTTTAATTTTCAGGAGAAATAAGGGAGTTAGGACCATATCAGTGCCGTAAGGTCGAAAACGCGAAGAAAAACTTTAAAGTGAAAAAAAAGGAATTTTGAGTGGGTTAAAAGAAAATTGCTAGGAGACATTTTTTGTTGGAAATACCTAGTAGAATCGAACCCTGAAGTTATGCCCATCGAAAGTGTAGACACCCTGTATAGTCGGGTTATGGATACGAGGAAGCTATGTGCCACACCCACTTGGCAGACTTTTTTTTCCATATGCTAGTAACCTTGTAATCGGATTTTATTAGAAACCACAAGGGTATTCTCATTTTTTAACTAAAAGGAAATTGATGAACATGCGGTTCTTTTGACACTGACTTGGTTATCGTCTGATGCCGCAAGGAGCGCTACGCACAATTCGATATTGGACGGGGAAAAATGTGGTAGCCTCATGAAACCCTCGAGTAACCGCATTTTCGATATACGACGATTCGAATCAGACCATGAAAACCCCGAATATAGAAATCTTGAACTCTTACTTCTCAGCAGCAACTTGAAATGAAGGGACTCGTGAAAATTTCAAGAAATCACGCCAGGATTCTAAATGATTTTCAAAGATTGATTACTGTACAATTTATTCAACGAATTCTAGACTAGAAAGTTGATAATAAAACAAAGATTTTACTTAAATGGAACGAATCGTTATTTACTTTGGCGTTTGGGGGCGATCATTTCTTCTTCGTTGGACCACCAGCAGCTTCGAGTTCGGTTTTCAGTTGTTTCAATTCCAGATCAGGAACGTATCTAATGATTAAAAAAACATAGTTAATAAATGCGTGCATTCCAGTAGGCCAATCCTGTAACAAGTTATTTGGTTGACGTTATGGCGTCGGATTCGGTATCCCTCCCGTGCAACGACAGGTCGATAACGACATTGGAATTCTGTAATCGGGCATAGCAAATTATGGTAGTTACATTTCAAAATAACGTCGTCGCTATGTGATCCGACAATATTTCGGTCTAGGGCGAGCGAAAAGTAGCAACGCATGATTTTTAGCCAATGGGAAGACGTATTGATAATAGTTTCCAATTGTTATCACGGGTAGTTGAAGTTCACTGCAGTTTGCAAAATGAGGATTCATATTTGTTGCCATGGTGAATATACAAAGGAATAACGCGTAAAAACGGAATTTTTCTTGTGATTCGTGCTTTCACATCATGGAATAATGATAAATGGAATGAATTCCTTTTCATAAATCCAATTCATCGCGCACATTGGTATGAATTTCGTTTTTTTAATTAATTAATCAAAAAAGCATTAATCAATCATCGATAAATCGATCATTAATTAATCTTTTAATTAATTAATTTTTTCTAATTAATTTCTTTTAATTAATTAATTTTTTAAATTCAATTTCTTTTTTTCCAAGATGCTTCGAATAACCAACTGCCTGTCCATCTGTTGAATCATCAAAAATTAACTTCCCTCGACCGGGGATCAATCTCCTATCGTCCGACTAAACTATATTTACACTTCTGAGTCAGAGCTCGTTACCACTGAGCTAAGGTAGCGAATGGACAGAAATGCGAAGAGGTCGCTGATCACAACATCTCCCCCCCCCCCCCCATTAGGAAATCTTTGGTACTCCGTTACCTAGTCAGGGAGGTGAGGGCAGCTTTGGCCGGCGTTTTCCAACCCAGTGAGAACGCGCTATTTTTGACTGGCTTTGGAGTTTTTTGTTATTCTTCCTTATTGATGGGGTGGGGGATCTGCTGACCTCAACGTTTGTCCGAATAGGCGGTGGCTCGACTCGTGTCTTGAGAGGGAGTTGTTTTGATGACCCAATCTTTTAATGAATTAATGTTTCTCCGAGAAATGCTAAGGAGACTATTCGTGTCCTACTGACTGCGCCACAATGTTGAATCATCAAAAATTAACTTCCCTCGACCGGGGATCGATCTCCTATCGTCCGACTAAACTATATTTACACTTCTGAGTCGGAGCTCGTTACCACTGAGCTAAGGAAGCGAATGGACAGAAATGCGAAGAGGTCGCTGATCACAACACATCTTACTACAAGGTAAGGAATCGTCTTGTTATTTATCGTTTATACATACTCACACATGCATACTTATTGGTACTTTCAACTACTTTGAGTGAGAAGACCATAGCTAACTGCCTAATTGTGTGCGGTATACATTATTGTTACAGATTCTGGAAAACAAGTACCTGCCTACTAACAAACATTTCTGAATTCTCGATGTCTTTTCAGAACAAAATAGATGTATTTCACTCTCAATGGCAAAAAAACCTAATATCACTTCAAAATTCACGAATCGCTGTTTTAGTCTTTAAAGTTCCATGTACCGTAAAACCGTCAAACTTTACCCCACCAGGGGTAACTTTACCCCAAAAAGTGAGAATCTTCAATTGTGATGTAAGCGTGGTGGAACTTAGATAAAAGTTAGCTAATGTGTTTTCGTTATTCTCCACATCCCAGAGAATCGATGTGGCTTGTGATGGCACCTCTATCCATGTTATCAGCTGTTATCAGTCATAGTTTCCTGCTCAGCTGTTTTTGTCCTGTTTCTCGTGCTCCAAAATTTCTTCCATATCAGGTGTTTGGAGTGGATTTACCAGGCAAGCCCTCATCATATCACTTTCAATATCTTATTTTGAACAAAATGCACTAATCAAATTCTCAAAAAAGTGTTTTCTTAGTTTGTTGTCTTAGTTGCCTTTGTTTACCAAAAATTTGATGGTAACTTTACACCAATAACCGGGTATCTTTACTCCACTATAAAGGTTGGGATAAAGGTAGCCTCACTCATATTTTTCTTATTCAATCTCGAAAAATATTTGAGTTTTATAATTTTAGCAGTGTTGAATGTAAGGTTTCTAGTGTATCTCATGTTGCAGAAATAAGAGATGGGGAGAAGAAATGAGAAAAAGCTTGGTACGTGCCCCTACCGAAACTTTACAACAATGATATGAACATAAACGTGCTTTGGTCTCATAAGTTGTGATTTACAATATTATTTACTCGTGGGTTAAATTTTAAATTTACCATTGCAATTCATTTGAATGTTATCGAATGTGAAACAGACTTTTTCTGTGATTTTGTTTAGTCATTCGTTTATCGTTTATTTTCCTTTAATATTTCTTTACTTGTAGAAAGTTTTGCTCGATTACCAACATAAGTCTGTCTATACTGGAAGACTGAAATTGTGATCTCTTAACCAGAAATATTGCATTTCAAGCAAATTCGTTGAAATAAATGATCTTTGGAATTTATATTTTTCTTATGTGTAACTTGTATTTTTCAAGCTAAAAAGTTCAATTTTTCAGAATATATTTTATAATAATATTATAAATACTTGATATTATCAAGTATTTCTGGGGTAATGAATTCAATCCCGACTAGTATCATTGCACTACTGCCCGTTTCTGTAGCGATAACCGTGAGTTTTTCAGAGTGGAGTAAAGATAGACGCACTCGTAGGTAACTTTATTCTAACATTTAAACAATTAAATCTGGGGGTTACAATTATCTGATCAATGAGCTCGACCACTCAAAATGTTCAGGAAGCCCTGAAGATCAATTCACTTAATAAAAAAAATCAATTTAACCCATTTTGAGTGGGAGAAATTGTATTTGGAAATGTTTTGGAGTAAATCTTGGGGTAAAGTTTGACGGTTTTACGGTACGTTATAAGACTGAATGAACATTATAATATTATTGTATTCAATAAAACGTAAGATTCATAACGTATTTGGGATTTCTTCAAGTCAACTTTATGTTACAATTTTCATCCACCTCGTCATAATCTCTCCTCCTATCCTCAAATCCTATTGATAAAATTAGTTCGAAAAAATCAAGTACGAAACGCAAATTAAAACGGCGGATAAACTGCTCATTATGACGGTCGGATATTATTTTTAAAATATACACTAGAAATTATGCACGTGTGTATCAGTTTTATTCTCAAAATGATTTGATTAACAAAACTAATAACCCACAATACTGAAATGCACACAGCAACTCGGAAACTGAAATATTACTTCGAATAGGTTAGGAATTAAAGAGCGTTTTAAGCTACTTTTTCATAAATACGGTTGTCGTAACTCATACCGGGGGGTTTCGAGCCGTCGAGATGATAACGACACTTTTGGCCGAAATAGCAACGACTGAGCGACAGTTGTCGCTATTTCGCGTCTGCAGAATCGCGATCGTCGCTATTAATCGTTATTGTTATCATAACGATACTTCGTTGTCGCTATTGTCCCATAACGAGTGAGAGAATCGGCCTACAGGGGGCGTCCCATTGGATAAGGCTTGGTTAAATTTCAACCAGTATCTAAGAGGTAGAAAGTAGTAAAAGTAAACAACCATTTCAGGTTGGATTTTCGTCCAACTGCCGTTCATGGCGTCGCGGATGTCATCAGCTGTCTTCCAAAGGGAAGATCAGAATTTGTTCTGATGATTGCGCTTCCCATTGCCTCGCCCATTGCTTCATTGCCTTCCCATTCCCATTTGTTCTGCCCATTGCGCTGCAACGCCTCACCAACTTCATCAAAAACTCATTCAATAAGAAGGAGTTCTGCCGTGCTGCATTTTTTTATGCCGAACAGGCATTTGATCAGCTCTGGCATGCCGGCCTCCTATTCAAATTGAGGCCCCTACTGCCAAATAATTTACATTCGTTGATGTCCAGCTAGGTATCTCTCCGACCCCAGCTTCCAGGTTAATATCCAGAACGAGCTTTCCCCAGTCAAACAAGTACGTGCTGGAGTACCCCAGGGAAGCGTCATGGGACCTTACTTGTACATATTTTTCTGGCACGACCTCCCCTTGCCTGTTTCCCCCTCATTTTCTTCCATGTTTGCCGACGATCTTGTCTTTGCTTTCTCTGCCTCTGAATTCGAAACTGCTTCATCTAATCTGCAACACGCTGTAAATCACCTAAAGGATTGGTGCTCCAAGTGGGGACTCAAAATTAACGCGGCCAAGTCTAGTGACGTAACTTTCACGTACAGACGAAAATATGTCCACACGCCAATCAGATTCTCTACAGAAGTGATAACCAAGACTGCATCATACAAGTACTTGGGAGTCATACTTGACCAACGACTGACCTTCAGCAACCACATATCTGAACTGATCCAGCGACTGAGGAGCCGTGTGAGGATGTTGAGTTCTGTCCTTCACCGCCCATACTTCGCGATCGAGAATCGTATGTTGCTGTATAAGACCATGATTAGGCCTATATGGGCATACGTATTGCCAAAATGGGGAACTTGTTCTGCCTCTCAATTCCGCCGTCTCGAACAACAACAAAACCTGACCCTCCAAAGGAACATTGTACACACCCCTCCTCTCGTCAGGAACTCCAATATATACCATGATTTCGAGCTGGAGACCCCGAGTGAGTTCAGGATCAGAATCATGGAATCATCCATGAACAACACAAGGAGCAACACGAACCCACTTGTCCTCCAAGGTATCGAACCATTCGAAGTCGCTAGATTAAAACTTACTCGACATCTGTCCTCTTTTTTACCAGAAATGTTCCAATGATTTATTACTGATATTATTTTTATTTTTTAATTTAGACTTTTCTAGCAGTTTATTCCATTATTGAACTTCTGATTTTTGAAGTAATATATACATATATATCTATTGTCTCTAACGTCACATTAAGGTATATTACTTTGTAATGGTCTTATTCAATAAAATAATAATAAATAATAAAAAAATAAAAATTTCCTCGCTGCCCTGGGTTGGGACGAGGGCGGCGACGAGCCCCCGGACGTTCGAACACCAGCGGCGAGATTCGAACGCACGACCTCCGCAGTAGTTGGTACTTATCTTGCCACCAAAGAACGCGCGCTCAAGCCCCCACGGCTAAACTGGATCCCCCTCATTCCAATCAAACGTCCAATATAAACTAAGGTTCGCTTCCTACCCTATAAAGACGGGACATGGTTAATAGTTCACGATGAGGACAGGCCAAAAATAGAAGCCTGCACCTTGTGTGAGGAGCAGAGAGCCGAAAGTGCGACCACTGAGGACAAAATCCTCAACAAAATCAAGAGACCATTCTATGATGAAGAGCGACAGGATTATGAACCAAATTTGGTTGATCAGGAGAAGAACCTGTGTACAATCGGGAATTTGCCTCAATTTTAGATTCTGGAGTTTCAAATCAGATTCTATAATAGGGCCCTAGAATAACTAACGTTTTCTACCCAAACCCAAAAGAAAAAATTACCATAGAAGAAAATGCCTAACAAAGCGAAGCCTCTGTCAAAACGCTGAAAATTATTACACAAAGGTTTATTATTTTTCTATATAGATCACTCGTTTGCAAAGAACACGGCTTTGCCATTGTTACCACCAACCAACTTGAAGAAAAACATCGATCGCATTTCGGTCAACTAAAATTTGAACGGAGATTCGGCCTCTTTTGCGATTCACACTCGCGTTTCTGATTTATCGTAAGTCCAACCCTTAAATTCTCGTAGGGGGCGAACGGTTTGTCCTACAGAGCTCCGCGTGGTCTCACAAAATTCTAAAAATTCAATACTATCTTAAATTGATGGGAAAACAATACCTTTAAATCAAATTTTTTTGAGTTAGGGCGTTTTCAAAATTTCAAACCTTATTTTTCGACCCTTAGAAGTGACCTACATCAACCAAATTCTTCGGGGCACAACTAGACCCCAAATGGAGCCCACATACCAAATTTTATCGAAATCGGTCAATGCTAAGTGGGGAAAGTGCAAAAAAGGGGAAAGTGTAAGTTGGTTGGTGGTAACAATGGCAAAGCCGTGTTCTTTGCAGACGAGTGATCTATATAGAAAAATAATAAACCTTTGTGAAATAATTTGGAGCGTTTTCATTCTATTTTCGGATTCTACGTACCTTGAAAATATTTTTCTACGTACCTACAAATTTTGAGGGGGCGTTAAAAAAATTGTTTTCTTGGTCGATTCCAGAGGTTCATTCTTGAAAATAATAAACCAAAATTCAACTGCGCTCACCTTTCAATTTCATCGATCTGTGTGTGAGGGCGGATGTTGACGGAAATCGTCTGCGGAACGGCGGCTTGAAGGAGCTCGATGAGGATCGGCGCCAAATTGTTAGGCAGATCCACCACCTGTCAACAATTTCTTCATGAGATGGGACCGATTTCAGAGAAGGTTCAAGCCTTGTTGGACTTGACAAAATAAAATTAAGGAGTTCATTGGGAACCCAAAATGTCAAACCCAACATCACAAAATATCTTCTACTCTTCTCTGTTTGGTCGTACGAACTATTCACTCAATGAAAGCTCAGCAAAAAACGCTGCAAATTATTACAGAACGGTTTTTTTTTAAACCAACTCCCCTCAAAGACACAATGTCTTTTGTGACAAAGGCGGAACGCCATAAATAAAAATAAATAAATAAATCAAATATAATGGGGAGGACGCCCTAGGTATGAGAGATGATGAGGAAGGTGAGGGTGGGAGAGAGGGATGAAGGGAAGTGCCTCTATAGAAAGACCACCAATTGAGATATGAGCCTAGCAGGACGCGGATGGTGATACCACGGAGTACGCCTACCGAGATGCCCAACTCAAGCAACTCCGTGGCACTTTTCCCACACCCCACTCCGCGCCATGACAATGTTGCAGCCATCACCCTGATGTTGTTGGGTGCCACTCCTTTCAGCTCTGACACCGCTTACCGTAAATCATCTCTATCATACTTCCTTATCTTGGCCCGCCAAGTCTGCTCCATGTCCAAGCTGCCATTGACAACTTGGACATCCAGGACAATGCAAGACTGGTCGGGCTTGATGGCAATGATGTCGGGCTTCTTACCCTGGTCACTTGGCATGTGATACAGTCTTTCCAACATCCAGTCCAATTCCAGTCAACATCCCAGCCGCTAGATGACATGCCAAGCAGATAGCACCTGCTATCTGCTTGGCGACCGCATCATGACGTAGCATGCGGCCCCCATGAGTCCGAGGACACTGCTGCACTACATGATACAGGCACTCATTTCTACTCCAACAGGCGCAGCAAAGGGGTAGGGTTGTCCCGCGACTACCTCTCGAACACCACACTGCAGTTGGCAGAGTTGCCATGCAGATGGCGTAGAAGGGTTGGTTGTCACGGGCTCCAATGCTCCAATCTACCCATTGGGATGAGATAAGGCTTTTGGAGCACTGTCGGAGTTCATTACAATTTTACTGACTCATGCAGCGCAGCAGCGAACTCAGCAGACGAACTGGGTTTTGGAGCAGATGGTGTTGCTCGGTCGCACCATGCTAACTGCTCCCTGACAAAATCAAGATCAGCAGCCACACGGGCGACCTCCCAGCTCGACCCTTGAAGGGCTAGCAGGCGCTGGCGGCGCAGTGAAGTTACTAGTTCACAAAGGGTCAGAAGGACCAAAAAATGTATTCTTAGCAGACAGCTATTCAATGGTAGAATACGTAATGCATCATTACCTGAACGTTTCTCTCGTAGTGCGTCAAGTTGTACTCAGTCTCTGGTACAGTACTTCTCGGTTTATATTTGACAATTTTAGTTTTCTTTGCTGGTGTTGCCCAACCTTCGGATACGTCCACTCCCATGGTTTTTGCTATCCGATGAACCTGTGCAGAATTTACAAGAATGAATCACAATTTTATTTATATGATTTTTCTATCCGGCATAGTTTTATAAACTGTCAGTGGGAGGTCAATTCGTAAAACTTGCAAAACAGTCTAAAATAACATAATGAGATGAAATGTAGTTTAGCACGTCCGCTGCATCACCCAAAAAGAGAACCTCCCATTGTAGAGATGGATATCATCACAAAACTATCGATGTTTTGTATCGATACTGTATCGTATCCTAGTATCGATATATCAAGTATTGTTGGGCATGAATATTGACATTTTAAAATATCGAGTATCGATGCTTTAGTGTCACAAACTATCAATATTATCCAATATTCCCAAGAAATTTTTTTTAACAATGTATATTCATTTTTCACTATCAAGAGTCCGAACAGAGTGATTTTCTCCATGATATTAATGTTATTTGTGCAACCAAGGAGTAATCACCCAAAAGCCTCTCTACCTTCCTAATTTCTTAGCCATTACGTTGGATTTTCCACGAAAACAGTATCGATATTCGATATTTAGAAATATCGGATCCAAAGTATCAATATCCGATTATATCGGATAGTGCAGTATTGGTACTAATATATCGAGTATTGGTACAAAAGTATCGATATTTTGAAATATCGAGTATCGATACCCATCCCTATCCCATTGTCCTAAAAGGAAATTTGCAGAATTTCCACTATTTCGAAATTTCAACTTTAATTTGATCTATACAATATTCTATTGGTCTGACAGAGGAATGAAATGTATCACGATCTTCGCACACTATCAGAGAACAATAATCAACATTGAATCGATTTAACTCCGTAATAAAAAAAGTTCCAGTTAAGCCAACTTAACTACGCATAACTTCAGGATAAGATAAGTACTTCAAAACCAGGGACTTTATTGAGTTTTGCTCACTTTGACACTTCAATATACTTTTTGCATTGTCTCACCTGATAACAATGTAAACACCTGTAAACACTTTGATGTGTAATCCGATGATGGGAATCCGGTGGGTCTGTTCAGAGAGGCAGTCCTGAACGATTCAGAGGGGTTTGGAGGAGTCCATTCGCCTCTATCCCCTCCCCATTTCAGCTCTGGTTTGGTTCTGGACTGCCTCTCTGAACAGACCCTGAAGCTGGATTCACATGGGATGGAAGAGGGCAGAATCGGAAAAGACGGAAAGACGAGAAAACCAGTGGAGGGAGTAGCCGGAGTCGGCGGAAGGTTCACATGGATGATGGACAGAAACGACGGAATGATAACCTGGAAGCCTTTGAAATGATAACCTCTCTCTGATCTGTAACCTCTGTTGACTGTGTTTTAAATTTGACGTTCAATTTTTCTTAGAAATTAATTTTGTATTTAAAAAAAAAGAAAAAACTAGCAAAAAAAGGACAGCACAAAAAACAAATGAAGCACAAGAGTGGAACTGTGGGGTGCCCACGGGGTATTTTGGTGGATCAGAAATTCAGGTTTTTGACCTCAAATTTGGATTCAGCACCCTTGACAACCTATATACTCCAACTTTAAACCCAATGATACCATAACATGTGGCAGAAAAATTAATTAAAGAGATCACACGTTTGAAAAAAAAGGCGGGCCTCCCTTAATGCACACACACTTATGCCACGCGCATGTGTGAGTAGTATTTTGTAATATCCAAGAGGTCCTCCAAGGGTTTCATCCCTTCTCTATGCATGGATACTTTTTTCAAAGACAGTTGGCTAGCTACGTCACACCGTTCAAATCTTCAACTTTCCTTAGCTTCTCTGATTTTTAAAAACATTTTCTCGACGAACAGACTCGATTACCGTTATTCCTGAGCCATACTCTTTTGAATAAAAAATTTTTAAAAATTGACTGAAATACCCCATTGTCGATTGCAACAATCGATTGTTCTTTCCAACAATCGATAGTTTCGATAGTTTTTTTTGGTTTATTATTTTCAATAATAAGCCTTTGGAATCGAGCAAGAAAAAAAAATTTTAACCCCCCCTCAAAATTTGATGTTTTACGTTTCAAGGTACGTAGAATACGAAAATCGAATAAAAAAATTTCCGTCCGTCCGCCGTACGCGGCACTTTTCTTAGCAACACTGGACCGATTTGGTTCAAATTTGGTATATGGGCTCCATTTGGGGTCTAGTTGTGCCGCGAAGCTTTTGGTTGATGTAGGTCACTTCTAAGGGGTGAAAATTAAGGGTTGAAATTTTCAAGAGTGCCCTAGCTCGAAAACTCTCGAAATAAAGGTATCGTTTTTTCACCAATTTTAAATAGTATTGAATTTTTAAAAATTTTTGAGACCACCCGGAGCTCTGTAGGACAAACCGTTCGGTCCCTACGAGTACTTGAAGGTTTTCCTTCGATAAAACAGAATCATGAGTGTGAATCGCAAAAGAGGTCTAATCTCCATTCAAATTTTATCGGACTAAAATGCGATCGCTGTTCATTTCTTCGATTTGTATACAGTTTTGCCTTCTGCGTAACCAGTAATCAAATTTCCATATGAAGCTTTCTATTTTTCGAATCGAGTGTGAAGCGTTTAGTTCTTTCTAATAAACTTGATTGTGAAGGTGTGAAGCCAGTATGGTGTGGTAGGTAGTACCTAGCTTCTTCTTCTTTATTGGCGCTACAATCCTCGTGGGATCATGGCCTCCTTCAACAGTTTCTTCCATGCGTCTCGGTTCAGCGCAGTCGTCTTCCAGTCGCGTACGCCCAGAATGCTGCGAGCATCCTGTGCCACGCCATCGAGCCATCTCAACCTCGGCCTTCCCAACCGTCGAGTCCGATGAAGCTCCTCGTTCATCATTCTTTTAGGAATCTGCTGTTGGTCCATACGAACCACATGCCCGGCCCAACGAAGCCGACCAATCCGAATGAAGTGAACCACGTCTCTTTCCCCGTATAGCAGCATTATTTCGCGGTTGGTTCGTTTCCTCCAGATCGGTCCATCTCGTACGGCTCCAAAAATCCTTCGCAGAACACTACGCTCAAACCGCTGCAGCGCTGCCTCGTCATGCACGGAGAGTGTCCAGCACTCTGATCCGTATGTTAGCACAGGTCTAATTAGCGTTTTGTACAGTCGCAGCTTAGTACAACGAGTGAGGAGTCTGCTCTTCATGTGCTTCAGGAGACCAAAATATGCTCGGTTTGCTGCAAGGATTCTTCTTCTTATTTCGGGTTTCATTCGATTATCTGCATTGATTTGGGTTCCCAGATATATGAATTCGTCGACCCACTCAAATCTGTGTTCACCGATGCTAATACTTTGGTCATGGTTTACTGGAGCATTGGTTCGCATGTACTTTGTCTTGAGCTGGTTTATCTCAAGTCCCATGGCAGTTGCTTCTCTGACCAAATCCCCATATGCCTCTCTTGTCGCTCCTAGTGAACGACCCACAAGGTCTATATCGTCTGCATAGGTCAGCAGTTGCACTGACCGGTTGGCAATTGTGCCGCCAACCTGTATTTTGGACTTTTTTACTGCCCTCTCCAATGCCATGTTGAAGAGAAGGCACGCCAATCCATCCCCCTGCCTGAGGCCTCTGTGTGTGCTAAACTGATCGGAGCAGTCAGACTGCACCCGCACGACACAGGTTATTTCCTTCATGGTCATCCTGATTAGGCTTACTAATTTAGGTGGGACTTCCATCTCTAGGAGACCTTTGTAGAGCTCTTCTCTCAGGACATTGTCATAAGCGGACTTGAAGTCTATAAACAAGTGATGCGTCTGCAGTTTATATTCCCTTGCCCTTTCAAGCAGCATCCGCAAAGAGAATATCTGGTCGATAGTACTTTTGCCCTTCATGAACCCCGCCTGATGAACACCTGGTAGTACCTAGCTGGTAGGTAAAAAAAGTTGGTAGATAAAAAAAATGTTGGTGGGTAAAAACGCTGAAAATCATTGCTCAAAGGCTTCTTCACTCTTCAGATCACTGATCAGCTGAGTGAGCTCCAAAGCCATTTTTACTCCTATTGAATGGAAGTGCTCTTCGAGACGTCTCCAGCATTCGAGAAGATCTTCTTCACTCTTCAGATCACTGATCAGCTGAGTGAGCTCCAGAACCATTTTTACTCCTATTGAATGGAAGTGCTCTTCCAGGCGTCTCCAGCATTCGAGATCTTCTTCACTATTCAGATCACTGATCAGCTGAGTGAGCTCCGAAGCCATTTTCAATCCTATTGAACGCAGGAAGCTGAAATTTGAGAGGGAAGGTCAAGGGAGAATACAGATGGTGGTAGGTGCTATTGATGGAGAACCAGTGATCTATACAGAAGGGTGATCTATACAGAAAATAATAAACCTTTGAGCAATGATTTGCAGCGTTTTTCAACAAAGGAGTAATATTGCTCTTGGAATTTTCAATTTGCCCACATGCTCATTCATTTTTAGGAATGCCAGCTGAAAATTGTTACCAGAAAATTCTCAGTTGGGATTCTGTGAATACATTATTACAACTCCTCAATCGCTTCGATTGTATCAAAACAATCGATTGTTGGCTATCATCGACAGTAGGCCACCTAGTGCAACCTCCACTAGTGGTTATCATTCCTGACCACTGCGCAGGCGCACGGAAAGGACGGAAGATGGACGGCGGTATAAAAATTTCTTCCACTGGTGGGTTTTGTCAAGATGGCGGCCACCATTCTCAACGGGGGAAAATCAGCCAATCAGATTGTGATATTTCTATCCGTCTTTCCCCATTCTGTCCCATGTGAATCTAGCTTGAGTCAACGGTTGAATGCTTGTGTCGAAAGCTGATTCAAGGAGTTAAATTGTAAATATCTGAACTTTCTTCTCAACAAAGATGTTGGGAATGACCTGCAGACCTAACAATGGGGTGTGCGCCTTGATTTTTTTTAGATTTTTAATCGAAAGTAGACTACATCCTGAGAATTTTGGCACCAACCGCGACCTTCTAGCGTGAGTAGATCTGTTCCTATGAATTTTTAAAGTTTCGACCGTTTATGACGTCACGCGCCCTCACGCCTGGGCGGGACCCCCCAGCCAACTGTGACGTCATAAACGGTCGAAACTTTAAAAATTCATAGGAAAACATTTACACACAGAAGGTCGCGGTTGGTACCAAAATTCTCAAAATGAGGTCTAGTTTAGATCAAAAATAACAATAAGCAGTTTTTCCTACCCAGGCGCACACCCTATTATTCGTACATACTAACATGCATATTTAAGTGAAGGAACTCACCACTTTCTGATAACTCTCTACAAGTGCAAAGTCTGGTCCGACGATTTGAACGTTGAAAGGGTCGCAGAGATCCACTTCGGGCACTAAATCGTCCAGATATGGCGGATCGTAGACAGTAGATAACAACCTAGAAATAGTAAACGTCATGTATCAGCTCTGCAATCGTGACGGTAAGCCCACATACCTTAGTTTATTGAGCCTTACAAGCCCGGTTTACTTGTAGTTTTACTGAGGGTGGTGATCTGTAACGCTCCGCCGTATAATACACCCTGAGGAGGTTCTTAAAAAAAACTAGAAACCCTATTTGATTACTTTCATAATGAAGCGGCAACGTTGTAGGCATGCAAGGTAGATCTAGTTGAAAGACTTCACTCTTTCTCTCTACAAATACTCGGTACCAAACCAATCTATTCATGGAAAAACGTTATGAACTCGGTGGTTGGAGCCCTCGTCAACATTACTTTTCTACCAGTATAACTGGATGTAGGAGGAATAAAACACGACGTCACTGGTCGTAACTGATTGCAGAATACCCGACAAGGTGGATAAAAGTCTTGTTTAAATACACTCCCTATTCGCACTTATTTCAACTCTTTGAAGTTGACTGGGTTTGCAGAAGAACCATTACGTTTATAAACTTTTTTAGCAAAATAACAAAAACGAGAAAATTCTTCCATACCTACTACACCTTTGATGATGAAGACCATTCAATTTCGAGGACCTGAGCCCCCAGCCTAACACTTTACAACCAGTTCTAAACATCGCAATCAATATTCTGAAACAAAACTTCCTGATAAACTTATTTTCTCAAAAATGCATACAAATATAAGTGATACCGAGTTTTGTGATAAAATGTAGTAAATTCGTAAATAAACCTGCAGGTAAGAAACCTTTTTGCTGCTGCTTCTTCTTCTTCTTCTTCCAACTTAATTGTTCTGGCCGCAGCCATGCCGGACAAAAGCATCAACTTTTTGCTTCCTCACTACCGAAGGTAGGGAAGCTTTGTATTCGTGAAAGAAGTGAAAAAAAATGTCCTCCAAAATCAAAATTTCCACTTGCTTTTTGCGTTTTAGAGCTTCCCGAACAATGTTGGTTCCGTGTCTGTCTGTCTGTGTGTCTGTCGGTCTGTCTGTGGTCAATCCTTGTCCCGGGCAAAACTATACTAACCTGTGGTCCGATTTTGATGAAATTTTCAGGGATTGTGCGGGTTAGGTCCTAGACGGTCCCCTATCAATTTCAGCACCTTCGGACCAATAGGAGCGAGTGCGCATGCGCAAACGTGAATTTCCTGGAACCTCGATTTCTAATGAACTGATTTTGCGATGGGTTAACCCATTTTCGGTCACTGACGCGTTTTCGCATCGATTCAAAGTCGATAAAAAAGGTTACCTGTTGTGTTTAGTATCTTTACAATGGGATCAAAATTATGAAGGAAAATGTGAACCTTCGATTGTTCGAAAAAGTCGATAATAAACGTTGAAATCATCGAAACTTGTTGGTTTACTCGAGATAAATGACCGCTTCAGAGGCTTGTTTTCACCTTCGATTGTTAAAAAAAGTCGATAATGAACCATTCTGATGTTACGTACTTGTGAACCTACAGTTCCTTTTAATGGTCCTAATATATCTAAGTCACTATAAATTAAAAATAGATATTAGACTAAAATATCAATTATTGTCAATGCATAAGACCGAAAATTTTAAAATAAATTGTTCGGTCAATCTTGTTGTTTTGGGTCGGGCAGTAGGAAAAAGGAGGTCAGAGCGCTGATTTGTTCCACGTTTTTCCATGTTCGAACACAAATTTCTCCCCTAAATTTGCTTGTTAACTTTTTTGATTGTACCTCTGGAAAGCTGAGATTTTGGCGCAGTTTTTACCGTTCTTGCATGTCGGAAAAATATTGCTTCTCGTAGTTCAATGAGGGGTGCCCCTTGATTTTTTTTTAGATTTTTAATCATAAGTAGACTACATCCTGAGAATTTTGGCACCAACCGCGACCTTCTAGCGTGAGTAGATCTGTTTCTATGATTTTTCAAAGTGCCGACCGTTTATGACGTCACGCGCCCCTCTTGCCTGGGCGGGACCCCCCAGCCCACTGTGACGTCATAAACGGTCGAAACTTTAAAAATTCATAGGAAAAGATTTACACACGCTAGAAGGTCGCGGTTAGTACCAAAATTCTCAGAATGAGGTCTACCTTAGATCAAAAATAACAATGAACAGTTTTTCCTACCCAGGCGCACACCCTATTTGCAATTCAAAAAAAATTATGAAAATACAAAAATAGTAAAATAAAAAACTTTTTAACAAAAAAACGGACCGACCTCAAAACTGATGATGGCATCCCACTAAAAAGGAAAAAATAATAACGACAACTTATTCAGTTAGGTTGGTAGGTAGGTACGCAGTGAAGTCGCCGCCGTGCCCATCTGCAGAAACAAACATACACAAGTAGATTCCACTTCCATCTGGTTAGTATTACAACATGGGTCGATAGTGCAATACAAAACATGAATGAGAGTGGGTACCTATCATTGAGGTAATGCATGTGTTCCAAAACGATTAGGTAGTACGTCACTGCTGTCGTATGAAGGAGGATGAGAGAGTGACAATAAGAGTGAATCCCCGTACGAAATGTTGGGATTCGAACAAACCATCTCTTGATTAGATAGTATCTAATAGTTATTTATCTAATTATACATGATCAATCTTTGATTATGTAATGTGCCAATAATTTCCAACCACGCCCCTCAGGCAATTCAATTATCAACAAGAATAATTCACACTTCCATAACTCCATCGAAGCAACGCAGAGACCGATGTCCGCCACAGCCAACGAGGACAGCGAGCGCGCCACCGTCGCGGCTTTCTCCAGCCAGCGGCCAAGATGGCCGAGGGGATATAAGGGCCTGCCCCCTCCCTCGCGCCTTCAGTCTTCACAAGTAACGCGTCTCGTCAAGTGGTAAAGTACGAACCTAACCCTTGTGGACTCATCCCCTCTAATTGTAACGTGGAGTGAACGAACTGAGAATTAGTGAGTGTTTTCGAACAACAATAGTCTTCACTTCAACCCGCCAGTCTTCTTTCCCGAGATCCGTTCAGCCAAGGCCCGGACTCCGGAAAGTTGCCGCCTTCTCCAGTACGCCGACAAGATCGTACCGAACCCGGACGATTCCCGAACCGAGGCAGAACTGCCCCGTTCCAGGCTCCCCCAACCGCAAGCCTTCAGAAGGAGAGGCCCTGGAAAACTCATCCTGCTACGGAGATCTCAAGAGGTCCAAGCTCGGCTAAAGGGTGAGCCCATTCCCTCAACCAACCATCTGTAAGCGCTTACAAAACTTTCACAAAATCTGGCACAATCCCCCTTATCTTTAATCCCGCCATATAACGAGAATTTGAATTGGAAAGAATATTGAATAATACCTTGTAAAACTATCCTTGTAAAATTGTATAAAACTAAAATTGTTTAAGTCAAGACATTCTAAGTCAACGATTTAGGATTATTAGAGTCATCTCATATCTATATCTTATTCGGTATATTTTAGTTTGTTCCTACGAAGCAATATAATACTACAATATATATTGACAAAGTACTTAATTTTGGCTCCTTCTGAGCGTGTAACTAAAATTCCGCTTCTCGGTAACAACTTTATATTTTTCACTAATAAAAACCCTACGTGTTTAACCATTGTTGCTTATTTCAGCTTTCTACCCTTTTCAACTCTACAAAAGGTTCAGGTAACTCGCAATTAGGATTTTGGTATTTCCCAGGGTCATTTACCGACCCAGGGTGGTGGCAGCGACCACCTAGGAATTTCAACCAGGTTCGATCAACGACCTCAAGAACCTTCAGTTCGAGGCCCTTTTCTACCTGCGGTAATCCCTAGGTCAATACACAGCTTAACTTAACTTATAACTAGAAACGTAAATAGGAATAGGAGGAAATAAAACTCAATTACCTTCAATAATAGTAAATTCATTTATTGAGTACAACTTAGCTTCGTTCTGAACTTAACAGTAAATTCATTAACCAGTACTTACCGCTCTTACCTGCCTTCAGCAGCCTCCTGCATCTTACCTATTTAACGTTGCTATAGAACTAAAATAAAATAAACAAAATAAATTAAACCCAAAAAAAAATCCTATTATCACAATTACATAATATCTAATTAATCTTATATTCCATGTATGGCATATTGAATGTAGAATGGGGTATTTCGGTGGGTCGGAAATTCAGGTTTTTGACCTCAAATTTGGATTCAGCACCCTTGAAAACCTATATACTCCAACTTTAAGCCCAATGACACTATAACATGTGGTAGAAAAATAAATTAAAGAGATCGGACGTTTGAAAAAGGCGGGCCGCTATAAATGCACACACACTAGGCAAGGACTATGCCGCCGACTGCCCCGCGCGCGTGTGTGAGTAGAATGTTGTAGTATCCAAGAGGGGTTTCTGTGCATGGATACTTTTTCAAAGACAGTTGGCTAGCTACGTCACGATTGGCTAGCTACGTCACACCATTCAAATCTTCAACTTTCCTTAGCTTCTCTGATTTTTTAAAAACATTTTCTCGACGAACAGACCCGATTACCGTTATTCCTGAGCCTTACTCTTTTGGAAAAAAAAAATAAAAAAAATTGACTGAAATACCCCATTGTCTAGATCATGATGTGGGTTTGTGATATGAGTTCATACTCAAATGAACCAGTTAGTGTTACAACATGCGTCGATAGTGCAATACAAAACAGGAGTAAGGGTAGGTAAGTAAGTAAACAACCTTCTCATGTTCAATTTTTATCCAACTGCCATTTTTGGTGACGCAGACGTCTTCAGCTGTTATCAAAGGAAATATTCTTACTGAGATTCACACTTATTGTCACTCACTCATCCTCCTTCATACGACAGCAGTGACGTACTACCTAATCGTTTTGGAACACATGCATTACCTCAATGATAGGTACCCACTCTCATTCATGTTTTGTATTGCACTATCGACCCATGTTGTAATACTAACCAGATGGAAGTGGAATCTACTTGTGTATGTTTGTTTCTGCAGATGGGCACGGCGGCGACTTCACTGCGTACCTACCTACCAACCTAACTGAATAAGTTGTCGTTATTATTTTTTCCTTTTTAGTGGGATGCCATCATCAGTTTTGAGGTCGGTCCGTTTTTTTGTTAAAAAGTTTTTTATTTTACTATTTTTGTATTTTCATAATTTTTTATTTTTTACTTTTTGGTGGTTTTTTAAATTTATTTTTAAAATTTAATTTTTTAAATCATTTGATTTAATCTTTAACTTATTAATTTTTCGACTTTAATTATTTTAATTTTACATAACTTACCTACTACCAAGTACTTTTGTTTAAGTTTTTAAATCATTCGTTTTAATTTTTAACTCATTAATTTTTTCGACTTTTATTATATAATTTTTTTTTTTAATTTTGCATAATTTACCTTCTACCAAGTAGGTACGTTTGTTTAGAGTCGGTATTCTTTGAGTTACCGACCGTTAACCTTTTTTCGTCATTTTTCGCTATTTTTCTTTTTTAAATCTTTCACTTGTATTTTTTAATCACTAATGGTTTTTTTAATCTGGAATTAATTATTACTTTTTGAGGTTTTTTTTATGAAGGTAGTACTTAGGTAACATTATTGTTTAATTTTTACATTTTATTTTAGTACCTATACCTACAGTATTATTGTTTAAAGTAGTTATTAGTGAGTCCAAAAAATTGTTAAACATATTGTTTAGTAATGCATGCATTCCAGGGGACGTCCCATTGGATAAGCATTAAGTCAATTAGAACCTGTTGGTGAGCGAAAAAACACGCATTATTATTTCCCTTCCTCCTGCACCAAACTGTTTCACTCAACGTAAGTAAAATGGGGGCGATGATATCCGTAGAGGAGTATCTACACTCAAATCCGCGCAATCCCAGAAAATACCATCGAAATCAGATGGAAAATGTAGAAAGTATAGCTCTTACAGGGAATTCACGTTTGCGCATGCGCAGTGGCTATTATCAGTTCCTAGGCAATGCTTTTCATCGGGGACCATCTATATGCCAATTTGCATGATCTCTGAGAATTTTATTGAAATCGGATGGAAAATGTGGAAATGATGGCTGCTACAAGGAAATTATCGTTTGCACATGCGCAGCGGCTATCAGTCCGGGGGCGATGATTTTCATAGGGGACCGTCTACACGCCAACTCGTACAATCTCTGAAAATTTCATCGGAATCGGACTTGAACTTCATATTTTAGCCCGCTGCAACATGTTTTGGATGATGAGAAGGCTATGTGCTAGACCCACTTGGTAGTCTACCGAAATTTGATGGTTATCGGAAACCCCCTCATAAAGCATCTCATTTTTTGTGAAGCTTAGAATCGGACCTTAAATTTGAATGTACCTACACAAACATGTACAAAAATGTACAATGAGTCGGGAAACTCGTCTTTCAATGAAATGTTAAAGTTATTTTCAAAATTGAGTTCAATATCATTTTTTGAAATTAAAATTTTGCTTCATAATCAAGTTTATCTTGAAGAAATGAGCGTTTCACTCTTAATGGGGAGGATGGTCCCCAATGAATGAGAGGGTGGTCCCCCTTGAATTTGTTGAGGGGCGGCAGGCGTCCGAGAATATGCCGGAGGTGACGGGCGGGTGGGCGGGGGGGGGGGATGAGCGGGTGGGTGGCTTCGACGAGTCGGGCGGGGGGAGAGGATGCGGAACAATCTTCCGAAAAAACACGTTTTTTGAACTATTTTCACAAAATTTCGATACTTTTAACAAAGCAAAATGAAATCTGATTAAAACGGGACCACTATGGATACTTGTAGAACACTTTTCGAAAAGAATCAGGCAGATTGGTGGCCGAATAAGAAACTGCTAGTGGTACAAACATACAGAAAAAAAGAAAAAAAAAAAAAAAAAAAAAAAAAAATCGTCGTCCCATGACACACCGAACTGTATACCTCCTTCCTTCGGCGCGGCTTCGCCGCGCATGAAGTCGGTCAAAAATCCGCGGCTTCCCAAATTACGTAAAATTTTCTTTTCACAGGGCTTTTTCATGTCTCACACTTTGACTTAAAACACATTTGAGGCGCCTAACTGATAGGAAATTTAATTCTCTTTCCATTGGTATCCTCAAATTGTAATTTAAATAGCAAATTAAAGGATTTATGACCAATTTAATGACGTAAGATCAAAATCACGAATAAAAGTTGAAAACTGATATAAATCGGGAACGATGCCTTCTTTAAAAAATTTCCAGACATTTTTTGTTGAAAATTAGTTGTAGAATTGATCCCTGAAGTTATGCCCATCTCAAGTGTAGACTCCCTGCATATCGAGGAAGCTATGTGCCACACCTATTTGACAGACGTTCTTTCATGCCACTTTCGATACTGCCCACTGGTTGACAAGGTCGTTTAAAAGAAAATATCGCCACAATTCGGTAACACAGTTTTAATTCGACTAAAAACTACTTACAATTGTTTTCGTCAAAATTATTTCATCAATAAACTTTTTATTCACTTTGATCTCATAACTTTTTTATACACCTTCTTTACATGGTAGATTTAAAAAACTATTATAAAACTATCAAACTATATTGTTTACACCATGTACAAAAAATTATAAATTACCCCGAAAAAACACCACGAACTTTTTTTGTTTTGTTTCAACTACGTAGATTTCACGTATCACGCCACAACGAGTATTCCAGGCGTATCAGAGGGACCACCAAACTCCCTCTCCAACAAGGCATGATGTAGGAGGCGTTGGATATGTCCTAACAATTCCTTGTCGTCGCGTGTTATCAATGAATAACAATTGAACCGTTTAAAAAATAATACTGAGCATACACAATTTGAGGTGCTGAAATTTGGGGAAATTTTTACATTCGAAAAAAAAAGTAAACGTTCAATCATACTACAGTTAGACACATTTTTTCCAAAAGCGTATTTGTAATAAACTACGTTTTTTCATTATTTTTGACGAATTCTTTTCGTATTTAAGGTTTACTTTCTAAAGGCGATTCTCTCATTAAAATGTCAATACACGTATAAGTTAAAAATGTTTTAAATTTTATTTTAAAATTTGATGAACGATATCAAAGGATGCTAAAGCAGCTAAAGTAAATGAATGTCAAAGCACTTTTCCCTATAGATCAAATCCTAACAGTTTTAAGAACCAAAATTGCAATGATGGAAGTGATAATCAAAATTAATAAAATGGTTTCAAAATTTTTCGATGTGTTCAAACACACTACTTTCTCAATCGTTAACAATCTGACTACCCACTTTTTTGCCTCAACCATTGTGGATGTTCTTATTAAATAACCGTGTAAATTGGTAAATAATTAAAGTGGTACATTTCAAATAAAGGTTTCTTCCAGAGATTGAAAATAACTGTTATTTTTTCCACTACAAATTTAAGGTTTTTGAATTTGAGGTCTCAGGAATGAAAATTTCCCGAAAAAAATGTAAAAATTGTAGGTCTGAACAAAAAGTTTCAGGACTTTTTGAACTGTAAAACCCTTAACCCTTCAACGCTAAGGTGGACCTCGAGGACATGAATGCTAAGGTTAGGTTGGATTCAACCCAGCATACTGTTGTGATCAGCGACCTCTTCGCATTTCTGTCCATTCGCTTCCTTAACTCATGTGGTAGGAGCTCCGATTCAGAATCGGAATGATAGGAGATCAATCCCCAGTCGAGGAAGTTAATTTTTGATGACTCAACAATACGTTTTTAGAGGAAATTTTTAAAAAATTGTAATATAAACAGCTTTATTTGCTCAAACAATGCATAAACTATTCCTGAAGGTATTATAAACAATTTGCATGATTTTATTATAGTAAAATCTAGGAAAAATGACTTCTTTTCATTATGGAACTTAATTATGTTAATTACTCGTGAGATAGGCGGTAGTCTCAAAAATAACCCAACAATTCTATTATTCCAATCTTCCCCTCCTCATTCCCTAGTGAATTTGACAGTTGATAATTCTTGGACTAATTACTTATAACTAGTAGGAGCAAAGTGGTATAAACCTGGTATAAAAGGACATTCCCAGTGACTGTTGTGGACAGAGGGGGGATTGTAAAAAATGTATCAACAACGTTTGGAATCACATTTCAAGGTCAATAATATGATAAGCAGTTTTTTTGTGTGTGTTTTTTTTAATAGAGTAGGAGGTTTTAAATGAGCTGATATACAAACTCCTTCCACTGCGACTAACAACGATCTATTGTGGAGTGCCTCCAGGCTATGTTAGCCCACTAAGAAGGGTTAACTGAACACCCCTCCTCGGCACTTTTTGGCAAAGCAGAGAAGATCGGTGTGGGGTAGGTAGGGGTAAAAACTACCACGGGGCAAAAGCTACCAGGGCGATTGTTTTGTTGGTAGCCATGCTGTCCCGGTCTCCTAGGTTGTAAGCTTCACACCTAATGTGACCAGTTCGTCAGTGATAACGCATGGAGTTGGGTGATTCACGTGAAGAGAAAATGAGATAAGTTTGTTTTTGGCAATTGTATGTAATTTTTTTCTTTCTTGAGATTAGTATTGTGACTAACTGGCTTTGAATATGTATATCATCGAAAGTGCAATTATCAACACATAAGTTGAGTAGGTTGCTGGGGTAGGGCAATAGAGGGTGTTTTTATCTCCTCGGAGCCCTTCTTATCCCTACCCAAGTCAAGGTCATGCGTCCCCGTCGCGCAACCCAGGCCCCCTGGGATGAACAGAGGTGGTGTCATTAGGTTTCCCTGGTGGACCCCTCTTAAAGTTCCAGGGGTGGCTGAATGACCCTCTGGCGATTAGGGAGGGGGCCCCTGTCAATGGGTCCCCTGACCCTTCTTTGCGCTTCCCCGTTATGGATGACAACCTAACCGAGCCTCATAACCCCCGCCGGCCCATTGGCACGCGGGGTTCTAGGGGAGGCGCTCAGAGGCGCCCCAGGCAGGGGCGTCGGCCATCCTCTCCCTCCTCCTCTTCATCATCATCCCTTCCCTCTTCCTCTTCCACAGCCTCTTTAGACCACCAGTGTGCCCATTGTGAGCGAGCATTCACCTCCAGGTCTGGCCTTGGTGTCCATGTCAGACGGAAGCATCCTGTTGCTGCAAATGAAGAAATTGATATTGAACGAGTGCAGCCTAGGTATGCTCCCGAGGATTTGCGCAGGATGGCGGCAGATGAGGTGGTGGCTGTGCGCAATGGGGTACGTAATATAAATGTTTATTTAAGCGAACGTTTTCCCACGCGCACAGTCATTGCCATCAAGAACCTCCGCCTGAAGCCCCACTATAAGCAGCTTGTCCAGGAAGCTATCCTGGCAAATAGCGGTGGGGCTTCTCCCGCATCTCCTATTGCTGGCATGGACCAGCAGTCTGCCATTCAGTATCCCTCCCCCGGGACCTCCAGTCTTCTCGCCGATTTGAAGACCGAAGTCTTGAGGCTCGGGGGGCAGGTAGGTCGCATTGAAGGCTATGAAAGCACCTACCTGCAGGATCTGGCGAGGCGGGCTGCTGAAGGGCCACTGCCCTTCCCCTCAAAGATGCTCATGGACCAGAGAAACAGGTTGATGTGCCGGCCATCTTTTGGGGGAAAAAACTACCACTAGTCATGGGGCAAAAACTTCCATCTCGTCAAGATGGGGGGGGGGGGACTAGTTTTAAGACTGAGTTACCCTATTGCAATGTTGAGGTTTAAGAGTTTATGAAGTTTATTTTATTTTATGTCTGACTTAAGCTTTTCTGTTTCACCCTTTAAACGCAATTTTTTCCTAATGTTTTTGTATGAAAAGAGGACAAAAAAGTTTTGACTGAGCTACTTTACATAATATTGCAATGTTGAGGTTTAAGAGTTTATGGTGTTTATTTCATTGTATTTTTTTCTAAGGAAATACACCAATATTTACCGCGATTTCGTGCTCAAAGTATTTATTTTTTTGGCTCTTTCAACATTTGGGGCTAAAACTACCACAGAAATTCATTGGTAGTTTTTTCCCCATGTCATGGGGCAAAAGCTACCATTTCCACTTTTTCGTAAAAAATCTTACTGCTAATAGCACAGTCATCCGATCGCGCCCAACCTTCCAGCACATGCATCTAGGATCCAGTACCATCGGATCCTAGCTTTGCCAGATGAATAGCACTCATTCGGGACCCGTGATAGCTGTAAAACTCAAAACTGGTAGTTTTTACCCCCACCTACCCTATGACACCTTAGAGATGGTGTCAGGAGCTCAGACATCACTTCCGAGGATTGTGTATCTAGCTCGACCCAGTGCTTCACAGTGGCACATGATGTGTTCGGCATCTTCCGTTTCCATGTCGCACAAGCGGGATATGTCCTTTGTTAGTTTGCCTATCTTCTTTAGGTGATAGCGAAGTGGGCAGCGACCTGTTAGCAGACCCACAAGTATTCTGACGTCCTTCTTAGGCATAGCTATAAGTTCTTTAGCCCGTTTCTTAGAGAACGTCACAAATAGTTTTGCCTATCTCAGGCCTGGGAGGTTCTGCCAGTATTCTACTCGCTCATTCCTTTCCCAGTTGTTAACCACATTCTGTAAGCAGCTTTTGGTGGTTCCCAGGAATGGTTCCGGCTCAATCGGCAGGGACTCTGAGCCTCTTTTTGCAAGACGATCAGCAGTTTCATTACCCTCATGACCCTCAGTCCAGGAATCCAGAGTAGGGTGACCTGGTTGTCCTGGGCCACAGTTTTATGGGTACCTATTCAGGCATTCCCAGACCAGCTACCACCATAACCTCGAGGTTATAGTGTATGAAGCAATGGCCTTCAGGGCAGCCTGACTGTCTGACAAAATGTAAACTTTGGCTCTGTTGATATGCTTGTTCAGCATTTCTTCAGCCCACAGTTGAATTGCATGGACCTCTGCCTGAAAGATTGTGGCATTCGTCCCGAGAGACTTTATAAGGCCGGATAAGCAGTTTCATAGTTCCCTATATTTCCATTGACGAAGGAAGGGAAAAAGTATAACTTTTTTGCTACTGTCGGGTTGAGGCCAACCCAGCCTCTGACTTTCTGCACAATAACTTCCCTCGGAAATACAAGCGACTTACCAGAACGATGAGGCCGCTTCCACAGTACTTACTGGTAGGGTAAGTAGGTTCTGGGCCCTCTTGGCCGCCAGAAAGGGAGTGGGGGGATTAGGATGCTTCTGATCAGGCCTTGGGCTGAATCTAACCCGCACCGTAGCGTTAGAGGGTTAACTTTTGTCTCAGTATGTGAATAACAGTTTCTCTGACAATTATAGTTCGATTCTGGAATCTTTTTTTTTTTCAATTTCCTAGGTTGATGCACTAATAAATTTCAAAAATTCTTAAAAATTTCAAATTTAGGTACAATTTTTTATTTATTTATTTTTTTAACTTTTGGAATTAAACAAGAGCACGGGTGTAGATATTATGAAAATAAGAAGAATTCCACAAGAAAAATGGACGATTATTTTCTTAGGAAAATGGGAAAAACTGTTGGCGAAAACTGATCAGCTGTGAGATGGCTGGTGGGGGTGGCACAGTGGGGGTGGGAAGTGGGAACTAAGAGCCGGTTCATAAGAGATTTGACTAACCCGGACCGAGGAATGAACGGCGACTGACTGAGACCCCCTTAATGTTAATTGATTTGCCGCTCATTTCAAGCCTAAATAACCTCCATTTTTGAATTTATAGCTATATCATCCTCTAAATAGACTTAACAGCTGCCCTTGTAAAACTTCTTTTCGGTTTCCGCTTTTTTGTTTTTGTTTTTGTTAGATAGGGTTTGCTGTGATGGACGCGAAGGAGTATCAGCTTGTTTGCGTGAAATTGGACAAATCGTTCTCAGAAATTTTTGAAACGCTTCAGAGAGCTCATGAAGATGATGGGATGAGTCCTTCAAGACTCAAGATGACCCTCGTTTGAAAGGCCCACCGCCTCAACCGAAGACTCTCAAGTGGCCAAAGTGAACACTCTTGTGCGTTCCAATCGTTGTTTAACGATTCGAGAGAGATATTGATTGATTAATTATTTTTATTTACCCACCAGGGAAGGTTAGAGCCACGTGGCCCTCCCTTCCACCTTCCCTGGACTTATTAGTCAACATCTCGCAATCGCAAAATGATTTATCCTTCTGCATAGTTATCCAATAGCATCATCTTAAAATTTCCTTTAAATTCGTTGAGCACGCCTGTTCTATAAAGGATCTAGCCAGTAATTCTGTCCGTTGGTGTGGGATTAGATAGATAGATAGTGATGAAGAGAGCAGAGGAGTGTCTCATCTCATTTCAGTTGCATCAGGAGATTTTCACCAAGAAATTGGAAATGAAAAGGGTTGCAGCCAAGTTCGTTGAACAACTGATGGCAGAGGACCAAAAGGCGTATCGAATGGAAGTTTACCAGCTTTTGGAATTGGGGGGGGGGGGGGGTATTTTGAATAAGCGATTTAGAAGTGTTTTTGAAAAATTCCTGTAACTTTTTGATCAGACCTCGTAAAACTACTTATATAGAGAAAAATTCCAACAAAAATTTAAAAATTTGACAAAAAAAATCGCTTTTTTTACATCCAATTTGACTTTTAAAAACAGTTATCAATTTTTTTTCCTCTTCATATTAGTTGATTTTGATACTCAAGTACTTGACAAGTTTACTGATTCGTTTTTGTCCCGCTAAAAACATAATTTCGTTCGATAAAAATCCGTCTTCAATTCCGCACTATTTACAACTTGAGGTATTTTCACGGTGAACGTCTAAACTTTTGTGCGTCAAAAGGCCAAACTTAACGTTTGTTTTTGAAATCATAAGATTCGGCCAGTTGATGTATTATTTTTATTTAACTTATATGTTTTCAACTAGATTATTAACTTCATGTCCGAAAAACGTCGAGTTTCGATATAATCGACCTTTTTGTAATTATCTTTTACGAGCCAAAAGAATACAATTTCGCACGGAGAAAACATCGACAATAATAATTTATAATTATGATAACGCGAACGTGGGACGTATCAACTCGAAATTGAAACGAAAAACAAAAACATTTCAAATTTTAGCTCGAAGATTTGAATAAAAATTATTTTACACATTACGGAGGCCTTAGTGGAAACGACATAACAAGCTATAAATTACGATTGTTTTAATAAATTCATTTTTCGTATAATGGTTTTTTTTAATAACAAACATGCAGTATTTAATTCTAAAAATTTATTAGAAATTTAAACAATAAGAAAACGTTTACTGATTAATTCTAAGCGTGGAATGAATTGATTAAATTTGACATTGTACGGATATTTGACGTTGGTACTCGAAAATTGAAGTGATGACAATCATGGAACATAACTAACGTAATATTGAAAGACTATGACTACGAATACGTAAACATTTGAAGAAGAAAATGTGATTTTTAGCGACATTACAGCGCGGGACATTAATATTAAAAGGTCTTGGGGTGACCTTGAGTTCGATGTATTTTAAATTTCAAATTCATTCATATTGTGAGTGAAAATAGTGGGCGAAACTCTTGAAGCTCAACCGTATAACAAAAATGACCCGTGGTACTGAGAACGAAGACAAAATATATTTTTTCCGAAGAACGCTCTGACTGTAGGTGAAGGGTTTCAGCCTAAGGCAACGTTGGTTATATTAAAAACGCACGACCTTCAGGTCTTGAAGGAGAGGTATACCTCGATATACCGCTAAACTCTGTAAAGGGCAGTCCTCGCTAAAATCATTCGAAGGAAATAATTTTGTATCCAAGGGTCTCACCACTGTTATGACTCATTTCTGACTTGTGTTCCAACTTGTGGGTAAATTCTATAGGAGCTAAGTGGCAAAAAGTTGACTTTTGGTTTTTTTTAAACCTACTCTGGTTGAGGTGAGGAGTGATCGAGATGGAGGTAATCAATCCGGCCAAACCGTTAATGACTGAAGACGAGTGGGCGATTATCAGATCCGGCACGTCTGTCCATTAATAGCTAGGGTTGGTGAGAGATCCGGCCCTCAACACATAAAATCCTCGAGTTGTGTTTACCTGCTTTACCCACAAAACTTGTTCAGCATTTATCGCAAAATTCCGCAAAAACTACTCAAAATTGAATTCTTCTCGGAAAAAATATTTTGTCTTCTTGACTCAATTCAACTACGAAATACCACAACTTTAGAATAAAATCAAACTTTCGAATACATTTTATTTTATAGACAATTTTATAGGCGAGAAAGGCGAGTTACCCAAATTTATTTCTAACGATCAAAAGCTGAACTATTCACCTTTCGTTATATTCACACTTCCCGGCCACAGAAGGATTTTTTAAGTAGCATTTCCTGGTCAAATTCAAGGTTTTCCTTTGTGATGTGAAGTGTTTCGATTCCAAATCAACGTAATTCTATTTGAAAAAGGTTTCTCGGAGTTGTTAGAGAAGATCGTACCTGCGTTGATAGGTGGGTATCCGAAATTTGTACTGATTGTACCTGATTTGAGTAAACAGTCGTCTTCCACTCGCACCAGTACCGAACAATAAGAATCAGAAATGATTCGCAGCGATTCGGTCAAACATGCCTACCGAGGGTGCACAACGAAGGAATGTGCATAATGAAGGAATCCTCTCAATAACTGGTGTTCGTTGAACTTCACCAATGATAGCGATTAAAGTTGATTTGAAATTGTTTAAATTTTACAAAGTACTTTCAACATCAATTCTGAATGCTTCGCAGCGATTCGGTCAAACACGCCTACAGAGGGGGCACAACGAAGGAATGTGCATAATGAAGAAATCCCCTCAATAACTTGTGTTCGTTGAACTTCACCAATGATGGCGATTAAAGTTGATTTGAAGTTGTTTAAATTTTACAAAGTACTTTCAACATCAATTCTGAATGCTTCGCAGCGATTCGGTCAAACACGCTTACAGAGGGGCACAACGAAGGAATGTGCATAATGAAGGAATCCCCTCAATAACTGGTGTTCGTTGAACTTCACCAACAATAGCGATTAAAGTTGATTTGAAGTTGATTAAATTTTACAAAGTACTTTCAAAATCAATTCTGAATGCTCCGCAGCGATTCGGTCAAACACGCCTACAGAGGGGCACAACGAAGGAATGTGCATAATGAAGGAATCCCCACAATAACTTGTGTTCGTTGCACTTCACCAATGATAGCGATTAAAGTTGATTTGAAGTTGTTCAAATTTTACAAAGTACTTTCAACATCAATTCTGAATGCTTCGCAGCGATTCGGTCAAACACGCCTACAGAGGGTGCACAACGAAGGAATGTGCATAATGAAGAAATCCCCTCAATAACTGGTGTTCGTTGAACTTCACCAACGATAGCGATTAAAGTTGATTTGAAGTTGTTTAAATTTTACAAAGTACTTTCAACATCAATTCTAAATGCTTCGCAGCGATTCGGTCAAACACGCCTACAGAGGGGCACAACGAAGGAATGTGCATAATGAAGGAATCCCCTCAATAATTTGTGTTCGTTGAACTTCACCAATGATAGCGATAAAAGTTGATTTGAAGTTGATTAAATTTTACAAACTACTTTCAAAATCAATTCTAAATGCTTCGCAGCGATTCGGTCAAACACGCCTACACAGGGTGCACAACGAAGGAATGTGCATAATGAAGGAATCCCCTCAATAATTTGTGTTCGTTGAACTTCACCAATGATAGCGATAAAAGTTGATTTGAAGTTGATTAAATTTTACAAACTACTTTCAAAATCAATTCTAAATGCTTCGCAGCGATTCGGTCAAGCACGCTTTCGGCGAGTGCACAAGGAAGGAATTCTCTATATCCATCTATAACTTTTGTTTGCTCAACCTCCCCAAGCGATTAAAACCGGCATCTGATAGTGAGTTAATGGATAGAGTGGACTACTGTTTACTCAAGAACTTACAGAATCAAGTTTTTTGCTTCGATAGCTTACCGTTTTTCGATCTACCTATTAATGCAGGTATGTCCAACTTTTAAATTTTAACAAACACTGACCAAGTTCTTTTGAATACCTTGAATTTGATTCGTAAAAACCTTCAATTTCACTCGGAAATGCTATAATATTATAACAGACATCATTATTGTACATCAAACTCAACGTTTTACACGTAATAAACACTAACTATTGAATAGAAACGCTCAACAAATTCGGAAACCCGTCAAAACAGAAAGCGGCTAGCTCTATAAAAATATTTTTCGACCCCCATCATGATATGTTCTTTTTTTTGTCACTCCTCACGACAAACTTAGGCCAAAGAAAATACCCTTTTTTCAAGCTTTATTCTATTATTGTCTCACAAAGAAAACTAATCGAACTAAATACAACGTTGAGTAGGATGTAAAGGATTCAATTCTGTATTGTATGTACATATCATTTTTCTCAAATAAAATGCTTTTAAAAAAATGCCAAAAAAATCATGAAATGTCCTTTTTGGAAAATTTAAACGAGACGACTAAAACGCTACTTATTAGAATATTGAAACTACCTAATTTTTTTTAGTTGAGGCAGAGTATGTTTTTCGAAATAATTTTCTAGGTACCTGCCTACTTCAAATTGCAAATAAGAATTGCTAATCACATGGAAGGAATGTTGGTTTCAAATTCATACGTTCAAAACGAAAATTGTCGTCATTATTTTACGGGGAAAGTCCGGTGGCGTAGAACAAGTTTGACAAAACAATTATTTATTGAGGAGCTCTGGAATTGTGGGATTTTTAGAGCACCTTCTGGCGAGTGAACTTTCTCGCTTATTCCACTTTGATTTTGAACTTCGGAAATTTGAATAACAACAAACAAATTATAACCTAGATCGGAATGACCTTGCAAACATTCAAATTTGAGTTCTTCTGTTTTTAAAATGAATTTGTATGGAAGAATTGGCTGATTATTATTATGAGTATTCAGGCATCGTTAATAGTCAAATTCCAACACATTCTGAGTGTTTCAAAATTGCTTAAAAACGTGTATTTTTCAGGCAATATTGTTCAATTTTGGGAATTTCCAAAAATTCTTTTGTCATCCTCATACTGAACCACCTTGTTCAATGAATAATTTGAGAAAATATCAGTGGGAGGGTGCGCTAGTTTGATATTTCCGGCGTTGTATTGAGGTTCAAATTTCAACAAAACAAAATTTCCGAAGGTTCAGGTTGATTTTATAAATGTTCGGATTGTCTCGTCCACCAGTGGACTTGTTCAGTCTTCCTTGAGCTTGATAATCACGATCCTGAACCTCCTTATTTTTCCGCGTTCCTCGATTTCGAACCAGAAATCTATTCGGTGAGACGGATCGCAAAAATAAAACGCCTACGTGAAATCATAGTGATTCGGTAACCTCCGTGTCCTCTGCTGTCTGATTGTCTCCCCTTCCCAAGATCCGAATTGTCTACTTATTTGTCAACATTTGAACTGTTCGACCTGATCTGATCGTGAATCATGAGAAATATACTTCGATATTTCTAAATTATACAACAATTACTATTTTTCTGTTTTGTTCATTTTTGACTGACTTCATACAACAGTAATCTCTTATAAAGACAACGCATACGTACTGGGTTCAATTCGTTCAAATCGTCTTCCCTTAAAGAGTATTCTTTGCAATAAAATGTGAACAACAATAGATGTGAAAGACAATAATCAGATTCGTTCAATTCTACACCCAAACCCTCTTTTTTCAGTCTCTGCAAACACTCTCAATTACAATAACAGAATTATGTTGTGTGATGATCAAAGCATATTTATCCTCCATAAAGACAACAACGAAAAAGATGATTCTATCAACAGCAAAATGTTTCAAAGTTGAGCAAATCGCTTATAAAATATATAGAAGACTATTTAAGAGGAATAATATTCTCTTATTGTTCGAATTAAATTCGATCTTTAGCGATAGTTTACAACAATTTTTCTATCTTCAATTGGGAGGGACAGTTTTTTTTATTGAAGGGACAATAAGCAGGACTTCTAGAATGTAGTATTTTTATTGCTCAATAAATTTAATTGGTGTTTTTCTACACATTAGTTTGTATTAAGGGGCGTAAATTCAACGTTAGCTGAAAACCTGCAAGTAAAAGGAGGTGAAATTGACGAATTTTTGCATCGATTTTCAGTTTATCGTAATCTAAATTTACAAACCAGAAGTATCGATTAAAACTGGTGCTTAAATATATTGAAAGGGCGATTATTTATTAATTTTTTTACGGAAAAAGGAAAATACTGCAAAGAGTATTGCAGAAATAAAGTTTGCTTCTAACAATCTCTATGGAAACAATCAATCTTTGCAAGCACTACGCCAAGCAGAGTTTAATTATAATCGAATTTGGTTATTCCCTCGTTCCTTTTTAGTCGATTCACTGGCCACCTCTTTTTTGAAAAATCAACAATTTTAATCGTAAATAATTATTTTACACTATCACAACTGTACACTATTTAAAGGAAATAAAAATAAACTTTTCGATAAACTATTTTACCGTAAAACCATTGGAAACCCTACGGCAGCAACGAGCCAACTCCACTGTCGTTTATGACTCTTGTTTATGTCGTTTATGAGCCAACTCCAGTGTTGTTTATGACTGTTGTTTATGTCGTTTATGAGCCAACTCCACTGTCGTTTATGACTGTTGTTTATGTCATTTATGAGCCAACTAAAATGTCGTTTATGACTGTTGTTTATGTCGTTAATGAGCCAACTCCACTGTTGTTTATGACTGTTGTTTATGTCGTTGATGACTGTTGTTTATGTCGTTTGTGAGCCAACTCCACTGTTGTTTATGACTGTTGCTTATGTCGTTTATGACTGTTGTTTATGTCGTTTATGAGCCAACTCCACTGTCGTTTATGACTGTTGTTTATGTCATTTATGAGCCAACTAAAATGTCGTTTATGACTGTTGTTTATGTCGTTAATGAGCCAACTCCACTGTTGTTTATGACTGTTGTTTATGTCATTGATGACTGTTGTTTATGTCGTTTGTGAGCCAACTCCACTGTTGTTTATGTCGTTTATGACTGTTGTTTATGTCGTTTGTGAGCCAACTCCACTGTTGTTTATGACTGTTGTTTATGTCGTTGATGACTGTTGTTTATGTCGTTGATGACTGTTGTTTATGTCGTTTATGACTGTTGTTTATGTCGTTTATGACTGTTGTTTATGTCATTTATGAACCAACTAAACTGTCGTTTATGACTGTTGTTTTTGTCGTTTTTGCCCCAACTCCACTGTCATTCAAACTGTCATTTACGTCGTTTATGAGCCAACTAAACTGTTGTTTATGTTGATTATGACTGTTGTTTATGTCGTTTATGAGCCAACTCCACTGTTGTTTATGACTGTTGTTTATGACTGTTGTTTATGTCGTTTATGACTGTTGTATATGTCGTTTATGACTGTTGTTTATGTCGTTTATGACTGTTGTTTATGTCGTTTATGACTGTTGTTTATGTCGTTTATGACTGTATTTTTTGTTGTTTATGACTGTTGTTTATGTCGTTCATGACTGTTGTTTATGTCGTTTATGACTGTATTTTATGTTGTTTATGACTGTTGTTTATGTCGTATATGACTGTTGTTTATGTCGTTTATGACTGATGTTTATGTCGTTTATGACTGATGTTTATGTCGTTTACGAGCCAACTCCACTGTTGTTTATGACTGTAGTTTATGTCGTTTATGAATGTTGTTTATGACTGTTGTTTATGTCGTTTATGACTGTTGTTTATGTTGTTTATGACTGATGTTTATGTCGTTTACGAGCCAACTCCACTGTTGTTTATGACTGTAGTTTATGTCGTTTATGACTGTTGTTTATGTCGTTTATGACTGTTGTTTATGTCGTTTATGACTGTTGTTTATGTCGTTTATGACTGTTGTTTATGTCATTGATGAGCCAACTCCACTGTTGTTTATGACTGTTGTTTATTTCATTTATGAGCCAGCTAAACCGTATTTTTTTACTGTTGTTTATGGCGTTTATGAGCCAACTCCACTGTCGTTTACGTCGTTTGTGAGCTAAGTAAACTGTTGTTTATGACTGTATGTTATGTCGTTAATGAGCCCACTCCACTGTCGTTGAGGAGTTAAATCAACATTCGTTTCGAACTTGGTGCTCCCTAAGGGCGCCCTCAAATCTCTATGAATACCATTGAGTGTTCACCGACCCTTATCGGCGAGTTATGCCCCTTGCCTCTAAAACGGTGAGCAGAACCTTCCTGCCTACTTGGTAGTTCTGGAAGTTTCTCTTGTCACCGCTAGATCGGGCGAGAACGACAATTTTGGAGTTGGTTGTTCCCGTAGCAGGATCTTCAATAGTCAATAAACATGTTCCTACATAGTTGAACGGAACTCACACAAAAATATGCATCTATCTCTGACATTTCATCATGACAGCTAACTAGATAAATTCAATACATGTTCTTCTACAATAACAATGATTTCTAGGTACTTCTCAATTCAAAATATCCATTTTAACCTTCTATTTCACTCTTCATTTCACGCTCTTTCGTTATTTTCAAAAATGTTGTCCTTTTTGTCCCAAAATAAATTTCTCTTTCCCTGAAGCTTTTGTTTTATTATTCTTTAAGAAAGTTATTCATGTTTTCTTCGAGTGACTAATATTAATTTTTCTCCCGGTTGAATATGTATTTTTCCTACTTCCTAAATAGCGTTGAACTACCGTCTATGCTTTGTAAATTTAAATGATCACGTGAACGCAGTCCACTGTGAAGTGAAATATAGTTTTCTTTTAATGTTCCGTGCCAGAAGGAAATAATTTTAATTCACCTAAACTTAGTATCTACTCAACTCTAAATACGAATTAGGGGAGATTATTCTCTTAATTTTTCAAATCTGTAGATGCTTGAAATTTGAGTAAAATAAAACGTAGAAATAATTTCGAAAAATTGCATCAATTTTCTGTTTGTCACCTTCACGTTTTGCTGTGAGAAAAACAAAAATTACGTTTAGTGAGGAAGATTGTTTTGAATTTTAATCACCTTCGCACATCCCTTAACATTTTTCTCAATGACAACTTCGGTATTTATTACTTAAATTGAAATACATTCATCGAATTCCACCGAAAAGGGTTCTTTTTCTTAATTTACCTTGGAAACACCAATTTTTGAGAAGGGTGGGGACATTTATGAGTAGTTGAGCGACCTTCTTTAGCAATCAATATCTTCTTAATTTATATGTATTAGGATAAAAGTTCAAAGTGTCTCGTTGACACTCGGAGTGTCTGATTCAAAGTATTTCCGACGTTAGAATATTTTACTCTATTCGTTTCAAATAGGTTTTTACATGTAAGGTACTTATCTACCAAATGAGACTACATCGTTCTATGCACAAAATATTGTTCTTATAAATATGAGGCAAAAATGTTTCACTACTGGGGTTGAAAATTGATTGCCTAAACCTACGTTTCGTTGACGTTTGCAGCCAATCTTCAGTTATTTTGCGACTTTGAGAGAAAGACAACCTAACGAGGTAAATACGATTATTTTGACGAAGCCGGGGTATCTAGCACGGAAGTTTTTGTTAGAGTCAAAGTACACTTGTAAGAATTTCAAAACGAATAGAGACCACATTCAACTGAAAACTCCCGATTTTATCTACTTGTTAGGGCGATTCAAAACACATTATTTTCGATGTTATGTACTGAACACTGTCTTAGTTTGCCTGGAAACAGACTGAGTACCTGTCTGATATCTTTCCAAAACTTTCGACTACATAATGAACTAAGACTACTTACTTATTCATCGATTTCCCACGTATATTACTCCTCAGTAAAGATTTGAAACATTGTAATATTTTTTAATATTATTAACAGCTCGTTGTTTAAAGGCAACAACGTTTTGACGAAATGAGGAGTTTTCAACATTGGAAAGAGTTTAGATATGCAATACTCCATATCTGACAGCTATTCGGTAGTTTTGATGTAACACTAGTACTGTAACTAGTACTATGTATACGAAGTCCACCTATGAAGTGGAAAAAGAAGGAAAAACTGAACTTGAATGCCATTATCAGGAACATAACCTATTGTCATTGCGTTTGTCTTATGAAAAGCTGGAAAACGTAGAATACGCGGTGTTGCCTTTTGAAGCGACCAATTATACCTTTTTGATTCAGCGAAAGTTCCTAATTTTGGAATTTGGTTAATAACGCCTCCGAACATTTTCTACAAATTTGCAAATTTTTATAGTGACGAAAGTACGAGAAGAAAGAAGTAGTTGGAGAAGAAAGATTTGAAGAGTTTCAGTGTCAATAATTTGTTTTGAATCACCCTTATGTAGGTAATGCATAATTATAAGGGACATTTGAAAAAATGGAAAAGAATACGATGGAAACTAAATTGAAATAGTAGCAGTTACTAAATTGTTGGTGTTCTTGTCCTGTATGTTCTTTTCACCTTTGCGGATGGGGGTATTCCCACAGGTAAGGAATGGAAAGTGGTGGTATCTCTTCCTCGTGTTTAGTCGTCGTCCATCCCGATGAGCTCCATCTGCATCCTCGCTCTGTGGCGGCAGCAGAGAGTGAAGCCGAGTATGCGGAGCATGAGGCGGAACTGGGGGCTGAGGGAGACGAGGACGAGAGCCTTCCACACCGAGTTGAGCACCCCCAGCCAGAACACCACGAAGTGGAGATGAGGAACCAGCGACGCTCTGTACATGAAGACATCATTTGGTAATAGCAATGCAAATTTAAAACATGAGAAATACGTGTTTATTTGCCAACAACATGAAGGCCCTGAGTTGCAAAATGCATTATTTGCCCCACTAGTTGAGATTCAAATTAAAATTCATTCTTTACGTAGCAAACGCCAAAAATCTTTCTTGGGCCAAAAAAATTATTGCAAAACCTGTTCATTTCTCAGATGGAGCCAAAATCCTTGCTTTTCCAGCATTAACCTGCTGAAATGGAGCCTTTTGACAAATGGTTGCAGAACCAGCTCTTTTCTCGGATGGAGCCAAAACCCTTGCTTTTCCAGCATTAACCTGCTGAAATGGAGCCTTTAGGCAAATGGTTGCAAAACCAGCTCTTTTCTGGGATTGAGCCAAACCCCTTGCTTTTCCAGCATTAACCTGCCGAAATGGAGCCTTTAGGCAAATGGTTGCAAAACCAGCTCTTTTCTGGGATGGAGCCAAACCCCTTGCTTTTCCAGCAATTAACCTGCTGAAATGGAGCCTTTAGGCAAATGGTTGCAAAACCAGCTCTTTTCTGGGATGGAGCCAAAACCCTTGCTTTTCCAGCATTAACCTGCTGAAATGGAGCCTTTAGGCAAATGGTTGCAAAACCAGCTCTTTTCTGGGATTGAGCCAAACCCCTTGCCTTTTCCAGCATTAACCTGCCGAAATGGAGCCTTTAGGCAAATGGTTGCAAAACCAGCTCTTTTCTGGGATGGAGCCAAACCCCTTGCTTTTCCAGCATTAACCTGCCGAAATGGAGCCTTTAGGCAAATGGTTGCAAAACCAGCTCTTTTCTGGGATGGAGCCAAACCCCTTGCTTTTCCAGCAATTAACCTGCTGAAATGGAGCCTTTTGCCAAATGGTTGCAAAACCAGCTCTTTTTCTCGGATGGAGCCAAAACCCTTGCTTTTCCAGCATTAACCTGCTGAAATGGAGCCTTTAGGCAAATGGTTGCAAAACCAGCTCTTTTCTGGGATGGAGCCGAAACCCTTGCTTTTCCAGCATTAACCTGCTGAAATGGAGCCTTTAGGCAAATGGTTGCAAAACCAGCTCTTTTTCTCGGATGGAGCCAAAACCCTTGCTTTTCCAGCATTAACCTGCTGAAATGGAGCCTTTAGGCAAATGGTTGCAAAACCAGCTCTTTTTCTCGGATGGAGCCAAAACCCTTGCTTTTCCAGCATCAACCTGCTGAATTGGAGTCCTTAGGCAAATGGTTGCAAAACCAGCGCTTTTCTGGGATGGAGCCAAAACCCTTGCTTTTCCTGCTGAAATGGAGCCTTTTGGCTAATGGTAACAAAACGGGGTTTTTCCTAAGTTAAAATGCTTTCCTCCTTCAATCCACCATTGAAGAAGAGATTTTGAAAAAGAGTGGACCAATATAACCGTTTTGGCAAGGCTTGAGATGTCTTTCCCATTTTCTGAAGAATGCCTCATTTCCGAAAGAGCGAGTTTTCTAATTCATCGCTTTATTTATCATTGGGATTGTATACTGACACCGTTATAGTTATACCCCACCACGCCCTTGATAGATTTGTACTGTGCAACTCTCTCAAAAGCTGCTCTTTGAATTCCCAATCCCCTTGGAAATCCATAGCAAAAATTGATTCTGACGTCGTGGACCTTCAAGTAATGAGCTTAGTCCAAAAATTCCCTTCAAAATCAATCTTTCCTATGAAAAGTTGTCCAATGTTGCGTACTATGTTCGTCAGCTTATTCCTTTTTATAAGAAAAGGATGACGGAGTTATTAAGGGTCGGTCAGATGAATAAGAAACGGTTCTATAGGACAACGTTTCGCCCCATTTATTGAGCATCCTCAAGACCTAGGATGACTAATGATTGAGGAGAACATTCATGGTAAACTTTTGTAAGTGCCTAGAAGTAGTAAAATTGTTTGTCAATTGTCAAAACATCTAAACACAACTAAATTTTCTATCTCTATTTAGCTGCATTCAGAATGTACTCATTTGTGAACCACTTCACCCGAAAACCTCCAAAAAACTCACCTAGAAGCCATAATGAGGAGGTTTCTCAGTTTCTTGTGTCACGGGAAGAAGTTTTTTTGGTAATCATTTGCTAAATTTCTTCTTGCAATTAATATCTTCATTCATCCTGAGCCCTGAATATGTTCATTAAATTGTGCGAAACGATGACCTCGAACCGTTTTTCATTCATCTGATGACCGTCAAGAACTCCATCATCTTATTGATTATCAGGTCGTGGTCGAGAAGTCTTACCCATTCTTACCTACTGTTTAAATGTCGGTCTGTATTTCAGGTAGGTAGGTTGAGAGGGATATGTATTGCGGCTATATCCTTATGATTTTTGCTTCCGAGTCTACCAAGGTAGTGGAAGCTTTGTTTTCACTTTTCAAGGACGAAAAAAAAGTTCTCCAAAATCAAAATTTTCACTCGCGTTTTGCGTTTTAGACCTTTCTGAACAATTTTGGTTCCGTGTCTGTGTGTCTGTCTGTGTGTCTGTCATGATTTCCTTGTAACGCGCATAACTATACGAAGTTATTGTCCGATTTCGATGAAATTTTCAGGGATTGTGCGGGTTGGTGTGTAGACGGTCCCCTATGAAAATCATCATCCTCGGACTGATAGAAGAGACTGAGCATGCGCAAAAGTGAATTTCCTTGTAACGGCCGTAACTTCCACATTTTCCATCCGATTTCAATGAAATTTTCAGGGATGTTACAAATTAGAGTTTAGACGGTCCCCTATGAAAATCATTATCCTCGGACTGATAGAAGCGACTGCGCATGCGCAAAAGTGAATTTCCTTGTAACGGCCGTAACTTCCACATTTTCCATCCGATTTCAATGAAATTTTCAGGGATGTTACAAATTAGAGTTTAGATGGTTCCCTATGAAAATCATCACCCCCGGATTGATAGTAGCCGATGCGCATGCGCGAACGTGAATTGCTTGTAACAGACATAACTTCCACAATTTCTACCCGATTTCGATGACATTTTCAGGGATTACGCGGATTAGGTTGTAGATGGTCCCCAATGAAAATCAAGGCCTTAAAATTTACAGTAGCCTCTGCGCATGCGCAAACGTAAAATCCTTGTAACAGCCGTAACAGTGGCGTGTGAGGTGAGGATCTCAAACCCCATTCAAACATCCCTTGAAAGGTCAGTCAGCAATGCTCTGGATTCCCACTCAGGAGTCCCAGGTTCGAATCCTAGTCAAGCTAAAAATTTTTTGATCCAATCACTACCGCACTTACATTTTTCGTCCGAATTTGATGAAATTTTCTAGGATTGTCCAGATTAGCGTGTAGGTGGTCCCCTATGAGGGTAGTGAAAGGTACTTAGAGATTGGTGTTTTCAGATTAACTACTATGCATCGGATCATCTATATAATCGGGTTATGGATACGAGGAAGCTATGTGCCACACCCACTTGGCAGACGTTTTATTATTAGTCGAGTGCACTTTCGCTTATATAGGTAAGCACCACCAGGACTTTGGGTATTTGTTAGGTAGTGGGCACATCCCTACTGTGGCACACTTTTTGAGATCCATATTTTCTGGTCTTAGCGGATATTTTGACAGGCTATTGCTTCCATGCATCTGGCTTCTTATGGGTATTTCCTTTAGGAAATAGTTTTTAAGTGGATTCTTGATGGCTTTAGATGGTGGTAGATAACTCGATTTTATGTAAAGAAGGGAAGCTCTACTGGTAAATGCATCAGGGTGTCCTGTTCTACATAATTTAGCACTGATTTTAATTTTTTTAAACCGCGTATTTTAGAGCGCACATGTGTGTTAATTTCATTTATGCTAAAAGAATAGGTTAGGAGTGATATAGATAGATATCCCAACACACATGATGTATTTCAGTTTGAAATTTGAGCGTTTTACGTTGTTCGCCATGTTCCAATCTGGGTAGATTATCCACTTCCCCACAACATACCAAATTAACTTACCATGTTTGGTTAATTTCGGAAAAACTTTTTGAAAATAATCGGTTCGGGACAGATTTTGCCATTTCTATAAACGTGTTTAACATCACCTTGGACTCCTCTGACCAACTTATCGAAATTTCTGGTGGTACCCTCGATATGGACTCGCATCCATGGGGTGACTGACCTCTCTTCCATGAACTATGCTGGGCGATCCGGTGAACTACAGACCCCCGGCCTTCCAAAATACTGTAGCGCAATAGGCTATAAATGCTGACCTGTTGCCTGTGGTGCCTTCATAGGCCCTGACCATGATGAAGGGGGCCCAGGACACGCAGAACATGACGACGAGTACGAAGCTCATGATGTGCGAAGGGTTGGCGCAGGCTTCAGAAAGCGCCGTAGCAGTTTCTTTGTCGTGCATCGGCTCCCCGCTTCTCAGTTTCTTCATCATGCTGAATATGTAGGTGTATGTGTACACTATTGTAATCACGCTCGGCCCTGTGTGATAATAAAGATATGATTACAAATTTGAAAAATAATAGTTTTCTCATTATAGTTCGACTAAATTGAAGCTTAGAAACGTTGAATATTGACAATGCCATCACCGATAAAATCAAAAATACAAGTAAATTGGCATCCCAACAGTATCTGTAGCTCTGTTAAAATCACGTAATAATGCAAAACATTACTTGATATCTCAATACATAATATTTTACCTTTTTGGTTAAACCTTTTTCACTTTTAGCTAAACCTTTTGGTTTATTATTTTCAATAATAAGCCTTTGGAATAGAGCAAGAAAAATGTTTTTTTTAACCCCCCCCCCTCAAAATTTGATGTTTTACGTTTCAAGGTAGGTACGTAGAATACGAAAATCGAATAAAAAAATTTCCGTCCGTCCGCCGTACGCGGCACTTTTCTTAGCAACACTGGACCGATTTGGTTCAAATTTGGTATATGGGCTCTATTTGGGGTCTAGTTGTGCCGCGAAGCTTTTGGTTGATGTAGGTCACTTCTAAGGGGTGAAAATTAAGGGTTGAAATTTTCAAGAGTGCCCTAGTTCGAAAACTCTCGAAATAAAGGTATCGTTTTTTCACCAATTTTAAATAGTAAGTATTGAATTTTTAAAAATTTTTGAGACCACCCGGAGCTCTGTAGGACAAACCGTTCGGTCCCTACGAGTACTTGAAGGTTTTCCTTCGATAAAACAGAATCATGAGTGTGAATCGCAAAAGAGGTCTAATCTCCGTTCAAATTTTATCGGACTAAAATGCGATCGCTGTTCATTTCTTCGATTTGTATACAGTTTTGCCTTCTGCGTAACCAGTAATCAAATTTCCATATGAAGCTTTCTATTTTTCCAATCGAGTGTGAAGCGTTTAGTTCTTTCTAATAAACTTGATTGTGAAGGTGTGAAACCAGTATGGTGTGGTAGGTAGTACCTAGCTGGTAGGTAAAAAAAATGTTGGTGGGTAAAAAACGCTGCAAATCATTGCTCAAACGCTTCTTCACTCTTCAGATCACTGATCAGCTGAGTGAGCTCCGAAGCCATTTTCAATCCTTTTGAATGGAAGTGCTCATCCAGGCGTCTCCAGCATTCGAGGAGATCTTCTTCACTCTTCAGATCACTGATCAGCTGAGTGAGCTCCAGAACCATTTTTACTCCTATTGAATGGAAGTGCTCTTCCAGGCGTCTCCAGCATTCGAGATCTTCTTCACTATTCAGATCACTGATCAGCTGAGTGAGCTCCGAAGCCATTTTCAATCCTATTGAACGCAGGAAGCTGAAATTTGAGAGGGAAGGTCAAGGGAGAATACAGATGGTGGTAGGTGCTAATGATGGAGAACCAGTGATCTATACAGAAGGGTGATCTATACAGAAAATAATAAACCTTTGAGCAATGATTTGCAGCGTTTTTATTTGAGACCAGAGAGTCGTATCTTGACCTAATAGGTTTCGTGGTGAAATAACTCTTTCGCGGGATTATTTTTCCTCTTTCTCCCACAAGTAAAGGTTTTTCTTAATGGAAATTAGTAGCCGAATTGATTTCTGGAGTCAAAATTAAACATTTTTGAGCGTAAATTGTCAAAACCCTCGTAAACCCGAAGTTATTATTCTGTTCTGAATACGCAACCATGAGACTTTGGAATGCTAAGCACATTTTAATTCCTGAAACTTTATAATTATCTTTAAATCAAAAAATCATTTCTCCTTAATTACTCGTATTTGTCATCCTTCTTGGCTCAAAGTCAATCGTATTTCATATCTGTGATCAGAGTGTAAGAAAAACAGCTGAATTAATTAAAAATAAACGTTTATTCACGTAAAGTCGCCACTAAATTCCGAGTTTTCAGAGGCAAAAAGTCGTATAATGCCGATTCAGAATGCAAGAAGTCGTATCGTCGAAATACTAAGGCCGATTCCCGTATCAGTGTAAAGATACAAGTTTTATTCTTCTGAATCGCTCTGATACGACTAGTTTCTTAGCAGAATCAAGTTAACACGCCTTAACGCGAAAATCGAGAGGTTTGTTTGAGGCATTTCTAGTCGAGATACGACTCAACTCCGAAAATTGATGGAAATCGACCCCCGAAACCCCCGGCAGCATGAATTGAAACTTTTTACTTCAATTTAAACAGTTTTTACTTTGAAATAAAAAATGTTTTATTGCCATATAGGAAAGTAAACTTTTAAAGAAAATTAACGCATGAAAACTTCATTTACTTACTCACAAGAAATTCATATCACAAGATATTCATCCATCTTCCAATTCATAAGGGACCATCTACAAGTCACAGGGGACCATCTTCCAATTTCCAGGAGACCATGGTTGGAATTCACAGGATGGACCACTATGAATTAGAGGGTTGAATTGGGCCCACATTTTTCTGTCCTGCTCCACGAATACGCTTCTAATACTGCAGTGCTCAACCTTAATTGGACCATGGTGTCACTACTGTCACCAAAAACGTCTTAGGAATTCCACAGCAGTACGAAAGTGTCAAAGGAGTAACCAAAATTAAATTGTCATTAAATTATAATGGTTAAAGCTGAATTTTTCGAACCATTTTATATATTTATGTGAGTTATTAAAAATCAATGATGTTATGACGAAAATTTTGAGATTTTTTTCATCGATTTCCTTGAAAATTTTCGTCATAACTCTATTTTGAGACTTCCAATGGCCCACAAACAATTCTGCTGTTCATTCAATTTAAAACTGCTATTTAATTTTAGTTACTCCGGTGACACTTTGGAACAGCTGTGGAGTTCCTGAGATGTTTTCGGTGACACTAGTGATACCATGGTCCCATTAGGGTTAACTAAGTACGAGTAAGTACTCACCCAGAATGATGACCGCTAGCGTGATGGAATACGCGGCCATGTTTTTCCAATCGAGGAGACAAACGAGAGCGTCGTTGTCGAAGGTCGGCTGGTTGAAACCGAGGAGCGGAGGGCAGCACATCATCGCTGCCGACACCCATGTCAGGGCCATCCAACATTGGCACCTGATTTTTGTTTGTACTGTGTCATACCTATGAGAACATCGAGAAACCAAGCATGAGTCAGGATATCTTATTAGATAAAAGCTATCAGAATTGGATATGAAATGCAATTTTGCAATGGATGCAGCCTTCTTCAGGCTACGAGTAATTTCCAGGGATCTCCAGTTTTTACAGGATCTTTCCACCCTGCATAGGTGAGTTGTCACACTCAGAGTCTTCTTTGAAAGAATCTAGATGATCATTAGGTTTGTGTCGTGACCTCCTTCCTAGAGGCTCCAGCCTCCGATTTAAGCTGTCCATAAGGGGCGCTCGAGGTACCACCAACAACCAATTGCAGTTGACATCTCTTTCGTGATAACTTGCCGCCTTTCTTAATCTTCCATCTCCTACGTCTTCCATCTACCTACGTCGTGTTAACAGTTTCGGGCTGACCGACAAGCTCCATTAAACTCATACCACTTTTTCACCACCTAAATAAATTCCAAATTCAGAGTTAAAACCAAATTTTCCCAATTTTCAAATTCACTTTTTCGAACACACGAAAAATTTGAGTTTTTGACAGTTTGCTCAGAACTTTTCTTTGGAGGATTGATCAATCAATATGCCTATCAAAAACGATCCCACAGACTTCTGAAGATGGCAAATGACAACAACGTGGTGCCAAAAACCTAAGTTATGTCACTATACAGGGTGTCCGAGGAAGATACGGCCAAACTTCAGGGTTCGATTCTACAAGATATTTCCAACAAAAAATGTCTCATAGCAATTTTCTTTTAACCCCTTGTTTTTTCAAGTTTTTTCATATTAAAGATTTTTTTTGAATGTTGAACCTTGTCTCACTAGAATGATTATAGCTCCCTAATTTTACGTGGAAATTCAAACCTGATTACACCGTTGGAAAGAGCATTAAATTTCCCGTCAGATGAGATACAACACACATTTGTAACCTCTCATCTAGTTAGATGTTTCCAAGTCCAAACTTAAAACTTTGCAACTTTTGAGTTTTTTTCAACGAAATTTTCAAGAGGTTTTCCCTCATTTCCTGCAGAGGAAATTCAATGCGGTTTTTGATTTTTTTTTTTTTTTTTTGTTTTTCAGCAAAAACATCCTCAAAATCTCAGTTTTCCAACGGTATAATAAAAAAATATTTTACAGTCGAATTTAGGGGAGAAATCCGTACTTGAACGCGGAAAAATATGGATTTTTCCACACGGATTTCTCCCTTAAATTCGACAGTAAAATGTTTTTTGATTATACCGTTGGAAAACTGAGATTTTGAGGATGTTTTTGCTGAAAACCGCATCGAATTTCCAAAAACTCAAAAATTGCAAAGTTTTAAGTTTGGACTAGAAAAAATCTAATTAGATGCGAGGTTACAAATGTGTGTTGTAGCTCATCTGACGGGAAATTTAATGCTCTTTTCAACGGTGTAATCGGAATTGAATTTTCACGTAAAATAGGGGGAGCTATAACTATTTTAGTGAGACAAAGTTCAACATACGAAATAAATATTTAAATTGAAAACGTCTGCCAAGTTGGGTGGGCAGTATAGCTTCCTCACTCATTGTAACATGGACGTATAGAATCAGTTGGCGAAAAACAGGAGAGGAAATGGCCTTGGAGCTCACTCAGCTGATCAGTGACCACTCAGGCACCTTCAGCATTCTCCATTGACCCTGCCTCTCAAATTTCAGCTTCCTGCGTTCAACAGGAGAGAAAATGGCCTTGGAGCTCACTCAGCTGATCCGAAGGTGCTGAAATTTATAGGGGACCGTCTAGGACCTAACCCGCACAATCCCTGAAAATTTCATCAAAATCGGACCACAGGTTAGTATAGTTTTGCCCGGGACAAGGATTGACCACAGACAGACAGACAGACCGACAGACCGACAGACCGACAGACAGACAGACACGGAACCAAAATTGTTCGGGAAGCTCTAAAACGTAAAAAGCAAGTGGAAATTTTGATTTTGGAGGACATTTTTTTTTTTTTTCACTTCTTTCACGAATACAAAGCTTCCCTACCTTCGGTAGTGAGGAAGCAAAAAAAACGTCTGCCAAGTTGGGTGGACAGTATAGCTTCCTCACTCATTGTAACATGGACGTATGGAATCAGTTGGCGAAAAAATTATGATTCTTTATTTAGCGGTCCACCGTCTAGGACCTAACCCACACAATCCCTGAAAATTTCATCGAAATTGGTTGAATCGTTGCGGAGTTTTGGTTGTAACAATAAATTTAAAGTTCGCGCATGCGCACCGGCTATTGCTTGACCAATTTGATTGAAACTTATAGGGTGTCTCTTAGAAGTTAGTCCCTAACTAACCTCCAAATTTGAGCAAAATCGGTTCATTAGAAACCGAGAAACCGAGGTTCCAGGAAATTCACGTTTGCGCATGCGCACTCGCTCCTATTGGTCCGAAGGTGCTGAAATTGATAGGGGACCGTCTAGGACCTAACCCGCACAATCCCTGAAAATTTCATCAAAATCGGACCACAGGTTAGTATAGTTTTGCCCGGGACAAGGATTGACCACAGACAGACAGACAGACCGACAGACCGACAGACAGACAGACAGACAGACAGACAGACACGGAACCAAAATTGTTCGGGAAGCTCTAAAACGCAAAAAGCAAGTGGAAATTTTGATTTTGGAGGACATTTTTTTTTTCACTTCTTTCACGAATACAAAGCTTCCCTACCTTCGGTAGTGAGGAAGCAAAATTGAAAAAACAAGGGGTTAAAAGAAAATTGCTGAGATACATTTTTTGTTGGAAATACCTTGTAGAATTGACCCCTGAAGTTTGGCCGTATCTTTCTCGGACACCCTGTATAGTTTCTATCCAATACCTGAGCAACTCGATCTTACCTTAGAGGTTTCCTGACGGCGAGATACCTGTCTACAGATATCCACATGAAGGTGTAGACGGTGACAGCCCACAAGGTCACCTCGAGGTAGCCGACGAGGCGGCAAACCAAATCTCCGTAGACCCATTTCTGGATGAGTGCGGGGTACACGGACAAAGGAACGACGCACAGACCGATCAGGAGATCCGCCACAGCCAGTGACAGAAGGTAGCAGTTGATCACTTCACCTGGTCCTAAACATAGTACCGAAAACATAAAAATATGATTTTATATTGCAGTATCGAATATTTGTTGCAAAAAGAAGAATTTTATTACACAAAATACTTGAGTAGGACGATATTCGAGAACTGGGGTACGAACCGCAGTCTGCAGTAACATAATGGCATTCGAACAACGATGCGAGTCGATGGTAAAGCAGCCAATTACAGGTCCTGACTCCGTCCCTAATAGAACGGCCAGTTTCAGAGCCCTTTTCCGACCTCCTGCTAGGACTGGGAACTGTAGATTACAGCTGCCAGCGGTGGGCTCAAGGAAACAGAGGGTGAGATGGTTGGACGGCTTTGGAATTCCTTATGTGGGCACTCCGGGGTGGAGGAAGAATCGTTCCACGGCCTTCCGACCCGATGACCTCATTCCTCCACCTATGCCTATCCACCTACCAAATGCAGAGTCTGCTGCATGGCCGATCTATACGTGAACCGATGAACTGAAAATTCTGGTGAATGCATTTTGCATCTTTGATTAGGGTGAACATTAGATCAGTTCTCGACCACGGTTCGAAGGACATGTTCGTTACAAATTTGAACCTTCAGCAGAATACTTAAATGTATGCCTGAAATGTAGAGAACTTAAGAATCTCTCCACATTTACATACCTCAAGCTACCATTATAATTCGGGTAAAACGCCAAAAAACCTCCACCAAGTGGGTGTGGCGCATAGCATGCTCGTATCCATTACACGATTGAAAAGATGGTCTGATTCATGAGAATTCAATAAAACAGTAATCTCCAAATATCCTTACAATTGGATGAAAATAATATGTATATTATTTACATCCAATTGTAAGGATATGTATGGCAAAAATGAAATTTGTTATGACGGCGTGTCGGCGTGTGAAGGCGATCGGCTTCACGTCGGCTTGTCAATTTGATTGGTCCCTACTCAACGAAGACAAAGGACGGGACAGCACTCGATGCCTGGCGTGGGTTACCGCCTGACCGTGTGCAAGAGTGCTTTAGGACTTCAGCTCGGATACATACTTTGGCGCGATTGCTCGCCGACCAGAGGAATGCACCACATTTACCTAGGCCTAGTTGGGAGCAGACAACTACTAGGGTAAATGGGAGCAGAAGCCGGCGCGATGAGCTTTATTGCATACCGAGACCTCTGAGGAACTGTGGGCTTCAGAGAGAAGGCGAGGTAGATCGAGAAATAATCAAGTCGAGTTTTCGAAGACGAATGCATGAATGCCCCAAGGGGAAGCCCTGAGTCCTCCTTTTATATTGGTTGAACAAGGTAAGGGGAGAGTGGAAAAAGGTGACGTCAAGTGATGTCATTGTTCCCCGTACCTCACCTTACCTACCTGGCATGATGAGTCACTCAGAGTTTCCCTTGTCCTTTATTGGAGAACTAACATGGTTAAGAGTATGAGTCATTACAAAATTATATTATATTATTATTTTATTATTTTTTTTATTTTTAAAACGTATACGTTTTACTTTTACAAGAATTTCATTTTTGCCTTCGCGAAGTGACCAAGTAATGAAATTCATAAGACACCATTCTAGTCCCATGCAACTGCTGGGGACTGCAGGATGGATCTAGCAAAGTACTGGTACTTCGGCGCTCCTCGAGGCAAAGACCAGAGCAAAGAAAAAGCTTACCGCAAAGAATTTGTTACAAAATGAAAGAGAGGGAGAATTTCGTATCATATACTTCTTTGTGTTCATCACCTTCAGTGATGAGAGTAGTTAGATGCTTGTTGTCTTTGTGCTCCTTCTTGTCTTCACGCTGTCATTTTCGTTACCTCATTAAAACCCATTGATCGTGACTTTACAGGGCCTTCAGGGATGTTATGATCAAGGAATAATCCAGGGATTCTTGATGTTTTTCTTTGACCTTGCACTAATTTATGGCTCGGGTTTTTTTTTGCACTTAGTTCGGTAGAAGAGTTGCAGTACTTGCCTCTCGAGTTGACGAATGCGGCTATGATGGTGACATTGGCTAGAATTATGGCTACAGCTAACGAAGCGAGCGCAGCAGCTTGCGTGAGTGGCTCCAGCGTGACGACTTCTCTTTACCTCCATCGCTACCTAGCCATCACCTCATCGACTTCTCCCCTGCAAATAGAAGACAACTCATATACGAACTATAACTAGTAGGTATCATTGGTCACGAATAAGGAAGGATTTATATTCTTAAATATCCACAAATTGCATGTATAAAACTCAAAGATTGTATATTTTTGTTTGATCAGCAAGTTCCATGTTTAAAATTCGAAGACATAATCTTTCATCGTGAGCGAGGCAATGCTTAGCGACCTTGATTGGTTAATCACAGTAATGAACAGGAAAGGTTAATGTAAATAGTTTCATTGTATCTTCACAACCGATTGGAACGTGATGTGAAAGGTATCAGGTAGATTTCAGGGAGTTCATCCGTTTAGATGTCTTTGACTTTGTGGTGGGTGGGTGGGAATAAGATAAATTGAGTGATTCTCAAAGAAATCTTAGTGATCAGGGAAAAAGCTAGATCAGGAGTTTGAGAAATCAAGCTAACTTCTCTCCCCCGTTCATCCTGCAGAATTTACATCTGGGAATCGCAGGAAGAAGAAGAGACAGCGAGACGGGATCACATCAACTATGTAATCGTCTAAGCTACATAAATCTCCTGTATATCGAACATCACTTTGTACATATTCCTCTGAGGGCAGTTGTATAAAATCAGACAATGTTCTCTGCTACCCACTACATCAAGAAATTTGGTGTGGTTATGTTATGAATATGATAATTACTTTTGGTAGATATATCAACCAATACACAAAAACTCTAATAGGCTAGTTTTACTTAAGAAGTCTGGGTGCAGCATTGACGAATCCAAAGATTCGAGAGACTCCTGTTCGGGATAAACGAATAGAAGCAGAAAGGAGGGAAAAATGCCTTACCTAGCTCAACAAAAAATGTTGGAAGTTGGCAAGGTCAACAAATGAAAAAGGAAAAGCAAATCACGCTAGTCATAAAAGTAACGGGCTCGGCCGCTCACTGCTGCTGTACACGGAATCACCAGAAGTAGACCAATCAGTTGTTCGTGCCTCGCGGAAATCCCTTTAGCCTGAATCAATCGAAGGCAGTATTTCACGCCACCAATGATTAGAGGAAATATCCGGCTGTTCGACGTCACATTTGAATAACGTTCGGTCATTGGTCTCGAACAATGAGGAGTCAAACGATGGGGGGGGGGAGGCGATGCAAATTGGCAGTTGCTTCACGACTCAGTAAGTCACTCTTGTTCAATGGAAGGGTCCAGAACAACAATAAGGGCCAACATTGAAACATTTGGTTCCTACCAAGGTTAATTTTGTTGACATAATTCCTTTTCAACTTTTTTTCTTAACGGGAGTGGGGAAACTCTTTAAGAGCGAAGGGGAAGTTCCCTTTGCTTAGGACTCACCCCGGAACCACTTGTACAGTATTACTTCAGGGTGAGCCCCTTTTTTGTGCCAAAAGGCTGCTCCTACTTCTGCTCTCCAATCTGATCTCTCCATCAATTCTATTCCTCATCTTTTCCCTCCTATCTTCCACCCAGCTTTTTTGCTTTGAGGACTGCTGTGACAAACACTGACATTGCGTCCCAGCTCGACTTGTTCTTAATCACCTCATGGTATGATTGTTTGTGGACGCAACGTTCCGATGACCTCTTCTGCACTCCTCCTCATACCCTAACATTGTGAAGAAGGTGTGGCAGACATCATCCTCTTCTATCCCACAGTATCTGCACTCTGGGTCAGTGGCTTTCCTGAAAAGCGGAAGTATCCATGCCCTGAGAGGAATTGAATCAGGTAATAGTTGTCTGTCCGTGTTTTCTCTCCAACCAAGACTTTAAATCGTCAATTATGAGGGCTGTCCACCATTCCACGGGTTTCACAGACAAGGTCTGCTTGCCACCTACTGGTGGACTCCTCCCGCTCTTCCTTCTTTACTATGGATATTGCCTCTGCCTTCCTCGTTCTTATCCTTTTACGTTCCAGTGCCTGGTGGTATATTGGAATAGTTCCTGCTATCACTTGTGGTGCTGGACCTGAGACAGTTCTAAATGCGCTACAGATTCTCAGAGCTCCTCTCCTCTGTACAGCTTTCATACGTGACCTGTACTTTTGGTACCTAAGGGAGCCTGCCCACACTTCTGCTCCATGCAGCATAATTGCCTCTGCATCGGATACTGAAAAAACATCATAGTTCACAGGAATGGAAGGATACGAATCTTGCGAGAGAGTAAAAGACAGGAGGAGCAGTAAACACGGAGGCAGGAATCATGAAGATATACTTTCTCGATACTGACAAACAAGAATGTAGAGGGCTCCACGAGTTCAGCCTCACCCTCCCAACAAATTTACCTACACCAAGGCCTACTTCGGTAACTGCTCATTCAATGTATGTACTCGTATTTAACCAGTGTTAAATTCAATCCTACATTTTATTTTAAAATTTGCAAAAATCTTGAAAACCCCACCCTGAAATCATAACGTTGTGGGTAAGGTGGCTTTGGTATCACAGATCTTAGTAACGTCTGCCTAATTGGGTGGGCTGTATAGTTTCCCCACATAAAAACGCTGCAAATTATCACACAAATGTTTATTATTTGTCTATATAGATCACTCGTCTGCAAAGAACTCGGCTTTGCCATTGTCACAACCTACCAACCATGGATACTACCTACCTACCACGTACCTACAGCAATCGCATTTTGGTCAGCTAAAATGTTAACGGAGATTAGACGATTAATGGAGATTAACTTTTGCGATTCACACTCGTGTTTCTGATTCATCGTAAGTTCAACCCTTAAGTTCTCGTAGGGTTGAATGGCTTTTGTCCTACAGAGCTCCGCGTGGTCTTCAAAAATTCCCTGAAAATTCAATACTATCATAAATTGATGGAAGGATTAGAAGTGACCGATCAAAAGCTTTTGACAAATGTTGAGGGGGAGTTAAAATTTTTGTTTTCTTGGTCGATTCTAAAGGTTCAATTTTTAAAATAATAAACCAAAAGAACTTGGACTTACTTAATTGGCTGTGGTAAAGATGCTTATAAATTCCACTCTATGAAACAACATTTTCACGACCATGTTGATGATTGTCCTAGTTTATAAACAGCAACACTATTGAGAAGTCGAGCCCAATTATGTGGATTATTACTCACTACATCACCTATTGTGGCTCCTACTAATCGGATTGTGATGAAATCAGAGCATTCTGCCTTCTCTCTGACCATTCTGAGCATTCTGACTCAGTCTCATGTTGCCCTCTAAATTTAAGCAAAATTTGAGCAATTCATCAGAAAAATCGGTTTTTATGTTGATGCAATTCATAGGGGACCTCCTACTGCCCGGCGTTAACCCTTTTTTTAAAACAAAGGTTCATTATTGGAAATAATACACCAAAATAGGACCATAATTTCGTAGTTATACCTGGGACAAGGAATTGATCACAGACAGGCAGATGTACTGTCTTGTTGATATCTTAATTTTTATTCAGAAAGCTCTGAAATCTAAAATAAGAGGGAGAATATTGATTTTGGCAGACTCAACACTTGGAGAAAATCTCCAAATATTATTCCTAAAAATTCGGAACCCATAGCAGAAGTCTCATTTCCGCTTCGTCAATATTGGAGACAGGGTTGCTACGTATTTGTGCTGCTTCAAAAATGTAAGACCTCCACAATCAAAATTTCAATTCACATTTAGCGTTTCATAGCTTTTTGAATAACTCGGGTCTGTCTGGTTAGCTCTTTGTTCCAGGCAACTATTAGAAATTATAGTCCAATTTTGATGGAATTTTCCCACAGCACAAAAACATATCGTGGTTCGTGTTGCTCGGATCGCTGGACTACTGGCTTAATGCTGCGGGTCTCCCGATTTAAACCAGGCAGTCTGTTCATCAACAAAAGGTCCTTAGAGGATGTGTTCGTTCTGTTAATCATGAACGTGACGGAAGGTTATAGTACACGATCAGACAGGTCCAATGGTGAGGCAGGACTGGGTTAGCGGGGGTCTTCAGGGAAGTGAAGTTATTGATTCCAAGCTCCCGCCTCACCCCTACCGTCATATCTCGTCTTCTCCGCCCATTCACCGCAACCTCCCCAATGTGACCGATAACCTTCGCGCGTACTCTGATGATGCTGATGAGGAACGTTTACCTCTAGAAACCTTCAATCTATTTCAGTAAACCAATCAGAGTCCTAAGCAACACGATGACGAATCTCACCTTCATGTTGATGGTTTTCCAATCGACAAGTCTGTCATAACACGATGTACATGAATCGTAAATCTTACTGATCGGATTGTGATCAAATCATTGTTTGCACATTCTTCTCAAGCCCTTCCCAAACTACATTCCAATTTAAGCAAAATTGAGCCACTAGAATTGGTGTTTATGTAAAATCACATTGAAATTTAAATTCATATAGGACTTGGTCGAGGCTAACCCACATCAGGCCTGAGATTTCATCAAAATCGAACCATTATTTTGTGTAGTAATGCCCAGGACAAAATATTTTACACACAGAATGAAAGTTGATCAAAATGCCTGCCATGGTGAGAGGGCACTCACGTAACGTAGAAGTAAGTGTAGAATTATTTGTTGTGAAAATACTCAACTGTATTATTGAGCAAACCACAGAAAAATTTGGTATCCTGTTGATGCTGTCGAATTTTGAATGCTGATGGTTTTCTGAGTGACAAACACGATTGAGAAGTCGTTCGCAATTATATTGATGATTTTTCACTTTTCGCATGCAATGTGGGCCGATCGGATCTTGATGAAACCAATGTGCACTCAAAATCAAAATGAATTTGTGTTCAGATGAAGTAATTTCTAGGGAACCGTCTCGCGGTCGACCAGCTTCAACACTGAATATTTCATTAAAATTTAACCACGATTCCATTTAGTCCAGGGTCAGGATTGAGCACATACAGACTTGAAGCCAAAGTTGTTCAAAAAGATCTGCAACCCAAAATGCGAATAGCAATTTTTATGTTGGAGAACTCTAACTTTTTGGAAAATTAAATAGGATGGAGGTGCAGCTGCTGTAGAAAGTTTTCAGTTACGTACAGCATGTAATCTAAAATATAACATATATCATCCAGGTCAAGTCAAAACATATGACCAAAAAAATGCTTTGCAAAGAAGCGCAGAAGGGTATTATTGTACCTCGTATCGACAGGTAGTGGTTAAGACAAGTTAAAAAGGTTTCTGATTCCCCGAATTTGGAAGGATGCTGGTCGTTAATCTCAAAAGGCTATCAACAATCAACTTGAACTAGAATATTGATACTGCAATTATGGCAACTGGGGAAACAAACAGTGAATCAGCTACCAAGCTAAATTTTTGTATCTCCCGCATTCATGATTGGACGGTGAGGTGGAGAGTTAGAATGAATGAGACAAAGTCAGTGCATGTTCATTTCACGAATAAAAGGATCAACTATTGCCAGCCTTTCTCGATAACAAGGTACGTATGCCAATGAGGCAAAATACCTTGTAATGACGTTGGATGCCAAACTAGGGCATCCACGTCAAGAAGATAAAGCTGAGCTTTTGATAACATTCAGGAAAATTTACTGGCTGATGTGTCAAAATTGTCTGTACACAATAAGCTCATACTGCACAAGCAAGCCCTAAAGTCTGTCTGGACTTACGATGCACAACTGTGGGGGTGCTCAGCCCAGAGCAATCGAGACATAATTCAGCGCTTCCAGAATAATGTACTGCGATGCTGCTTTGATGCATGAGGATGTCGTCCAGCTTCTCAACATACATGATCTGCTTAGAAGACCTAAGAGAACCAAGTCACAGTCTAATCCACGTAAGTGTGACCATCATGAAGTGCAAATTTCAGGACAACCAGAACTGAGTGAAGTATCTTAGTTTTATTAACGTACACCAACTATGTATCAGAAAAATTTTGCTTAAAAGTTGTAACTTGGTGCAATAAAACATGTCAAAAAAAAAAGAATATTGATATTCATCGAAGTGTGACATGTACAAAGAGAGGAAATATGGAGCAGCATCTCTATATTATAGGACCTTTTGTTAGAAATTCTACTCGCTTAAGATCCAAACTCTCTTCCATACTTCCTGGCCGAGTCACCACTAGCCAATCACTTTTTAATTTCAATACACATTTCCAAATGTGTGTACGCAAACCAAAAGGCGCTTCGGCTAATCAGTATTTGCATGTGCCCTTGACAACATCTTTGATTGATAGTATTCACATACGGGATGGAGACGTTTTGTTCGCATAATCACCGAAGAGGGTCGTTCCCAGTAATTCTACACACTTCTGTCTATCCTGCTGTGATTCCACGGTGATATCCACTTGTATTTCATAATCAAATACACATTCCAAAAAGATCAACCATATAGCATATTGCCGCCTTCAACTCATTAGGGACCAGTTTAGCTCGCGTGACGCGTTTCAAAGGAAGTTGAGTCTCCGATCAATGAGCATTTCGCCCTAACTCCCGCACGAGATGAAAGCATTATGAATAAGTAATCATGAATCATTATGCAAGATCATTTGCACTTGAACTTGAATAGAAAGTTAACCGAAGCGCTGATCCGCTAGTTCGCATGTTCTGCTTCAGATTATTCCTTGGATATTTTCGTCAAGGTTAATTCGAAAATTCACGAATTCTTAAAACTTTCACGATCCCGACGAGGAACGAAGAATCGGATCCAAAATTATTTCTGCCTGAAGAATACTGTTTGGTGAGTTGATTGCGTCCTTACTACTTCTGATAGGAAAACCTAGTAAAACTATTGTTTTTCCACAAGGTCTAGCATAAAGGACTACTACATAAACTCAAAAGAGATTTACCAAATCAATACTACCTCCTGCTCCTGCTGAAGTCGTACCTTGCAGAAAGACATTTCACAGTCAGAGATGAAGGAGCATATTTCAGCTTGAAGGGAATCAAAGCTGGGTTCCCCAAGGAAGTGTGCTTGGACCGTTGCTGTATCTTCTCAACATAAATGATGACCCAAGCAACGAGGACTCTATCATAGCAACATTTGCAGACGACACTGCCCTGCTAGCAGTGGGTGAAACTGTTGTAGAAGCAACGACAACGCTATTGCGTACTGTTAACGATGTCAGTGAATGGACCCCAAAATGGCGACTAAAGATGAACGAGTTAAAATCTACCCACATCAACTTCACATACAAAAGAATCAACTGCCTGCCAAAACTGCTTAATGGACAAGCAATTCCGATTGCGAACACTGCGAAATATTTAGGAATGACCCTTGACAATAAATTAAAGTGGAAAGAGCATGTTAAAAAGAAAATGGAGGAAATGAACATAAAATTTAGAAAATTGTTCTGGTTGCTCGGCATACATTCTGAGCTCTCCGTACACAACAAACTTCTAATATACAAGCAAGTATTGAAACCTGTCTGGACATGATATGTCCATACCATATTATGGTATTCAGCTCTGGGGCTGTACGAAGAAATCTAACGTCAAGATTATCCATACCTTCCAAAATAAGGTACTTAGAAGCATTGGAGGCGCAAAAACTTAAAAAGTTGTACCTAAATTTGAAATTTCAAAGGATTTTAGAAATTCGTTAGTGCACGGCCCTAGGGAATTAAAAAACTGAAATATAGCCGCTGGAATCATCAAAATCGAACAATAATTGCCAGAGAAAACGCTGCAAATTATTACACAAGGGTTATGGATACGAGGAAGCTATGTGCCACACCCACTTGGCAGACATTTTGGTTTATTATTTTCAATAATGGAATCGACCAAGAAAAAAAAATTTTTAACACCCCCCAAAATTTGATGGTTTACGTTTCAAGGTACGTAGAATCCAAAAATCAAAACGCTGCAAATCATTGCTCAAAGGTTTATTATTTTCTGTATAGATCACCCTTCTGTATGGATCACTGGTTCTCCATCAATAGCACCTACCACCATCTGTATTCTCCCTTGACCTTCCCGCTCAAATTTCAGCTTCCTGGGTTCAATAGGATTGAAAATGGCTTCGGAGCTCACTCAGCTGATCAGTGATCTGAATAGTGAAGAAGATCTTCTCGAATGCTCGAGACGCCTGGAAGAGCACTTCCATTCAATAGGAGTAAAAATGGCTTTGGAGCTCACTCAGCTGATCAGTGATCTGAAGAGTGAAGAAGCCTTTGAGCAATGATTTGCAGCGTTTTTCACCCACCAACATTTTTTTTACCTACCAACTTTTTTTTACCTACCAGCTAGGTACTACCTACCACACCATACTGGCTTCACACCTTCACAATCAAGTTTATTAGAAAGAACTAAACGCTTCACACTCGATTGGAAAAATAGAAAGCTTCATATGGAAATTTGATTACTGGTTACGCAGAAGGCAAAACTGTATACAAATCGAAGAAATGAACAGCGATCGCATTTTAGTCCGATAAAATTTGAATGGAGATTAGACCTCTTTTGCGATTCACATTCATGATTCTGTTTTATCGAAGGAAAACCTTCAAGTACTCGTAGGGACCGAACGGTTTGTCCTACAGAGCTCCGGGTGGTCTCAAAAATTTTAAAAAATTCAGTACTATTTAAAATTGGTGAAAAAACGATACCTTTATTTCGAGAGTTTTCGAGCTAGGGCACTCTTGAAAATTTCAACCCTTAATTTTCACCCCTTAGAAGTGACCTACATCAACCAAAAGCTTCGCGGCACAACTAGACCCCAAATGGAGCCCATATACCAAATTTGAACCAAATCGGTCCAGTGTTGCTAAGAAAAGTGCCGCGTACGGCGTACGGCGGACGGCGGACGGCGTACGGCGTACGGCGGACGGACGGAAATTTTTTTATTCGATTTTCGTATTCTACGTACCTTGAAACGTAAAACATCAAATTTTGAGGGGGGGTTAAAATTTTTTTTTTCTTGCTCGATTCCAAAGGCTTATTATTGAAAATAATAAACCAATAAAAATTTGGCCGTCCGTCCGTACGCCGTACGCGGCACTTTTGCCACTTAGCATTGACCGATTTTGATGAAATTTGGTATGTAGGCTCCATTTGGGGTCTAGTTGTGCCCCGAAGATTTTGGTTGATGTAGGTCACTTCTAAAGGTTCAAAAATGAATTTTGAAATTTTGAAAACGCCCTAACTCAAAAAATTTTGATATTAAGGTATTGTTTTTCCTTCAGTTTAAGAAAGTATAGAATTTTTAGAATTTTTTGAGACCACGAGGAGCCCTTTAGAACAAACCGTTCGCTCCCTACGAGATTTTAAGGGTTGGACGTACGATAAATCAAAAACACGAGTGTGAATCGCAAAAGAAGCCTAATCTCCGTTCAAATTTTAGCTGACCGAAATACGACCGATGTCTTTCTTCATGTTGGATGGTTGGTGGCTTTGCAGACGAGTGATCTATATAGAAAAATAATAAACCACTGTGTAATAATTTGCAGCGTTTTCTTTGGCAAATATTGTTCGATTTTGATGATTCCAGCGGCAATATTTCAATTCCCTAGGGCCGTGCAGTAATGAATTTCTAAAATCTTTTAAAATTCCAAATTTAGTTACGATGCTTTAAGTTTTTGCGCCTTCAATTTCGCTAAATACTAAAAACGTTAGACAGAGTGAGACGTTCGAAATGACGATCTCCATTGTGACCTAAAAACGCTGCAAATTATTACACAATGGTTTATTATTTTTTATTTTTCTATATAGATCACTCGTCTGCAAAGCCACCAACCATCCAACATGAAGAAAAACATCGATCGCATTTCTGTCAGCTAAAATTTGTACGGAGATTAGGCCTCTTTTGCTATTCACACACGTGTTTCTGATTTATCGTACGTCCAAACTTCAAATTCTCGTAGTGAGCGAACGGTTTGTCCTACAGAGCTCCGGGTGGTCTCAAAAAATTCTAAAAATTCTATAGAATCTTAAGTTGAAGGAAAAACAATACCTTTATATCAAAATTTTTTGAGTTAGGGCGTTTTCAAAATTTCAAAATTGATTTTGGAACCCTTAGAAGTGACCTGCCTCAACCAAAATCTTCGGGGCACAACTAGACCCCAAATGGAGCCTACATACCAAATTTCATCAAAATCGGTCAATGCTAAGTGGCAAAAGTGCCGCGTACGGCGTACGAACGGACGGCCAAATTTTTATTCGATTTTTGGATTCTACGTACCTTGAAACGTAAACCATCAAATTTTGAGGGGGTGTTAAAATTTTTTTTTTTTTGGTCGTATCCAAAGGTTCATTATTGAAAATAATAAACCAAAATGGAAATTGTCAGTGAAGTGATCAAGCAACATGCGATTCAACACGAACATCGGCTTCATGGACATATAAATCCCGAAGTCCTCCGTCTTCTAGACAACTCCAACGTCGTTCGGCGGCTTGATAGGACCAAACCCTTGAAACTAGTGATAAATTGAGACACAGTGTTGTGGTACCTGTACTTTAGAGCATAGCCACTTGGCTGTGACTCTACAAACTGTTTGATTAAATTTTGAAATTAAATTAACTAGATGGGCTCTTTATGTGCTAAGTTGTTATGTTATTGATATTTATTAAATAAAAATATCATTGAAAAACAATTGTCCAAAAAAAATTGTCCATATTTATTTTATTACATTCACTTATATTGAGAGTATAGCGCTATACCTATCTTATTAGTTTGCACAATTATATTTAATTAGTACCACAATTTAATAACCGCAAAACTGCAATTGGTTATGGTTCATGCGACTAATTGTAGAGTTATTTTTGGGCTCTCTCACTAGGATGAAAACCATTTCAAGCTGCAGGTCTTCAAAAACAAAGTGCTTTTATGATGATTGTATTACGAAGATAATTTCTTTTCCCTCGGCTGTTTCATTACTTGATGAAATCGGTGCTGGGGGGGGCTGCCTAGAAGTGAAGGAGTCGGAGGGGAGTAGATGTAGGTCACTTTTATAAAGCCTTTTTCCTACCTTTACCTCCTCTTTTAATCATCTCTGAGTCGTTGGCCTCTACAGAGAATGATCTTTAATGCGCGAAGTTTGCAAAGCGATGGTTCTAACTATACATTAAGCTGTATTATAAATAATCAGCTAGTATGCAAGTTATACATTAGGGTGTTTCAAAAATATCTGCCATGTTCGTTGGACAGTACAGCGCCCACATATAAAACAACATGGACATAATATATTACATTTAGCACTGACTTACAAGGAATAATAACACCTCCACTTATACACAGGTTTGGCAATGCAAGTATTAATACAGAAAGCCAAAATGTCAAAATTTTATGTCTACCTTCAGGGGTATGTATACCCCTGAGATATATCTCAGTTTTTTCCATAATTACAGCGGATTTAGTAGTTATAAATTTAGGGCTTTCAAACAAATGGTGAACGATTTTTCAAAAACACGAATGACGAAGACAAAGTTCTGTAGCAACAACTAGGTTGTAAGAGGATAATATCCTCTTAAAAACGAAATGATATTATCATTAAAAATTTTCGTGAGAAATTCTCGTGGCGTTTTTTCGTTTATGTGTCAATGTAAAAACATAAAATGCCAATAAAATGTCAAAAACAAAAACGCTGCAAATTATTGCCCAAAGGTTTATAATTTTCTGTATAGATCACCCTTCTGTATAGAGCCCTCCCTACCAACCGTAGGTACCTACTACCTATTAGAGCATTTTTGAAAATTTCAACCCCAACCACCAACCACATGGAAGAAATGGTTGGGAGTGATCCATACAGAAAATAATAAATCTTTGGGCAATAATTTGCAGCGTTTTTTTTTTACATACCAACTTTTTTAACCCTTTTTACCTACCAACCTACCACACCATAATGCCTTCAAACCTTCACAATCAAGTTTATTAGAAAGAACTAAACGCTTCACACTCGATTCGAAAAATAAGGAGCTTCATATGGAAATTTGATTACTGGTAGCTCAGAAAGCAAAACTGAATACAACTCGAAGAAATGAACAGCCATCGAGTTTTGGTCAGCTAAAAATTCAACGGAGATTAGACCTAGATTAGAATTGTTTTTCATAGAGGGATTCTTTCATAGAGGGATAGTGTCCTGTGAGAATCTCAAATCCCATTAATTGCAGGTCATCGGTAGCTCAGAGGATAGAGTCTTGATTAGACCTCCTAAGGTTGCGGGTTCGAAACCCAGCTGAGGCGATGTATTTTTTGATCCAATCACATACACCTACTCACTTAATTTTTCATCCGAATTTGATGAAATTTTCTAGGATTGTCCAGATTAGCGTGTAGATGGTTCCCTATGAGGGTAGTGAAAGGTACTTAGAGATTGGTATCGAAGATACCTTGAAGATTGGTGTTTTGAGATTAACTACTATGCATCGGATCATCTATACAACCGGGTTATGGATACGAGGAAGCTATGTGCCACACCCACTTGTTTTTTTCGTCCTTGAAAAGTGAAAACAAAGCTTCCGCTACCTTGGTAGACTCGGAAGCAATAATTATCCCTGGACTGATTGAAGCGACTGCGCATGCGCAAACGTGAATTCCTTGTAACAGCCATAACTTCTACATTTTCCATCCGATTTCAATGAAATTTTCAGGGATGTTTCAAATTAGTGTTTAGATGGTCCCCTATGAAAATCATCACCCTCGGACTGATAGTAGCTGATGCGCATGCGCGAACGTGAATTGCTTGTAACAGCCATAACTTCCATATATTATACCCGATTTCGATGACATTTTCAGGGATTACGCGGATTAGGTTGCTGATAGTCCCCAATGAAAATAAAGGTCTTAAATTTACAGTCCTAAAAATTACAGCCTCTGCGCATGCGCAAACGTAAAATCCTTGGTACAGCCGTACAATTGTCGCTCTCGTTTGTGACGTAAGAATCTCAAATCCTATTCAACCAATGGGGTATTTCGGTGGGTCGGAAATTCAGGTTTTAGACATCAAATTTGGATTCAGCACCCTTGAAAACCTATACACTACAACTTTAAGCCCAATGATACAATAACATGTGGTAGAAAAATTAATTAAAGAGATCACACGTTTGAACCAGGGGACATCCCATTGGATAAGCATTATATCAGTTTAACCAGTTGGTAAGCGATAAAACTGTTTCACTCGATGTAATTTATTTAGTATTTTAGGCAAGAAATACTGACCCCCCCCCCCACCATTATCCATCTCAACATTTCTAGCGGCAGGGGAGCCTCGAATCTGAAGAGCATTTTAAAATCCATGATCTACAACACCCAACATGCGAATTCGAGATCACCCCCCCCCCCCCCATCTCCACCACCACCAATGGTGCCGGTCTGGCACCAAAGCGGAAATACGTCGTAACGTTGAACTTTCATCTGTTAGTTTTGGTAGGCAGTCCGTCGAAGTTCACATCCGTATTCAAGGTGAAAAACACACAAAAAAAAAAAAAAAAAACACGAAATAAGCGGTTTATGGCATCATGGCACCATGTCCTGGCACCATGGTGGCACTACTATTAGTTCCATGGTGGTACAGAGAATAATTCATGAAAATCCGGAGGTATAATGAGAATTTTTCCGCAATTTCAAAGCTTGGGTACAATTAGTAAGCAGTAAAGGAACCGAAGTATTGAAAAATCGGATATTTTGTGAATATTATCCCCCCACTCACCCCCTCCCCTTGCGAATTTTGGTACTCTGGTAAAATCATGTACAACTCGGAAGTTATTTGAGTCAAACAAAAAAAGAAACACTCAAATCGGTTGGAAATTGAGGCCTGGGCAGAGTTTACAAGATTATGCACGCAAACGCACGTTTTTTAAGCATTAACCCCCCCTTTCCCCCTCTTAAAAAGCAAAATCCAAAATTCCGGCGCCGTAGTGCACAACTAGATAGTATTCCGCGTCAAACGAAAAAAGAACCACGAAAATCGTTTGAGAACTAAGGCCTGGGCAGAGTACACAAGATTATGCCCAAAAACGCACGTTTTTCGAGCATTAACCCCCCCCTTTCCCCCCCTTAAAAGGCAAAATTCGTAATTCCGGCGACGTAGTGCACAACTAGATAGTTTTCCGCGACGAACAAAAAAAGAACCAGGAAATTCGGTTGAGAACTAAGGCCTGTGCAGAGTACACAAGATTTTGTTACACACACACACACATACACACACACACACACACACACACACACACACACACAGACATACACCTATGGTTTTTTTCGCGGATTTGGATTCAGAATGGTCTAAAACGGATTACTGTGTGGTTATTTTTTTTTTCTGTTGAGTGTTGTCCAACTTCACCCCAGATCGATCGCATAAGGACGCCCAAGTCTTACTGTGGGACGTCCTAAAAAGGCGGGCCGCTATAAATGCACACACACTAGGCAAGGACTACGCCGCGCGCGTGTGTGAGTACTGTTTTGTAGTATCCAAGAGGGGTTTCTGTGCATGGATACTTTTTTCAAAGACAGTTGGCTAGCTACGTCACGATTGGCTAGCTACGTCACACCATTCAAATCTTCAACTTTCCTTAGCTTCTCTGATTTTTTAAAAACATTTTCTCGACGAACAGACCCGATTACCGTTATTTCTGAGCCTTACTCTTTTGAAATAAAAAATAAAAAAAATTGACCGAAATACCCCATTACCTGGCCTCTATAGATCAGTGAGCAGTGCCCTGATCTCCCACCCAGGAGTCCCAGGTTCGAGTCCCAGTCAATCTAAGAAATTTTTTGATCCAATCACTACTCACTTTTTTCGTCCGAATTTGATGAAATTTTCTAGGATTGTCCAGATTAGCGTGTAGATGGTCCCCTATGAGGAAAGTGAAAGGTACTTAGAGATTGGTGTTTTGAGATTAACTACTATGCATCGGATCATCTATATAATCGGGTTATGGATACGAGGAAGCTATGTGCCACACCCACTTGGCAGACGTTTTAGAATTGTTTGAGACCACGCGGAGCCCTGAAGGACAAACCGTTCGCTCCCTACGAGAATTTGAGGGTTGGACTTACGATAAATCAGCAACACGAGTGTGAATCTCAAAAGAGGCCTAATCTCCGTTCAAATTTTAGCTGACCGAAATGCGATCGAGGTTTATTCTTCAAGTTGGTAGGTGGTAACTATGGCAAAGCCGTGTTCTTTGCAGACGAGTGATCTATATAGAAAAATAGTAAACCTTTGTGTAATAATTTGCAGCTTTTTTTGTACCTTGAAAAGTGAAAACAAAACTTCCCCTACCTTGGTAGACTCGGAAAGAAATTCCAGTACCTAGTATCTACCTAGTTTTACCTTTCTCACCTTACCAAATTGCTTTACCTGTCAACAGTCTCCCGCGAACGTTCAAGGTGGAAACATCGAGCAGTGAAACCAAAATATTTGTCCCGTGCCGTGAGGCCTCCACCGGTCGGCAATGAACTTGGACCGCGAAGGCGAGCTGACGGTAGCGAAAATCGTGACACAAGCAGAGGCTAGCCTTGCGCAACATCAACAGAGAACCAGCACAATCCAAGATGCGTTACTCAGAAATGCATTCAGTGAGTTATATAGTTTAATTAAATCTCTCTGTGATTATTTAACTCAATGTAACGAAGTCGTTATTGGTGAAAAGAAAAAAGTCATCGACCTTCAAGCTAAACTTGATGAAGTAGAACATGGGGAGAACTATCATACAGACTCAAGTGATCTTGCTAATGAAGTCGGAGACGATGAAGTTCGATCGTACAATGCCACTGGAGTTGAATTCAAACCAGTGAAGGTACCTCAAAATAAAAATAGGAAACAACAGGCACAGAAACCCCAATCTAAAAAAGAACCAAAACCTCCTCCATTTACGCTAGAAGCACTCAAAGATGCCGATGGCTTTAAACATATAAGAACATGGTTAACAACGATTGTACCAAATGTCACCCTCACTCTCCTTGGTGACGGAAAAGTCAAGATTAACACGGAAACGTCTGATGATTTTCGTGCAATTCGATCAGAGCTTATTAATAAACAATGTCCATTTACGACATACCAAAACAAGCAGGAACGGCCTTACACAGTCATGCTAAAAGGACTTCCAAGGGGGCTTGCTTCAGAAGAGCTCAAAGATGCATTTTCTCACGAATATCCAAACCTCAAAGTCCTAAATGTAACCCAAAAATTGAAATGGGGAACAAAAGCACCTATTGATATGTATATATTTGATTTTGCCCCAGGAACCAACCCTGACACTATACATGGAATTACTAAGTTTTACTCGTCGAAGGTAAAATTTGAAAACCTCAAACCTAATAAAATTGTGTCTCAATGTAAGAGGTGCCAATCATGGGCACACACCAAAAACTACTGCACGAAAATGGAAAGGTGCGTTAAATGCGCAGGCTTTCATCCCACAGAAAAGTGCACCAAACCTCGCACCACCCCAGCCAAATGTGCAAATTGCGGTGATTCTCATACAGCTAATTACCGCAAATGTCCAGCCGCCATTGAAGCTGTCGAGATTCAGAAAAAAAGATCTCAAGGCCCAAAGGCCTCTCAAAATGACGATAAACAAACCATACCAAATAACAAGGGTAAAAAAGTTTTCATACCGAAAACTCCAATCCATGAGAAAAACCAACATTTCGGTCATCAGCCTTCATACGCTCAAGCGGTAGGTGACAGAGTCACCCAGCCTACACCCATGCAGTCTGATAATAGTATACAGTCGTTATTGCAAAACATACTTGCAAATCAAAGCAGAATAGAAAACACTCTGTCCAACGTCAATCAAAGATTAACTGCCCTTGAAAAAGGTTGCAATCAAACACGAAAGAAATCACCATGATGCGCAACTCACGAATTATGTGCTGGAATGCCAATGGACTCTTGTCCCGAAAATTGGAATTGGAGACGATCCTTAATATAAACAAAATAGACATCTGCCTAATTTCTGAGACTCACTTTACCAAGGAGTCATATTTTAAAATCAAAGGATTCAAGTCCTATAATGCTCTCCATCCCAGCAATAATGCAAGAGGAGGCAGCATGGTACTGATCAAAGAAAATATAAAGCATCATGAATGTGTCAAAATAGAGGAAGAAAAGCTTCAAATATGTGCAATCACCATCAGTACAAAATCCTTTGAAGCCGATATTGCCAGTATCTACATTCCACCAAAGCATATCATAAAAGAAGAAGAATTTGCTGAAGCGTTTTCCCTACTAGGAAATCGCTTTATAATCGGCGGGGACTTCAACGCTAAACACACGTATTGGGGTTCGCGACTTAGTACACCTCGTGGTACGCAACTTCTCAAGTATGTGCAATCAAATAACTGTATACCGTTGTCAAGTGGGAAACCAACATACTGGCCAACAGACATTAAGAAGAGCCCTGATTTAATTGATTTCTTCATCATGAAAAATATCTCAGCGAACTATGCACTTGTTGAGGACTGCGCTGACCTCAGCTCGGACCATTCGCCAATAGTTCTCACACTAAGTGAAACGATTATTCTTAAACCACATAATCCAGTCCTAGTGAACAAAAAGACAGATTGGGATCAGTTCAAAATCAACGTAAATCAACACATTGATCTCAGTGTGGCACTGACATCACCGGATGAAATTGATAGAGAGCTAGGTCAACTAGTTCACTCCATCCAAACTGCGGCATGGCAAAACACCCCTGAAGAAACGAGAAAGCTGAAGGGCCTCAACTATCCGTGCGAAGTTGTGAATACGATCAGAGAAAAACGAAAAGCTAGACGTAAATGGCAACATTTACGTATCCCCACTCTCAAAACTGAATGGTACAAACTTGACTACAAATTGAAGAAAATGATGGAACAGATACAAGAAGAAACCCAAGAAGATCTTCTCACGTCGCTCACCAGTCATCGAGACACTGAATACTCTCTCTGGAAGGCAACAAAGCACTTGAAGAGACCTATCATCCAAGCACCACCTATAAAAGATACAACTAATAACAAGTGGATAAAAACCAATCAAGAAAAGGCTGATGCTTTTGCTCGTCATCTAGCAGATATATTCACGCCCAATTCTGGTTGTCCTAATGAGGAATCTCTCAAAGAAGTTCCCTTGGGAGATCAACAAATTGACATCCCATTGGTCACTGTCAAAGAAATACAAAACACCATCAACACCAAGATAAATCCAAAGAAGGCCCCTGGATATGACCTGATCACTGGACAAGTCCTCAAACACCTTCCGCGGAAGACACTTGTAAAGATCACACAAATCATAAATGCTTCTATCAAACTTCGGTATGTTCCACAACTGTGGAAACTCGCTGAAGTCATCATGATACTGAAGCCAGGTAAACCTCCTGAAGAAATAACTTCTTATAGACCGATATCACTATTACCTGTACTCTCAAAACTCTTTGAAAAAGTGCTCCACAAACGACTAATAAAAATTGTGGAAGAACGAAACCTCATACCTAAACACCAGTTTGGGTTCCGCCATAAGCATTCGACTATAGATCAGGTGCACCGGATCACTCATATTATTGAACAAGCCATGGAAGACGAAAAAGTCTGCTCAGCTGTCTTCCTCGACGTTACCCAGGCGTTCGATAAAGTCTGGCACGAGGGACTTAATCATAAGCTCAGACAAATGCTTCCAGCAAAATACGCTGAGTTGCTCCACTCATACCTATCAAATCGGTACTTCCGAATCAAACAAGATGATGCATACTCAGAAGCAAAAATGATTCATGCTGGAGTCCCGCAAGGAAGCGTACTTGGCCCCCTCTTGTACGTCCTATACACTAGCGATCTACCCGAACACGAGGGTAACACCCTGGCATCATTTGCAGATGATACTGCAGTCCTTGCTATTGGTGAAGACAATCGCGAATCAACTTTAAAACTTAGAAGATCCATCGAGAAACTCCATGACTGGACAATTAAGTGGAGAATCAAGATGAATGAAGCCAAATCAGTCCATGTTGATTTTACCAACCGCCATATCAAACATATACCAATATATCTTAATGGCAAAGTCATCCCTTTTGCTAATGAGGCAAAATATCTGGGTATGACTCTGGATACGAAACTCCGCTGGAGGGTGCATGTGAAAAATAAAAGAACAGAATTGGACATCAAACTCCGAAAAATGTATTGGTTGGTTGGTAGACGATCAAAATTGTCAATACAGAACAAACTAACCTTATACAATCAGGTCCTTAAGCCAGTCTGGACATATGGTGCACAACTGTGGGGCTGCACCTCTCAAAGCAATCGTGACATTATACAGCGTTTTCAGAACAAAGTACTGCGCTCATGCGTTGATGCGTATTGGTACTCAACCAATGACGATATCCATAAGGACCTTAAAATTCCCACAATAAATGAAGTCATCAAAACTCAAGCAATAGCCCATCACCAGAGGCTACAAGGTCATATCAACGAGGAGGCTGTGAAGTTGCTGGATGTTGATGATCTACTCAGGCGGCTGAAAAGACGAAAACCTCACGATCTGTGGCAGTAGGGAGTGGTGTTTTCATGAAGTTGTTCAGTGAGTGTTGTGCTGTGCGCTCCTGTGAATCTTGTGCGTCAAAAGACACATAAAATAGCCGACATGAAGTATGGAGGTGTGCTATGTACCACACTCTCCTTTCAGTTATTTATATACATTGTCAGAGAAATGTTGCTAATAAGTTGAATTACTTGGTGCAATAAATATAATTTGAAAAAAAAAAAAAAAAAAAAAAAAAAAAACCTGTCAACTTTGCGGTAGAACCCAGCTCAAATCTACATGACATGAAGATGAATAACATTGTTATTCCTTATGCTTTCAGCAATATAAATTACGAAGTAATTTTCAACATGGAGTGCATTCTAATCCGATTCACATCTTTCTTTAGGTTCCTGTAGGTACGAGTAGATATCTGTCTGAGGTCAATGCCGTGTCCCGTACATAACACCTCGAAATCATTTCCGATAATGATGGAATTTCAGGATTAGCTCCTAGTAATTCGCCTAAGAATTTCAACAACAAACAGGAAACACGGTTTTACATATACATTCATTTCTTTAAAATTTCGAGTCGAATTTATTCACATTTGGATGGTAGTTCGGGGCTAGGCCGTAGATCATGATCCAGCCAGTTGAAGTTCCCGAAAACGAAAAATATGATAAACATAATCGCAATGTCTCTGTTTGTCAACTCATAAGTAATACATGAACCAATTAGAGTCCACAGTTTTCTATGTGAGAATTAACCCACTCAGCTTGGCAGACTTTTTTCTAAAACCGTTTTCAAACGTGCTAACTTTCGTAAAAAGGATTTTTCACGTTTTTCTTGCGGTTATTCAGCAATGACAAATCGTCAGCAGAAACACCGAGCCTCCGATCGGATTCCGCGGCGGGAAACGGAGTTTTTCCTTGTATCGATTCATTATTTTAATAATTCAAACTCCTGCAACGACTGAGTCTTAAGTGTATCCATAAACTAAACTCCAGTTGCTCAATAATTGATGGGCGGGATCGATACTCTGGTCCGGTGAGGAATCGATATGTAGTGATGAGGGAACTTGTCGACGCAAGGCCCTCTCCCGCTCCCATCAGCTCTGGGGTAACCATTTCCCCATTTCAAAGGGTTAATCCACGTTTTGGCATCTAAAAGCGTCAATTTTAAAACATCCTGAGAATATTTCGGTTCCTTTATATCTTACTATTTTTACCCGCACTATGAAATTGAGGCGGCATTATCAATATAGCTCTGGATTTTCATGAATTAAGTATTCTTTTTGCATCCATGGAACAAATTAATGGTGCCACCATGGTGCCATGACACCAGAAACCTCATATTTCGTGGTTTTTGTGTGTTTCATGGAGGGGGGGGGGTACCCGAATTTGCATGTTGAGTTACGAAGATCGTAGTTTTTGAAATTCTGTTCAAATTAGACACCTTGAGACCCCCGTAGAGTACTTGAGATTAAGTCTTCTAATTACTTTGTTTTAACTAAGTAATAAAATGTTGGTTTGACGAAAATGAATTAACCCTTCATGTGTCTCAAAAACAACTGCTGACTGTCTGTCAGACTCTTCATACACTGAGAGTCCAACAGAGGGTTTATACACACCAGGGATTAATTTAATAGGTACTAAAATATGTATTATTTTTAAGCTAACTAATGGGTATTTTTTTAATTTCATTTTTGCATTAAAACAAAATTGGTTAAAAAATGGTTAAATCTGTTTTTTTAACTGTAGGGCATGAATGGTATTTTGAGAACTTATTGGTGAGGGAGCTACCCACTTGTCATCGACTTGCCCTTTCCCGCTCCCATCCGCTCTCGACACGTGGATTTCTTGAGGGCGTTACGTAACGAAGTAAACTTGACTGACTCGCCAAGAGCCTCAAAACGAGGAAAATAACTAGATAACTACATGTATCATTCTCTTATCATTTTCAAAATTTGTATTATCAGTTTTTATTGCTTCCGAGTCTACGAAGGTCTAGGAAGGTTTGTTTTCACTTTTCAAGGTTGAAAAAAAGTTCTCCAAAATCGAAATTTCCACGTTTTACGGTATTTTTACGGGTATTTGGTTCAGCGTAAAAAATTACATAGAAAATGATACCAAAATCGTCGAACCATCTTGAGATGGAGGGGGACCATAAACCGCTTAAAACACTGGATTTTCTAGTAAAACACACGTTTTTTTGCATTCAAATTTCATTTACTCTTCCAATTTAAATGTAAAAAGAAAAAATGATTGACCGTTGGAAAGCTGAATATTTGAGCATGTTTTCTCTGAAGAGTGCTCATCGGAATAGCCAGGGATTTAGAGTGAAAACTTTGGTCAAAGAAAGTCAAGTTTCGAAAAGTTTTTAAAGTTTGCTTTTTGACTTGATTTTTTGAAACTATTTTATTGCTGAAAGATTTTTTTTGCGCTAGGTTCCTTATGAATTTAACGCTCTTCCTAACGGTGTAGTCAGATTTGAATTTTCAGGAGAAATAAGGGAGTTATGACCATATCAGTGCCGTGAGGTCGAAAACGCGAAAAAAGCTTTAAAGTGAAAAACCAAGTGGGTGTAGCACATAGCTTCCTCGTATCCATAACCCGATTGTATAGATGATCCGATGCATAGTAGTTAATCTCAAATCATCTAAACAAGTTAATCTGTAACATCCCTGAAAATTTCATTGAAATCGGATGGAAAATGTAGAAGTTATGGCCGTTACAAGGAATTCACGTTTGCGCATGCGCAGTGGCTACTATCAGTCCGAAGGTGGTGATTTTCATAGGGGACTATCTAAATACTAATCTGTAACATCCCTGAAAATTTCATTGAAATCGGATAGAAAATGTAGAAATTATGGCCGTTACAAGGAAATTCACGTTTGCGCATGCGCAGTGGCTACTATCAGTCCGAAGGTGATGGTTTTCATAGGGGACCGTCTACACACCAACCCGCACAATCCCTGAAAATTTCATTGAAATCGGATCGAAAATGTAGAAGTTATGGCCGTTACAAGGAATTCACGTTTGCGCATGCGCAGTCGCTTCTATCAGTCCGGGGATGATGATTTGCATAGGGGACCGTCTGCACACCAACCCGCACAATCCCTGAAAATTTCATTGAAATCGGACAATAACTTCGTATAGTTATGCGCGTTACAAGGAATTCATGACAGACAGACAGACAGACAGACACACAGACACACAGACACTGAACCAAAATTGTTCAGAAAGGTCTAAAACGCAAAACGCAAGTGAAAATTTTGATTTTGGAGAACTTTTTTTTTCGACCTTGAAAAGTGAAAACAAAGCTTCCGCTACCTTGGTAGACTCGGAAGCAAAAAGGAATTTTGAGTGGGTTAAAAGAAAATTGCTAAGAGACATTTTTTGTTGGAAATACCTTGTAGAATCGAACGCTGAAGTTATGCGTAGACACACTGTATAGTCACAAGTGAAAGGGAACTTGAATTTCCTTAGTCGAGAAAGAGAAAGTCATACCAAATCAGATTGAAGCAGATATAAGTGAAAGGAGAATCCTATTGGCTCAGAGAGGTGAAGGGATCTGGGAGGATCAACCAATCTAGGCAGACTAAGTGATAGGGAGCTCAAACATTGGTTAGAGTAACATTGTGAAGGGCTTATAGTTCAGTACTATCATTTTGAGAACTATAACAGCAGAATGCAGCGTACACACCCTGTATAGTCACAAGTGAAAGGGAACTTGAATTTCCTTAGTCGAGAAAGAGAAAGTCATACCAAATCAGATTGAAGCAGATATAAGTGAAAGGAGAATCCTATTGGCTCTGAGAGGTGAAGGGATCTGGGAGGATCAACCAATGCCAATCTAGGCAGACTAAGTGATAGAGAACTCAAACATTGGTTAGAGTAACATTGTGAAGGGCTTATAGTTCAGTACTATCATTTTGAGAACTATAACAGCAGAATGCAGCGTACACACCCTGTATAGTCACAAGTGAAAGGGAACTTGAATTTCCTTGGTCGAGAAAGAGAAATTCATACCAAATCAGATTGAAGCAGATATAAGTGAAAGGAGAATCCTATTGGCTCTGAGAGGTGAAGGGATCTGGGAGGATCAACCAATGCCAATCTAAGCAGACTAAGTGATAGGGAACTCAAACATTGGTTAGAGTAACATTGTGAAGGGCTTATTGTTCAGTACTATCATTTTGAGAACTATAACAGCAGAATGCAGCGTACACACCCTGTATAGTCACAAGTGAAAGGGAACTTGAATTTCCTTGGTCGAGAAAGAGAAATTCATACCAAATCAGATTGAAGCAGATATAAGTGAAAGGAGAATCCTATTGGCTCTGAGAGGTGAAGGGATCTGGGAGGATCAACCAATGCCAATCTAAGCAGACTAAGTGATAGGGAACTCAAACATTGGTTAGAGTAACATTGTGAAGGGCTTATAGTTCAGTACTATCATTTTGAGAACTGTAACAGCAGAATGCAGCGTACACACCCTGTATAGTCACAAGTGAAAGGGAACTTGAATTTCCTTGGTCGAGAAAGTGAAAGTCATACCAAATCAGATTGAAGCAGATATAAGTGAAAGGAGAATCCTATTGGCTCTGAGAGGTGAAGGGATCTGGGAGGATCAACCAATGCCAATCTAAGCAGACTAAGTGATAGGGAACTCAAACATTGGTGAGAGTAACATTGTGAAGGGGGGCTTATTGTTCAGTACTACCATTTTGAGAACTATAACAGCAGAATATGGTGGACATCGTCTTTGGATCCTCAAGTGACTGCCAGCAACCATAGAAAACTAAAAAGACATTTTCCAATACTTTCCTCTCACAAATTTCAATTAGGCTAAGGAATGTTGGAAATTTGTCGTACCGAAGTACTGCGCAATTCCAACCATATAGGTATCAATTAAATAGAACTTGCGCGGTTAAATTCACCAAGTTCTCCGTTCAAACGTGGATTGATTATACATTGTGGATATTGCCAGTGTCGTGCTGTCGCGCACGTGTTTGCGTCAGATTAGCTGATTGAAGGAAGGGAATAGCTTGTTCCGAGGTTGCAGGCAGGAAAACAGCGTCGAGGGGATCCGTTGGGTGGAGGTGTTTGCATGCGAAGTTAGTTTGTAACGGTTAATTCCATTAAGTGCCCGTATAACGTATCAGATAACGTTGGCACAAATTTACCGAACGGTTTCGCAGATAATTTCCACGAAAAAGTACTCTCTCTAGAGAATTGTTTGAACTTTGAAGAGGTTTTCGAAAGTTTTTATAATAATTTTACAAAAATCGTTGAACGCTCAACTAGCAGTTCAACATTTTGTGAAATGAATCCAACGCTTAAAGAACGAAATTATTCTATAAATGTTTTCGTCACGTAAAGGTTTCAATCCTAACTAGGTACATGAGGTAGGAAGGGTTAGTATCAGAGAAGCTGGTCAAAAACACCATCTATCATAGAACTGTTTGGTGTACACAAAATGATTGAGCAGGTAACCTACTAATTTTCCAATGATGAATTTC